>JAHTLZ010000235.1:940706-955679 GCA_023846285.1 Phrynocephalus versicolor
CCCGTTGTGGTTGTCCCGACACCGTGTCCATGCCCACAGCCCACACCATGTCCTCAGGAGAAGTCTCCATGCAAGGAACCCCAAGTGGTGGTGGTTCCAACGCCATGTCCAGAGAAACAACCTCCATGCAAAGAACCGGCACCAGCTCCGTGCCCGCAACCTGAGGTGAAATGCCCACCCCCTTGCGATCAGCAACAGAGAAAGCAGCAATGCACTTGGCCTCACCAGAGCAAGTAATCAAGGAAGAAGGCAACATGAGAAGAATAAATAAGTATGTTGTACTCATCCATCTCTCTGTCCGAGATCTTAAATCCTGGAATTGATTTAAACATATAAACGAAACACATCCTTGTATTGTTTTAAATGCGCTTTTCGGGGAGAATTCTGTTCATAGGCTAGTTATAATAATTAATGCTAATAGATTATCTCCATCAACAGGTGTGTGCTCAACTTTCATTTCCAAGGTACTTTGGGGGGTGAGGCTGTTGAACCGGTTTACATGCGAAAAATGCAGCGCATTCTTCCCTTCCTATTTTCTGTCTCCTACAATAAAACTGTGTTAATTATCCATTGACGGTTGTCTCATTGGGCACAGCCTTCACAAAGCCAAGCATCATGTCACAGGGATGAAGGCAGGGTGATCCTATTTGTTCATCATTCAGCAAATGAGTTCTCAGCCACCTTGAGACCCTCTTATCACGCCACCCTCTTCAAGTATGTGGGTCCTCAACAATGGGTTGTTCCTAAGAATTGTGGAGTTATCACTTTCCTGCTGTTGAGTTATTTACAGGGGCGTAACTGGGGGGGGGGCAAAAGGGTGCATTTGCCCCAGGGCGTGCAGCAATCTGGGGGGGGAGAGAGAGGAAGAGGAAGCCGTGCACCCTCCCGCCAGCAGTTCTACTTTCCCCTGGCTAAGGCTTAGCGATCCTTAGTCACGGGAAAGGAGGAGAGGCACTGTCCGATGGGAGCATGCCCCTTGACTAGGGGATATGGGGGGGGCAGCAGGCAAGCAGGCGTGGGTCTAGGGCTTCTCAGAAGCAGGCAGCAGCTCAAGCCATTGGACCAGGACCGGGACCTGATTTTGGCAGAAAGAGGCACAGCAATTGTTGCTTGTGGGTGGCTTTGGTGGGCTGGCCCTCCGTGCCTGGGGCCTCCCTGGGTACGATGGCTGGGGCCGCTCTTCCTCCACCCATCCACCCACCTGTCTGGTGCCCTTCTCTCACCGCAGGTGGAGAGAAGGCCGTGCCCGTCCAACTGAGAAGCTTGGTGTGCACCATCAGTCCCTGGAGAGTAAGCGAGTAACCAAGCAACAGTGTGGAGGCCATGCTGGGTGGGTGAGACATGGGGGGGAGGACACAAAAACTGATTTTGTCCCCGGGTACTCCAAATTCTAGCTACTAAAGATGGGCACGATATCAGCAATTTTTCGTTTTTGTTTTCATTTTTCGTTTTGTTACGTAACGAAACGAAAAATGAATTCTGTCGCCAAAATGAAACGAAACGAAACGAAACACCAGAAATTTTGTCGTGTGTTTCGTTTTCGTTGCGGCAAATACATTGAACTGTAATGAATGCTAACAAACCGAGCAATTTCTCATTTTCATTTTCGTTTTTTCATTTTTTCGTTTCATTGCGTAACAAAACGAAAATGAATTTTTTTCAAAAATCCACGAAAAACAAAACAAACCGAAACAGACCCCCTAACTGACAAACGACAAACGAAACACCATTTTTTTGAGTCGTGCCCATCTCTACTAGCTATACCTCTGGTTGTTTAAGACCATTACAGAAAGGAAGCTGCCTTTTAATGGACTGTTTCTTTGCTGTGATTGCAGCAGTGGTGAACTTTCACCACTCCAGATGTTTTGGACCACAGCTCCCAGAATTCCAAGCTTGCATTGCCAATGCCAAAGGACTGCGGGAGTTGTGGTCCAAAATGTCTGGAGTGCTGAAGGTTATAATTTATTATTATTTGTTTGTTTGTTTCATTTCTATATCGCCACACTTCCAATATGGAACTCTGGGCTGTGTACATAATAAAAACAAATAAAAACAATAGATCAAGATGGATCAGTGGGCGGTAAGCAAATAACAATGACAACCAACAACAAAAAACTAAATTAACTAAATAAATAAATTAAATTAGGTCTCCATCTGCCTCCCTGAATAGCAAGGTTTTCAATGCCTTACGGAAGGCGGGCAGGGACGATGCAAGGCACAGCTCGCTTGGAAGGTGGTTCCAAAGGGAGGGACCCACAACAGAGAAGGCACGGTTGTGCGTGGCCGACCTCCGTGCCTCCCTAGGAGTGGGCACCCGCAGGGAGCGCGCCTGCGACATCTGAGTGGGTGTGGCCTCAGCTTACCTCTGGGAGATATGCTCCATCAGGTATTCAGGGCCCAAGCCGTGGAGGGCTTTGAAAACCAAAACCAAGACCTTGAACCTTATCCAGAGCCCCACGGGCAACCAGTGTAGGCGAGCCAGCACTGGGGTGATGTGCCCGTAGCGACGAGCACCCACCACCAGACTGGCCGCCGCATTCTGGACCCGTTGGAGTCTCCGGACAAGGGTCAAGGGCAACGCCACGTAGAGTGCATTACAGTAATCAATCACGAGAGCCTGCACAACTGTCCTTAGGGAGGACTCATCGAGGTACGGGCGGATCTGGGCGATCCTACGGAGATGGAAAAAAGCGGCCCTGGAAACGGCCATCACCTGGGCTTCCAGGGAGAGGGCAGAGTCCAGGACCACGCTCAGATTCCTAGCCTTGTCCGTAGGCTGGAGGGAAACTCCCCCCAGGCTAGGTTCACCACCACAGGTACGTCATCCAGGAATTTCTCTATAGCTCCGTCGCGTGGTTCAGGTCTTCATTTGTGGAGCCATTCCTGACAGCATAAACGCAGAGCCTTCTCAGGATCCCTTAACTATATCAATCATCAAGATTTCTTTCAAAACTGTTAGGAATTTGAAGATTGATTTTAAAAAAACTGTCAACTTTTGGTTTGAAAAGTACAGTTGGACCCTTGTATCCACTGGGGATTGGTTCCAGGCCTTCCTGTTGATAACGAAAGCCGTGGATAAGAGAGAATGGCAAAAAAGCCAAAACTGCTGTTTTGTGACAGTAGCTTGCTTTACTGCTGCTGTTTGTGACAATAACTTGCTTTGTGGCTGCTGAGTTATACATTTATTTATTTTCCCCTCTGCCAACCATGGAAAACTGAATCAGTGGTTAATGAGTCAATGGATACGGGGGTCCTGCAGTACAAGAATGTGGGACAGTGGGTGTCCATGCATGTACATACACTCACATATATATGCAGCCGACTTGACTGAGGGGTATCTTATTTAGGCCCATTGGGCAGCAGATCCTCCTATTTAACAAAATAGTGACGAAACAAATGAAACGAATGCATCATTTCCAGGTTTTCCTTGTTAGTTCTCTCTCCCCAAACCAAGGACATAACAGCCAAGCTGCTGCTGCTAGTTCCAACTAGAGAAAACCCATTGACTCACTGGAATTTACATGAATTTTGACAGAACACTCAAAACGTGAATCTATACTCCAGTGGAGATTCACAGTAGCAAGCATGGCCCAAATGTGTCAGTGGAGTTGGTGGATTTGATGCAGATATGGGGCAGAATGAGTTTTTAATGGCACCAGGAAAAGAAACAGAAAGCCTCGGAATATTGTTCACTCAACTTAACTCCTCCCTTCTGCCTCCCTTCTTTGGGGAAGTTGGACAGCCATCTCTATCTACCCTGATTGGTAACTGGGGAGGTGATCTTCCTTAAATCAAGGCTTGGTTGTCATCTCCTTGACCTACTTCTTCAACATAACGTGTTGGGACCTAAATGATATTTGTGGAACATCATGGACATTCGTACAGCTGCTGTTTTGTTAAGAGCATACGTTGTGGTCTGAGAACCAGCTCCTTAACATATACTAGGTCAGTGGTGGAGAACCTTCAGCATTCTAGATGATTTAGACCGCAACTCCCAGAATTCCAAGTCTTTGTTGCTAATGACAAAGGACTGTGGGAGTTGCGGTCCAAAACATCTGAAGTGCCGAAGGTTCACCACCACTGTACTAAGTCCTAGGAAGCTGATAGTTAATCTCCCAAACCTGCCCAACCATGATGTCCATCAGATTTATATCTGGACTCATGACCTGACCATTGCAAAGGTGTTGGGTGCCATGTCTGTGCAATAATGGATGACTAAAAGCCAGAAGGAAGAAGAGGTGGCTGGAGAAAGGACTGCAAATGTAGACATGGACCAATCCTGCCATTTAGGGCAAGTTAGAGAAAGTGGCTCCTTTTACCTGCTCTTAGAACCAATTGACAAGCGAGCCATTCTGGACCTACTTCCAACCTTTGGTTAACAAGTCTTTGTGACATCCCAAGGTCCCACCCCTTGGTCTTAGATTTTGGCCCTCAGGTCTCAGAGGGTGGAATGGTACCAAAACCAGGCAAACCTCTTATCTTGTTACAATTCACGAATAGGGTAACAGGGTACCCCCCATTAATCCAGCATAAAAACTCAACAGAGTTTCAGAGGGGTGTTTCTCCTCCAACATGAACACACGTTCTTTTAGCAAAAGAGTAAACTTAGAGAAGATCCTTAAGGCTAATTTCTTGTTCCAAATCAAAAGTAAGTCTATTGAATCCATGCTGGAATGGAAGTCAAGCAAAGTGTTCTGCTTTTATACCACCCCGTAGCACTTCAAGCATTCTCTGGGCAGTTTACGATTTAATTATGCAGGCTACACATTGATCCCCCCCCCAGCAAGCTGGGTACTCATTTTACTCATTTTACCAACCTTGGAAGTATAGAAGGCTGAGTCGTGCATAAACTGACTACCTGGAATTGAACCCCAGGTCGTGAGCACAGTTTTTTAGAAGCAGCACAGGCATTTAACCACTGTGCCATGGGGCTCCTATGTAAGTCAAGACTTATGTAGATATTGTTGACTTAATGAAGTGACTCAGTTTGGAAATAAGAATACAAGACTAACTCAAGTTTACAAAAAAAAACCAGAAATGACCTTTTCATATGTAGTCCACTATGGTACCTTGGTTTGGTGTTTCCATAACTCTCTTAAGTGGCCCACCCACCCACCCAGGAATTCAGTCTCCTATAACAAATTTTGATCCTTAGCCAAAGAAAAGCATAACTCAAGAAAGAAGACATGCAGATACGACATTACTTTCAAGAAGGCTTTACTGACATTATCAATCAGGTTTCCTCTTTGGAGGGTTGGCCCTGCTAATGAGAACTTAGCATTGCTTGGGATACTGGGGATGATGCGGGTGTTGATGATAAAGCTGGGAGTCACCTCCTTGGCCCGACGGACATTGCTTGGCACTTCCAGGTGAGCCTTGGCATAGGTCTTCGGCCGATCCGCACCATGGAAGTTCATCCGATCCCTGGCACACTGGAGGTGGGCATGGCTCGGTGCATGGAGATGAAGGCACACAGGTGGTTGGTGGGCAGGTTGGAGGTTCTTTGCATTGCTGCTGGTGAGACATGTTCTTCTGGGGGTCCCTGAGAAGAAAATGAGACAGGGAACACTATTCATGGGTGTATAAATAAAGAAACATGGTCTCTGCAGAAGTACCTGCTGTCAAATTCCAAACCAGGAGAAAACTTAATGGTCCCCAACCTTGGGTCTCCAGAAGTTCATGGACCACAACTCCCAGAAACCCTAGCTGGCACAGGTAGTGGTCAAAGCTTCTGGGAGTTTCAGTATGAGAATATCTTCAGATCCAACATTAGGAACCATTGCTTTTCTGGGTGCTTTTAATCAATGCACATCTGCCCAACCTTAATATGGAGCAAGAAAAGTAATTAGGACTTGTGGACCTCCTCTTCCTCATAAGAACATAAGAAGAGCTATGATGGATTAGGCCAAAGACCCATCTAGTCTAGCTTCCTCACCTCTCTCCTTAATCCAGATCCAGGGGAGTGGTATCAGAAGACAGCTGTCAAGTCTTGTGCACTCCCAGAGGATTTGGCAGGGCCACCATGAGATACAGGAAACTGAACTAGATGGACCCTTGGCCTGACCCAACATGGTTCTTCTTATGGTCTTACTTTCTTAGTTCACCTTCAGGGGACCATAAACCTTCTTTTCCCCACTTTTGTGACTCATACTGAAACGGGCTAATACAATCATTTCTCCGAAAAATCACTGGCTCGTGATCATTTACCAAGACCTGGACAATGGTACACCCTTGAAGCAAAGAGAAAAATCTAACAAAGAGTCTGCTTACCTCAAGACACGCCAAACCAGGTGAGCATAAAAAGAAAGGAGAAGTGTTTACTGAAGATGGAAAGAACAGGCCTTTTATAGGCCCTTCAAGTACCGACTCATCAAGGAACTGAGACGGGCAATGAATCTAGAATCAACGGAGATTGACATAAAGAGAAACCACCCCGTGGACATGGTAAACTATTTGGCATCCAGACTTTTAGTTTCTAAAATGACAAATAACAGGAAACCCTCCCTTAGAAGTACACTTAGTTCCACTTAACTAAGTCATGAGAGATTGTTGAAAAATGGGCATATTTCATGTTTACAAGCCTGTCCTTCTGACCTTTCCTGAATCAAACTAAGGTTCTCAGGTACATCTTTCGCAGTGTTGTGTCAAGAGATTGGCCTCAGTTGGATTATTTTCAAAGTAGAAGGATTCTGCTTTGGGAATAATCCAGTTGTGTGACCAAGCCATGGATTCTACATCATAGAGAGACTAATAAGAACAAAGCAAGCTACACCATTGAATGATTGTGTCCACAGACATCTATGAAGTTTGCTTTAGGAGGAGAAGGCTGCAAAATTAAAATGCCAACTTCTGTTTTGGTACATCATTCCCACATAGGGCACCACAGATATGAGGAAATTCCCCAAAGATCAACCAAAATGTTCTAGGTCAAGGCTGTTCAACTTTGAAAAATGCCGAGGTCCACTTTTTCCATCCCAAAGTGCATGAGGGCTACTACACTAAAACCTCTACTTACGAATTTTATCCATTCCAAGCGCATGCCCATAAGTAAAGAATTTAATAAGTAGAGCAGTGGTTTCCCATAGGAATGCATTGAAAAGCAATTAGCCCGTTCTGGAGGGAACACATTTCAATGTGCCATGGCCCTTGAACTGCTCTGCTCAGCTGAGACAGTGGGCTGGCAGACCCAGAACTTTGCTGGGGCAGTGGTGGTCCTTGGGATGGGGAACGGAGGGTGGAGAACTTATCCCCTCACTTTTTAAATTGATGGCCGGCGGGCTACTTTTGAATCCTTTACGGGCTACCAGTAGCCCGCGGTCTACCTGTTGTGCAGGCCTGTTCTAGGGGCTGCTACATCTTCCTGACCAGGAGAGATGAAACTTTTTTTTTAATCTTCACCCTTTTATCCATCCAACCAACCAACTAACTATCAGATATAGCCCATAGCAAGGGGTTGTTGAAGTTGTAGCCCAAGATATTTGGAAAGTCGAATGTTCTAGGACTGAGCATGGACGCTTCGCAATCAGAAGTTATATGTGCCCATCACATGCATACATTCACACAATCCCCTTGCCCCCTCTACCCATATTTTGCAATCAAGATATATCATTTTGGAGAACCCTAGTAATATTGGCAAAGAGCATGTTGGATCTCAAGAAATCAGGCTCAAGAAGAGCTCCACTAATGTATTGTATCTTGGTTGCAATCCTGTTGCGTAGCGTAGTAAGCTACTTCTAGATTACACCCATTGAATCAATTGAGTTTACAGAGTTGGCTCACCAAATCCCCACTGAATCAATGGCCAGGATTTCAGCCACTGAGAACACAGACCAAAAACATTCATCCTTTTAGAAAATAAATTCAATTGGGCTGTTAGTTAGTAACACAACTCTATCATTAAACTTATTCACTACCATCAATCAGCAGACTCCATTAGAACTTCCTCTAGTATGTCATTAAATTGGACACGTACATGGAAAAGGGTGTTTTCGTCCATGAGAAAGAAACAACGGTAATCCAGCACAGAACAGTGTGTTGATGACAGGAAGGTGAGCTCCAACCATGTCAGTCCTACATCATTGCATACTCATCAAGTCTATCTCTTGGGTGAGTTAAAGCTCAAAGACCAGGTCACTTATTCCTTAAAAGAATGAGAGAGCACAGCCACTGTTGAAGTGGTTCAAGGCCAAGGGTCAAGGCCAAGGGTCAACTGAAAATCAACACCAAGGGTTGGAAGCAATATGGGCTTGTGGCCACCAATACAATCTTGAGCAATGGATGCCCTAAATCAGGGCTGTCCAGCTTTGAACAGGCCGAGGTCTACTTTTTCTGGCCCAAAGTGCCTGAGGGCTACTACGCTAAAACCTCTACTTATGAATTTTATCTGTTTCGAGCATATGCTCATAAGTAAAAAAAAAAATGTAAGTGGAGCAACGGTTTCCCATAGGAACACATTGAAAATCAATTAATTCTTTCTGGAGGGAACAAATTTCAATGCATTCCTATGGTAAGGCTGATCATGCACGCAAAGGAGGTGGGCACGCCCATTACCCCGCCCCTCACTGTCCCCTCCACTACTCTTTCTCAGCTCTGCACCAACAACTCAATTGGTCATGAGACAGTGGCACGCCGATCATCTGGCCCCCGGGGGGGGAGACCGGGGGGGAGTGCCATGGCACTTGAACTGCCCCGCTCGGCTGAGACAGTGGGCTGGCAGACCCAGAGATTTTCTGGGGCAGTGGTGGTCCTTGGGGTGGGGGAGGTGGAGGTGGAGAACTTATCCCCTCACATTTTTTATTGATGGCTGGCGGGCTACTTTTGAATCCTTCAGGGGCTACTGGTAGCCCCCAGTCTACCTGTTGGGCAGGCCTGCCCTAAATGAAGACTAATGAAGATCTTGCCCTCCAGAGTAGCAAAGGATGAAGAGTGATGAAGTTGTAGATGTTAAGAATGGTTGGTCAGGGCTGTTCAACTCTGAACAGGCCGAGGTCTACTTTTTCCAGCCCAAAGTGCTTGATGGCTACTATGCTAAAACCTCTACTTACAAATTTTATCCGTTCCGAGCACAGCGGTTTCCCATAGGAATGCATTGAAAATCAATTAAACCATTCTGGAAGGAACAGATTTCAATGTGCCCTGGTCCTTGAACTGCCCCGCTCAGTTGAGACACTGTTCTGGCAGACCCAGACCCAGAACTTTGCTGGGGCAGTGGTGGTCCTTGGGATGGGGGAGGGAGGGGTGGAGAACTTATCTCCTCACTTTTTAAATTGATGACTGGCCGGCTACTTTTGAACCTGTTGCGGGCTACCGGTAGCCCACGGTCTACCTGTTGTGGCAGGCCTAGTTTAGGTATCTGGCTATGGAGCCAGAGGTTGGGAGTTGCACCTCCTTGGTAGGGGCTGGACTTGGTATGGTCCCTTCCAGCTTGGCAGTTCTAGATTTATGGGGTAGCTCAGTGGTTTAGATCTCTAGGTTGGGGGTTCAATGCCCCACTATGCCTCCTTGATAGGGATGCGCAGATCTATGACTTGATGAACCGTAGGGTCCCTTTCAATCCTGCACTTCTAAAGTTTTTATTAAATAATCATTCCACAACCAGAGTGATGCTACAACATATAACTTTTATTAATAGCAAGCCAATGCTCCCGATAGAAGGTTAGAACAGGACATTCTATATAAACAACACCAAAGTCTCAAAGAGGAGTAATAACTGGAGAGTCCAAGAAAAACATGGTATAGACGTCAATTGAAGCAAAGGATGAACGGTGAGGACCAAGCTTCCCTGAAACCTTTGGGGAGATGCTTCTGAAACCAGATTCCAATGATACAAAGGACACCAAGGCAGGCGGAGAAGCGTCTATAAATGCCACGCAAAACCAGAAGCCGTTCCTTGATTCTGAAAGCTGGGCTCCACCACAGCATGGGAGATCCATTGTTAACAGGGGGCTTTCTTTGAGCATGGAGAGACAGGGACACAAGACTGAGCCTGTGGTGCACAGACCGACTGGCAGGGTGGGGTACAGACCGACTGGCAGGGTGGGGTACACGGAGAGCAACAGGGGGCCATGGACTGAGGAGCACAGGTCTGCTGGACCTTGACGGCCGGAGCGCACGGGGTCACACATTGTGGCGGGCAGGGTGAGGCGCACTTGGGTGCACAGGGCGAGGCACAAACAGGGGAGCAGGCTTTAACTGGAGAGCATGGGGAACAAACAGTTTGCCCAGAACAAGGTGGACTGCAAGGGGCCTTGGTCGCTGACTGGCACACACTTTTCGTCGCACAGCCCTTGGTACAGATCGGGGGTGGGAGGCAGGGTTGCTTGCACTGCTGGAACGGGCAGGCCATCTTCTGCTGTTTCTGGAATGCCGTCCAATCTGAAGCAATAGACAAGGCAGCTTTGATTAATCTTAGTGCGGGAAAACAAGAAGGGGCCCTATACATCATCAAGTCCAGCCCACTGACATCCTTCCACCTCCAGAATGAGCCCTCTTGAAAACACCTTGGTAGATAATCCACTCTGTATCTTAATTCATATTTCAAGGGTACAATGGAGAGTGCTGGTCCTATTTGGGGGACCAGCTGCCACGCCTTGGAGTGCTCCCACAAAGTTCAGAGTTACACCCAGAATAGATGCATCATCCTTGCCATGTGATGGCCACCTCCTGACCCTAAATGAAATGACGCTTGAGCAGGGGCCGTTCCTAGACCTTTTGATGGCCAGGGCAAGGAGTGAGGTCATTCTGACCTCCCATGTTGATGGGCCAAGCTGCCTTGGCTGGCTTTCAACACTGTGGTGTGGTGGCCACACCCAATGGTACCAAGCCCGCTTGAAGAAAAAGGCCAGGCTAAAAGGCAGGTCAGTACAGAGCACCATGTGTGCTTAGCCCTGGAAAAATCAAGCAGTAGATGAACTGGTTGAACAACGATGACTTCTCTCCAGGCTTTCACCCTTGGGGGGAAATCCACTGATTGCTAGAGAATGTTGGTAATAAGACTTTATTATTTCCCAAAACTCTGGGTTTAAGGAGAAAGATCTACCGAAAGATCTCTATTTGTAGATGAACTCAGACATTGGACTCAGTACTATAACACCCATCAGCTCAAGTGCCAGTGTTGATAGTCATGGTCCAATGGTACTTGTAGTACTGCACTGAGAGAGACACCATATAGAATCATAAAATAATCAAGGGCCCTCTACAGCCAATGAGTTCAACCCCCTTCTCAATGCAGGAGCACAAATCAAAGGATATCTACCAGATGGTTGTCTAAGTTTCAATCTAGTTGAGTATCAGAGGACTCACCACCTCTTAACATAATTGGTTCCAGTGTTGTAATGCTCTAACAGTTATGAAGTTTTTTTTCTTATATTCAACTGAAATCTGGTGAAATGTTGTCTTGACTGAGGAACTAGAGTTTTGAGTCTGCATTTTGTTCTCCTACCCAGCCTGAAATAGCCAGAGGCCCTATGTAAGACCAGTAAAAACCTGCCCACCATCAAGTCACAGTTGTGGTCAAAGCTTTGAACTAACATGTTCGATTGTATGGGTTAACATGAAAACCAGCACTTCTGCCTTATGACATGGCTAAAGAAACACACTCTGAGAGTAGTGTCCAATGGATGGATGTTACTTTCATAACATCTTTAAAAGGTGTCCTGTATTCCTCTCCCTTTGTCCAAAAGTGTTGGTTTTAACACCACCTTGTTAAATTTAACACGTAACTTCCTGGCTGTTCTAGCTATACGACTACCAAATCTGCAGCACTAACATTTGATGGTTCCATGGGGTTCCCAGCGGCACCCTTTTTCACACCTAACTGAAGATGGGGAAGATTTAAGAAGAGGACTTGGGCATGTGAAATAAACACTAAATGCCCAGTTAACACTTCTTTCTTCAAGAACCACCTGGAAAAAAACCCACTGCCCATCCCAAGACCACCCACTGGCCAAACGCCACTAGAACAGAACCAAACAAACTACTCCCAAAAGCCACATCAGAGTCCATCAAGGTGGGAAGAACAAGACGCAAGTCAACACAACACATCGGGACTCACCTGAATCCGTGCCAACCAAAAGCAGCAGGACAACTGTGGATAATCACCAGCCAGGACTTTTTATATCACTTCGCTGGACTGAGGTTCCGGAAGCGAGGCACCCCAGAGGTATAAAGCTGTGTCAATTCCGGCATGGCCCTCCTACACATCTTTCAATGGCTTGTCTTGAATCACGGCATTTTATGATGCCCTCCCCATCTTAAGGGCACAATTCCTTCGGCTGAGGTATCTTGGAATTTTACAAGCCCTGCAGTTCAACAGCAAGCCAAACAACTCCACGCTGATGAACAGATATCCCAGAAATGTGGTAAAATCCATACGTCAAGAACACACCAAAACTAAAAATAATGATTTGCTTGGAAATGCACAGGTTGAGAGGAGCAAACATCCTTGCACAGTGGCAATCCTGAACTGTGAGGGAGGCATGAAAATGCTTAGAGGGCTTTAGACTTTGCAACAAAGACAGCCAAGTCTTGCTTCTGGGAATTTAACGTTGGTGAGTGTTGTTGAAAATGGGCCTGCTCCATATCACATCCCTCACATGGATCATTGAGTCCAGCGCCTGTCAATTCCCAAACCCTTGCTCTGCAGCCAGAGACCTAAACTTGTCCGATATTAGCTAGTGAAATATATGTATTAGACAGGATGTTCTATATATATATTTGATATGTATTTAATTGATTTAAAGATGGAGTCTGTAAAAGTGCAAAGTCACAGTGACTCAAGGTATAGTTTTTTTCCTATGGAGTACAGATGTTAAGAATTAACATACTGTATATACTCGAATATAAGCCTAGTTTTTCAGCCCTAATTTTGGGTTGAAAAAAGGGGTCCTCGGCTTATATTCGGGTCAATACTTTTAGCCACTGAGGCAAGTTTGGGTCGGTGGCTAAAAGTCATTTTAAACATTGTGCACCACTTCTCCTGACCCCCCCCCCCCAATGTTTAAAATGACTTTTAGCCACCAACTCAAGCACTTGCCTCGGTGGCTAAAAGTCATTTTAAACATCACACACACACCCAGCTCACAAAGGAGGAGTTGCCAGGCCCTGCTGCATTTCCCACCCTAGGCTTATACTTGAGTCAATAAATTTTTCCAGTTTTGGGGGGTTTAAATTAGGGGCCCCGACTTATACCCGGGTCGACTTATACTCGAGTATATACGGTAATCAATTTTGGCTGATGCAAGGGGTTGCAATAGCTATGAGGTAATGTCATTTATAATTGGACAGACACATGTATTAAAATGTTCTGTAAATCATTGTCCATTGGGCCTTCCGTGAGTAAGGCACCCACTTTGTTTCTCTGTCATATATTTTTGTCTATTAAATGTATGCTGTTATGCTGTTATGCTGTTGAATTTTGTATAAATATACTCATGTGACTTTTCCCTCTATGCTTTGTTGAACTTTGTGTACGTTCTGTGATGCTGTGATATATTTTTGTACAGTTTGTAATATAGCTGTTTGGTTTTAAGAAAACTCTGTCTCTGGCTAACTATTTATTCAGTAAGTATTGCTTCTGCTGGCTGATCAAATAGCACGTAATCTGACAAAACCACACTAAGCTGTCCAAATGTATCATTGCCAGTAGAGATGGGCACGAAACGAATAATTTTTCATTTCCGCTTTTGTTTTTTTGTTACGTAACAAAACAACAAACGAATTTTGTCTCTAAAATGAAACGAAATGAACAGAAACACCAGAAATTTTGTCGTCCGTTTCGTTTTCATTACGGAAATACATTGAACTGCTTTAAATGCTAAAAAAAATCACCAAAAAATGAAATAAATGGTAACGAAACGGTAATGAAACAAATGAAAACAAAAACGATTTTTTTTTTGCAAAAATTCACGAAAAACGGAAATGAACTGAAACAGACCCCCTAAACGACAAACGAAACACCATTTTTTTTATTCGTGCCCATCTCTAATTGCCAGCACTACCAGGATATAAGAGACCTGGTCTGACACTCAATCCAGTAGGCCAGGCTGCTTCTCCATACTACCCTGCTTCCACACTAGCATGCCGAGACTCAATAATACCATGTCTACCTTACATGCAATGTGTAGAACCCCATCTTAAGCTGCTTCTGGTTACACTAAATGTATGTATGGAGGTGCATTTTTTTCTGGACATGTTGACTTCTTTTTCCCTTCCATTTGGGGTCTTCTTACTACCAAATGGAGGAAACAGCAATAAAGTTACTGATTTTTTCCTAGCAAAACATATTCCCTTGGGCGGATCCTGTTCCCGGGCAGCATTCTGGCCCTTCCCTGCTTTGATTTTGACGAGTTGTCACTAGGATCATAGGATGCAATTTACCCTTTGGGTCAGTGTGGAAATATTTCACAAGCACACCTTTTTAGGTGTGTTCCTAGAGTCGACCCATTAGATGATTTTTAAGTCAAGTGCCAACAGAGAAATTAAGTGCCTCGCTATATCCGTCACGTGGCTGGTGATGGCCTGAGAACTCATTGGAAACCATAAACAAACAAAAAGCAAGACGTTTCCAGGCTCATTAGGGAATAGCATGTTAACGAGCAGCCCTTGGGCCTGAACAAAAGCATAGAAAATGCACAACAAGGAGGCAATCCATCCAGTTGAGCAGCCTATCAGTCGAGGGCACAGATTCCCAAACCTTCATCCCCAGATGTTCTTGGACGTAAACTCCCAGAAGACTTCACCACCAGCTATGCCAGCCTGGATTTCTAGGAGTTGTAGTTGAACATCTGGAAATATCTCAGAACTACTGTTCTAGGGATACCAATGTTGATTTCTTTCTTATCAATGGGAAGGAAACATTTCAGAAGCTTTCTCCAACTGGGTCATTAGATTTTGATGTGCAATGTTCACATTTTAGAACTTGTTTTGCTAATAATAATAATAATAATAATAATAATAATAATAATAATAATAATA
>JAHTLZ010000235.1:955689-966235 GCA_023846285.1 Phrynocephalus versicolor
AACAACAACAACAACAACAACAACAACAACAACAACAACAACAACAAGCATATCTCTTCCAATAGAATCTTCCAGGTAAAGGGTCAACCACAAAAAGAGTAGAAGACTTTATTTTTTCATCAGTGACAGAAAGAAAACAGCTCTGATTTACGGAAGGAAGGGGAAACTAAGAATATTCTTAAAAGCTAGTGTTCTACAGTGGTTTTGGTACAAGGTGTAAGGTCTTTGTACAAATGACAAATTTTCGATGGAACATTCACAAAATTGCAAAAACTGTGCCAAATCAGGCCAAAGGCAGGAAAATCAATCTTCTAGATTACAAATAATAATAATTGTCTGCCATCAAGTCAATTTTGACTTATGGCAAACTTTTCCAGGTATAGAGAGTACTCAGAAGTGTTTTACCATTCCCTTCCTCTAGGGACGGTCTAGGACTATGCAGCTTCCTCAAAGACTACAAGGCCAGCTCTTCTCTTGGGAGGCAAACTGGTGAATTAGACTCTGAACCTCTGGCTCTATGGGCAAATACCTAGCTCACTGAGCTAACCAGCTCAGTCTTGCTTAGTAAGGAGGAAACAGATGTGTTATTCTTATCTGTGAGAAGGAGATGGCTCAAGATTTAGACCAGTACCAGGGTAGACCTTGCTGTGGAACAGAAGACCTGGTCTGCCTCCAGTGACTGCAGCAGGAACTGCAACGCCCTGTCTTGGCATCATATCCAAGAGGCAACATTATCGGAGGCATGTTGTAGCCATGTCAATCGGTGAACAAGTAAAACCACAAACAGCCTTGACTGGTTCTGGGAGGCAGAAGAGTCATACTTCATCAGACACATCATCAGGTGTGTGTGAATAATAATAATAATAATAATAATAATAATAATAATAATAATAATAATAATAATAATAATAATAATAATAATAATAATAATAATAATAATAATAATAATAGAACCACAGAGCTGGAATGTATCTGATGGATAGGAGGGTAGAGCTTAGAAACAGGTTGTCTTTCAGGAAGACTGGCGAATTCCATATTGTCTCCTTGTACCACATTTCAGCCACCACCAAGCCCTATAAGCAAAGAGGGAAAGAACCGGGCATTGTTAGCCTAGATCAGGCATGTCCACACTTTAGCCCTCCAGATGTTTTGGACCACAGCTCCCACAGTCCTTTGCCATTGGAAACACAGGCTTGGAATTCTGGGAGTTGTGGTCCAAAAGATCAGGAGGGCTGAAGTTTGGGCATGCCTGACCAAGATAAAAGAAGACTGCAGGGAGACGAGGGAGCACTCTTCAAGTACTTGAAAGGTTGTCATTCAGAGGAGGGGCACGAACTGTTCCTGATCATTCCGTGAGTGGAGGACTCAGGCTGCAAGAAGCCAGGTGCTGATTGAGTATTAGAGGGGGAAACTCCATAACTCTTAGAACAGTATGACAATGGAACTAATTACCTCAGAAAGTGGTAGGTGCTCCTTATAGGCCCCTTCATGAGTCTATGATACTATGATTTTATGACGTATCTTTTTTGACTGACTTCCTTCCCCCCCAAAGGACAAGAAAATGGGTGACTCTTTTCTCCATCCTTATGACACGGATATTTCACTCAAGAATAACAGCAAATAAAGGACTAATATATTTGAGCATAAGTTTTCCATGATGACAGGGAGTATATAAAAATCCCACCTCAGAGATAGAGGTGCTGCATGCATGGTTGGACAAGGCAGGGGGAATCTTCATGAAACAAGAGAGAAATTACTTTCAGTCCATGGCAAGAAATCCATTGTCTGTGTTGTTCAGCTCACTCCTCTAAATTGCTTACAGTTCTGTTTCATCTCAATAGCTTGATGATGTCATTTATTGGGGTGCTTAGCCGCTCTCTGGAGACACTGAGAATGCCCTGCGGTAGCATGCCATTCATTACATATTAGGAAACATTTTGGCATGTAATGAATCCAATTATCCACAGCAGCAGCTTCTTTTAATTACGAGTGCTGGGCAATAAATCAACTTCCTGGTTTCGCCTGACAGCGCATCAAATGACGGCCGGGTTTTCCCTACCTGGTGGAATATTAGAGCGGCAAAGTGAAGGACATTCTAGATCACCCTCATTTCTTCAAGTGGCAAACGAAAGAGGGTGGTTTCGTCCAATTTTCCAAAGAATTCTTCAACCATCCTCATGCTGCTCTTGGGGGTTAGGTGCTAGTTTGCTGCCTAAGGAGGTCTTCCTGCAATGGCAAACCTAGGTAGCATCCTAAAGAGCAGAGACATCACTTTGCCAACTAAGGTCAAGAGAGTCAAAGCTTTGGTTTTTTCCAGTAGTGATGTGTGGAAGTGAGAGCTGGACTATAAAGAAGGCTGATCGCTGCAGAATCGATGCTTTTGAGCTGTGGTGCTGGAGGAGACCCTTGAGAGTCCCCTGGACTGCAAGGAGATCAAACCTATCCATCCTGAAAGAAATCAACCCCGAATGTTCACTGGAAGGACAGATTTTGAAGCTGAGGCTCCAGTACTTTGGCCACCTCATGAGGAGAGAGGAGTCCTTGGAAAAGTCCCTGATGTTGGGAAAGATTGAAGGCAAAAGGAAAAGAGGATGGCAGAGAATGAGATGGTTGGACGGTGTCATCGATGCAACCAACATGGATTTGATCAAGCTCTGGGAGGCAGTAGAAGATAGGAAGGCCTGGCGAGCTCTGGTCCATGGGGTCACGAAGAGTCGGACATGACTGAACGACTGAACAACAACAACAATCTATCAATATAGGTCTTCCTTGACCATGTCATGTGACTGTCCTTCACATAGTGGAAGAAGGTGATGAGATGCCCATCTTCGTGGATTTGGAAGTCAACCACGTGGAAAACAAAGCAAAGTTGTCTTCTGGAGCTCCAGAAGGTTGGAACCCAAGTAAAAAGATTCAAATCCGAAGAAAGGAAACGTCTTCTAAAAATTAGGAGGAGAACAAAGGAATAAGAGGTGACTGACAGTTGAACGGGTGGTAGGTTCTCCTTTCTTGCAGTTTTTTAAACAAAAGTGAAACACCCTCTTGAATAATATGGGATGGCAATAGATTGTTTGGAATGGTAACAGAACTACATTCCCCACCCTAACCCCCAACATCTTTTGTTCGGACTTCAAAAGCCTCCTTCCTGAAGCCTTTGAAAGCCCCGCCCAGCCATTAATTTTTTTAAAAAACGGGACCCATGAGGTGAACAACAACAGCACACCCAACAAAGGGGGGGATCAGACACACACATCTGTTCTCATATTGTGTAGAAGCCACAAATAGGTACAGCATAAGTATTAAACAAGGACGATGCCACTCTTTTATGTCAATACATTTTATTGATATTTAAGGAGTGATGTCATTGGCACTTGTCTCCTTTGTCACCCAAGAGTTGTGGCTCACACCCTCTGTGGTATTTGTTAAAACGGCAGGAACACTCATGGTGGAAGCATGTTTTCCCTTCCACCTCCGTTGAGTGGCCCCAGGCGCTTTGGGCCTCGAGATGTTTTTTCCACTGTTGTCTCACATGAGGAGTGGATCATGGCCTGCCTCACCAGTTGCAGCCAGAGCTGTTCTGCTACTGTGACCATTTTGTCACCCGGCAATACTGATTTATCTAAACCCAATGGACTTTCAGAGGTCACGCCCCAGAAAGAAGTCCTTGGCATCCACCCAAAGCAAGGAGATGAAGGGACAATAAAGCGGACCTCTTTGGCAATGATCTATGATGGCTGGGATGAGAGATTCGGGGGTCTGATCACACGGAGAGGCATCTCTTCACCCTATGCTGAGTTACATTAACGGTGACCTCACATCCACTCTCGTCCCAGGAGGAAGTTCGTTGTGTGTTGATATCGGTCGCGGTCACATGGTCTTCTTGCAGTTCTGTCCCTGTTCCCGTGTACGCACGGGCGTGATGCATGATACCGGCATGACTGTTTCCCACGTCCTCATTCCATGATAAGATGTAAGAGAGAGGATGATTGGGAGGGGAAGTCTGTCCACTCTTTGTGATGTTACCACCAGTTCTAGAGCAACAAAGAAGCATGTGAGTTGCAAAGCTGGTGCTCCACCGGCCTCCATTTTGCAGGTGGCATAGCAAGCTCAACAGCACCACCACCAAAAGACACAAGTATAAATGTTGAGAAGACAATGTACAACAAGGATCACCATGCCCATAAATCAATGACCTAATAAGTTCCTCCTGTGCGAGACCCATTGACTCAATGGGCCTTAAACTTATTAAACCAAATCTCAATGCTAGTCCCCATCAGAGCAGACCCATTGCATCAGTAGGATTACTCCAATAGGGACTACCATTTGGTTTTAAGTCCACAACCCCCCACCCACCCCCAACGTGAAATGTGTGGGATTTTAAACCATGTGCCTTAAGGTACCAAAATTTAATCAAGAAGGCCTGAAGGATGTCTTACTCCATATTGCTAAGTAGGTGAGACCATTATAGAGAGGTTGTTCCACCCTTTCAAAATTGCAGACAGGACCATTAGAATCCAAAAGAAATAATGACTGCATATAATAACCATCTGCAACGCCATAATTTCGGTCTTGAAAAGAGATACATCCTTGTTTATATCACTCTGACAGCTCTAGGTGTTTCCCTCTAACTTACATATTGCCTTCATTTCTCCCTTTTCTGAGAGCATCTTTTTCCCACAGTACATTCCTTCTGCCCACCATCTTGGCCAAAAAGTAGCAGAAAGCACCCCTACCTTATCAGGGCACCTTTCTCTTTGCAATTAAAGGATAGACCAAGGCACATGATGGATTTGCCAACAACAAACGGATTTTCAATAGTGCCAAAATTCTCTGAAGCTTGTGGGTGACCTATACCAACACTGTACCAAAAAAAAAATGTTTCATTAAAATAAGCAAAACCTAAACCAGTGGTTCTTAACCTGTGGGTCCCCAGATGTTCCTGGACTGCAATGCCCAGAATTCCCTTCCAGTACAGCAAGTGATTAAGACTTCTGGGAGTTGCAGTCCAGGAACATCTGGGAGTCCACAGGCTGAGAACCACTGACCTAAACCATGTGCTATGGACCTGCTGCAAATTGTGAGCCACCCCATCATGTCAAAGCCACACAGAATTATCATCTCAAAATGGAAAGGGTCACCTAGTCTAGCCAACAGAGTAGACTTACAAATAAATTTTGCTGACTGATAGACATCCAACATCTGTTCCTTAACCTTCCGCAAAGAAGAGTCTACTCTCTAGATGTTTTGGACCACAACTCTCACAGTCCTTTTTGTCATTGGCAATACATGCTTCGAATTTTCGGAGTTGTGATCCAAAACATCTAGAGTGCCAAAGGTTCACCACCACAGGTCTACTACCTTCTTTCAAGATGATTTGTTGTGTGGTACAACAGTTCTTACGAACTGCAAGAGACTGTTGAAAATTCACAGAAGGATTTTTCTCTAGTTTTGGCAATCTGCATTTTTCCACATTGGTAAGTACCCTTTGATATTTCACGCCATCTTCTGGAATCATGTCCTGTAGCTTGAGAAGCTAGTGGCTGACTACTGTAGCTTCCACTGAAATATCACTCAAAGTAAAGATCAAATCCAACCTGAAGTTTTCTGCTCAAAGGGAAGTCTAAGAGCCACGTGGCTTCAAGCACAAATAAACCATAGTTGAAATAAACCCCAGTTTCTAAGGTGGGGCAACACAATAGACTATGGTTCAGCCAGAATAGAGCAAAAGTTTGTCCTCATATTAACTGTGAAGATGGCGAGGGATTGGAGAGAGATGAGGTCCATTAGTGACATGATAGTCTAGGTTAGCCCAGTCAATGAATGTGGACCAATGAAACCCAATGCAATTGGGTTAATGTCAGGAAGCGTTTGAGAGACCAATGTGCTTTGATGCTAACAAGCAGGAAAACATCTCACCAGGTTTTGTGTGCCACCTTGAAGATCAGGCCACTAGAGTATTTGTGGTTCATGTGCGCAGTAAACAGAACACGAGAGAAAGATGTTTTCTCAGCAAATTCCTGAGCTCCAGTTTTCTTGAGGCACAAGAGCAAATACTATAATCACAGGTGAACGGCTTGGAAGATAATCTGTTTTTTCCTCACCAAAGTCAGACGAACGGGTTTCTTAAATTGCCAGTAGCCGACCACACTTAAAGGAAGATTCCCTAAACTGGTAAGTTGGGGAAGATGATGCAGGAAACGTTTCTGGGTTAAACGTAACGTTTCCTTGGAACGTCGGATCTGGGCAAGGGCATATATATACAGCTCCTCTCCTTTGAACCGGCACTATCCAATCACTGGCTCAACATCATC
Organism: Phrynocephalus versicolor; assembly: GCA_023846285.1. NCBI lineage: Eukaryota > Metazoa > Chordata > Lepidosauria > Squamata > Agamidae > Phrynocephalus > Phrynocephalus versicolor. Next base: position 962,001 of record JAHTLZ010000235.1, read on the forward strand.
TGTTCTGAAAAGAAGAGACGGTAAGTCACCTTTGCTTTTGAACTACTCCTGGTCGATTGCTGTATGCTTCTTAGCCTGCATGATCTTCTCCTCTTCATTTATTTTAAGATGGGGGGGAGATAGTGAGTGATTTGGTAAAAACATAGAATTGTTACTAAATATGTGTTGTCCGTTTCCACGGGCATCTTGGCTACAACCTACAAAGACTTAAAGACTTCTCAGTCTTTCAGGGCTCAGGCATATCTTTCTTGGGTTTGCTGAAGACAGGCTTCCATGGCTAAATCTCCTCCCGGTTTACTTGTGAGCCGTAGCGTAGCGGCTTCCATGTCAACGGGGCAGCCAATCCACGCCTTGGGTTTCAGGCCAAACTTTACTGGTGCTGTCCATGGTGTCGGACTCTGTGCTCCAAAATAGTTCCTCCTGATGGCAACTTGGGGAGAAAAAACACCAGTGTTTCCTGCTTATTCTGTGCTTCACAAAAGAGAGCCATGTTGATTCATAGTTTGGCTTTACATACATCAGTCCCTTGATGGTGCCGCATTTCAGCTTCCCAGAAATCTCAGATCATACAGCCAGCAGGCAATGATTGTAGGAGTTGTATCTCTGAGTTGTACCTCAGCGAATCAGATGGAATAACTTGAAAGAAAAGAAGGATGGGGGAGGAGGCCCAGATTATCTCTTAAGCGTAACCTCAAGTATAAAACTGTATATACTGGACTGAATACAGTAGGACCCCAGTATCCACTGGGGATTGGTTCCAGGCCTTCCCATGGATAATGAAAACCATGGATAAGAGAGAACGCCTGCCCACCCAACCCTGAACTGCTGTTTCCTGACAGTAGCTTGCTTTATGACTGCTGTTTTGAGACAATAGCTTGCTTTGTGGTTGCTGTTTGTGACAATAGCTTGCTTTACAGATGCTTGCTTTACAGCTGCTGTTTGTGACAATAGCTTGCTTTGTGGCTGCTGAATTATTTAATTTTTTTCCCCTGCCAACCGGGGATAACTGAATCAGTGGATACAGAGGGCCTACTGTACTTGAATACTAGATGGAAATTGAACCTAGCAGGGCTTAATTCTAAGTAGACATGTGTAGCATCCCAAAGATAAGAGTATCAAACACATCAGGAGTTACTTGAGTCAGTTTAGAATTGCATCGGATGTTTGAGGTTATCTGATTTTCAAATTGCTGCTTTAGAGATTTGTCACCCACAGGGAAAAATATAGTTAGCCATTTCCGCAGGTGTCTGTGCCACTGTTGTCATGAATCTTACTGCCTGGTGAATTCTACCTTAAACTCCTTGTCACATGCCAGTTATTTGACTGGACACATGGGGCGGGATGCCAGCTGTGACTTGTTCATAGTGACAAGCCGCTGTTATACTTTACTTTGACTTTTACTGCTACTCTCTTGGCAGACAAAGATAAAAGCGTGACAGAGCTAGTAGCCAAATATTTATTACTAGTTTCTCAAAAGAGTAGCCCTGCTTCCTTTTAAGTTTGGTTTATGGTAACCCCAGATTAATGTGGTTGCTAGTTAGGCACTGAGAGGTTTTCCTATTGTAACAATTTTAACGACTATTTTATGCCAATAAAGGTGACTTTGACTTTGACTTTACTTAGGCTATTGCCTTGAACTTCAACGCAACTCATCCTTTGGGTCCTGTTGATGTGATATGTCCATGGCTCTCTAGAAATGAGTTGTTTCTACCTTTCAGATCTTGCTCGGTCTCCTCCCCTGAGTGAACAAGATGGTTTTCCATGAGCTGCCCTACCCGGAACTCGTGGACCTGTATGGTCCCATCACGCTCGAAGGTGGCACCGTCGTCCTGATCAAGCAGAGCCCAGATTGTCTTCCAGTTAAAGGTCTCTCTGGCACCAAGCTGGGTCTTCCTTCTAAAACTTTTCACCCTTATGTGGCTCCCTATCGCTTGAGCCACTGCCACTCACCATGCCCTCCGAGCTGTGTGTCCCCCTGCGGACCCATTTACTCGAGGCCATCGTGCATAACTCCCTATCGCCCCGTCTGCATTCCTCAGTGTGCCCCACCGTGCCACTCCTTCTATCCCTACCCATGCCAGCCTCAGGGTGTGTCTTCCTGCATTCCTATCTATGGGAGACCCCAGTGTTTGACTCCCTATCGTCCTATCTGTGTCAACCCGTGTCAATCATCCTGCTACCCTCCGTGTCCGTACCCCCGGCCCCAGGTCTGTGTCCGACCCAACTATCTGTATCCTCAGAGGCCCTGCTATCCATACTATGGGTACCCCTGTGCCTCTCAGTGTGGGCAGCTGAGTCCCTGTGGCTCTCTGGGATACCCCTGCTTATTCTAGAGGCAAGCACCTTCTCTTGGCACTCTCTGCCTTCCCATTCCTCTTGCAGAATCTCCAAATCTAGCTTGAGAAGTGGCACACATTTTGAACGCAGGCTCCTCCTTCCTAAATATGACATGGACCCTTGAGCATATCTCTGCCTTCATCACATGGAAATTGAAAATATTCATGTATCCTTGGCCGTGACATCCTATAAGTCTGCGACATTCAGGGACGGCAAGCGAGAGAAAAGCTCGACTCTGCTTTTTTGAAACTGTGCCTGAATTTTGGATTCATTGTTTTTCATCTGAAATGTGGCCCGCTTTTTCGTTTTGAATGCTGCTCTCGTCCACCCGCAGCACAAAATGTCGATTTCGGAAGTGGTTTCCCAGTGGGATGGAGCCACCATTTCTTGACTTCCTGGGGGAGGGGGTTCTTGGGAGGACTGGGTGGTGGCGGTAACATTCATCAGATTCTTTTTTTGTCCTAATGCAATGCTTCAAAATGACAGGAAGATCATAGCAGGACAAGAAAACCTGAGCAATGTTAACAGGGGGTAGCGCTCTTCAGGGCCACCAAACCCAAATCAACAGTTTGGTTGTTTTAACAATAACAGTTTGGTTGTTATTGTTAACCGCCCGGAATTCCTTGGGAAGATGGGTGGTATAACAATTGATTGATTGATTGATTGATTGATTGATTGATTGATTGATTGATTGATTGATTGATTGATTGATTGATTGGTTGGTTGATTGATTGATTGATTAAAGGTAGTGTAGCAATACGTGAGGAAAGGAGATCTATTTCAGGGGTCTTCCATTTGTGCTGCCTTCTTGCTCTTGATGAACAATCATTCTTACGAGGAGCATTCTCCATGATCTGCTGAGACTCTCCGTCTAACTTGGAAGCCCGACACAACAAATGTTCCTACTCATGTGGCTGTTCATGGATAGTACCAACTGTCCATTCCAGACAGTTCCCCCTCAGCATGCAGAAGAATGAGAGAAACATGGATGGAGATGGCAAGGCTGGTGTTTCTCTCTCATCCCCCTTGGTGGACCACACCTTCAAACAAACTCAATGGGACCAACATCGGTGCAGAGATGTCTCTGCCAGAAGCTGTAGCCTATGAGAGGTGCCTTGAAATTGGATGTGCCTGTTCCATATCGTGCTGCCATTCAAGCAAAACACTGTATTTTACTTCTCTTGGATGCATTGGTGGAGGGGTCTAGTTATGATTAACATGAATGCCTAGTTCTTGCTTGATTGTTATGATTATAAATGTACTGGTGGTACAATATCCAAAGCTCTGTGCTTTTGTTTCTTTGCATCAATAAACCCTGTGCTTCTCAGCATCTCTCATGTGTTGTGTTTACATTTCTCAGCCCTAGTAACTTGACTTGATAAGAGAGATCTTCTCCACAATTCCCATTTCTAAGCAGACTATGGACGGGTAGGTAAAGTCTTAAGCGTGAATGGCCCATACGCTGTTCATGCTGGTGTCATGTAAATACCCATGTTAATGGGCCAGGTGTTATGTTCAACAACAAGGAACTGTCCCTATGCTATTGTGCTACATAGCCCTGGCACAAGTGATTGTGTGCTGTACCTGTGGCTATGCTTCACAGATAACACATCCCTCTCAGCTGCCATTCATGGAACCTTGAGTTGCACACACCGAGTTGTGCAACAGGATATTGGCCTATGTTGTTCTTCTGAGTGATTTATTGTGACCCTTAAGAGGGATGTTGAAGCCTATGGGATACTGAAGGAATTATTCACCATGGCCAACATCTCCAGGGAGCATCCATGGTCAAGTCAGGATGGAAGAATGGAACTGTCCAAAACCCAGATGGGAGAATGGAACTGTCCACAATAGATAGATAGATAGATAGATAGATAGATAGATAGATAGATAGATAG
>JAHTLZ010000235.1:975880-1040451 GCA_023846285.1 Phrynocephalus versicolor
GAAGAAGAAGAAGAAGAAGAAGAAGAAGAAGAAGAAGAAGAAGAAGAGACGTCAAGGCCAGGTTGATAGAAATCCAGAAACTCTACAAATGCCTACTCCGGTCCACTTCTGGTAGATTGCAGTAGTAAAGATGAATTAACAAATTCAAAGCAGAAAGATGGGTCAAAAGAGGATTTGTGTTTTAGGGGGAAAACTGAACAAAAAAGATCTATTGGAAAAATCATTTCTCTTTATTTTCATCTATTTTGGGGTGGTACAAATGACAAAATGACATCAGATGCTAGTCTTATTGTTATCCTCAAAGGTAGAGCTGCCCCCTGGTGGCACGGGCCAGTCTGAGCATCTGTTTAAGAACACGGGCAGATCTTTTCTGGAGAAACCAAGCAGGGCATGGCTTTCTCATCTACGTACAAGGAAGCAGCAATGTGATCTTGTCCTTTTGAAATGAGAACCTCTCGCTGGGCGTATGGGGCACAGAAAGGTTTATTATTCTGAAGGACCAGGTCAGCTACCCAGATAGCTCGGTGGTTTCAGGACCTGTTTGTGGAGCCAGAGGTTGGGAGTTTGATTCCCCACTGGGCCTCCTGGGAGGAGAACCAACTTGTGAGTTCTTGGTCAACCTGCCCAATCTCAAGAAGATCCCTCCAGAGGTAGGGAATTGTAAACTACCTCGGAGTTCTCTCTACTTAGGAGACCCTGGAAAGGGGTTGTCGTAAGGCACAACTGACTTGAGGGAGCATGGTAATTATTATTTACTTGCTTAAGGACTAGGTTACAAGGAGAAGCAAATATCTACTTGGTGTTTCCGTCGGACACTAAGCCAGCTGATGCATGCGAAATCTTGTCCTGCCAGATTTGCAGATGTCAGTTACAAGTGAGAACTGGTGTCACCCCCTGTCAAAGCCTGAGGAGAGGTCAAGGAGTTGTGGGTGTGCCTTTAAAACGTTCATTGTCCTGTTTCTTACTTACTTACTTACTTACTAACACACACACACACACACACACACACACACACACACACACTTTGGAATCATTGCAACTTTGGAATCATAACACGGCTACACTGAACATACATGTGTATGTTCAGGAACTGAAAGATATGCTACGATTTTGTAGATGTTAAAGGAATGCTAAAGGTTGAGTCTTTGGGTATAATCCATTCCCTTTCCTTCCTTCCCCGCTTTTGTTCAAAAATAAGACCTATCACTTGACTTTATGAATGCAGTTGTGGGCCTAGAAGCAGTGAAGGGGATTATTGTGGTCACTAAGGTAGAATAGAATGCAAAGGATAATAATAATAATAATAATAATAATAATAATAATAATAATAATAATAATAATAATAATAATAATAATAATAATAATAATAATAATAGAAAGCCACCTCACATCACATAGTCCTAAATGCTTGGGAAGCATTCGACTAGTGATTTGTAATACAAAATCCAGCATAGTGATCTTGTCTGCTGTGTGATGATGATGATGATGATGATGATGATGATGATGATGATGATGATAATAATAATAATAATAATAATAATAATAATAATAATAATAATAATAATAATAATAATAATAATAATAATAATAATACAAGTAAGAAACGTTATGCCAATCAGCCAATATTATTTATTCAAGAATTGAAGTTTTCTTAAGTTGCAGAGTTTGGGTTACATTTTTTGCTGATGATTCAATATGCTTAGTATGTAGCCAGGAGTTACCAATTTCCAGCCAACTGTTTCCTTTGATGGTTTCAGGGGGTTCCCACATTGGGTAGTTCATGGTTTTCCACTTTGAGCACCACAGGCTGAACCTCCGGATGAAGTACAAGATGCACCACCAGCTGGGACACATGATCCTCTGCTGGATGAAATGCAGGATGAACCACATGTTGGGTTGGAGCCTGGGGCACATGAGGTCCCCCAGGTTGGGCCGCATGGTGGCCTGCAGCTAGGGATGCATCCACAGGACGAATCATTGGTGCATCGACAGGATGGGCCACAGATGCATCCACGGCATGGGCTAGGAGTGCAGGAGGTTCCCCAGGATGAGCCACATGTTGGCCTGCAGCTTGAAGCACATGAGGTTCCAGAGGATGAACCACATGCTGGCTTGAAGCTTGGAGCACATGATGTTCCACAGGTTGGACTGGATGGCGGACTGTAGCGTGGGCTGCATGATGCTCCCCAGGATGGACCGCATGGTGACCTGCAGCTTTGGCCACATGATGTTCCCCAGGATGGACCACATGATGGCCCGCAGCTTGGACCACATGATGGCCTACAGCTTGGACCACCTGTTCCCCAGGTTGGGCCACATGATGGCCTGCAGCTTGGACCACATGAAGTTCCCCAGGATGGGCCACATGATGGCCTGCAGCTTGGACCACAAGATGTTCCCCAGGATGGACCACATGATGGCCCGCAGCTTGGACCACATGATGGCCTGCAGCTTGGACCACCTGTACCCCAGGTTGGGCCACATGATGGCCTAAAGCTTGGACCACAGGATGTTCCACAGGAAGGACCACATGCTGGCCTGCAGCTAGGAGTGCATGATGTTCCACAGGAAGGACCACATGCTGGCTTGAAGTTTGGAGTACATGATGATCCACAGGTTGGACTGCTTGGTCGATTGCAGCTTGGGGTGCATGATGCTCCATAGGATGGGCCACACGATGTCTTGCAACTTGGGGTGCATGATGTTCCACAGGATGGACGGCATGGTGGACTGCAGCTAGGACTGCATGATGTTCCACAGGTTGGACTTCTTGGTGGATTGCAGCTTTGGGTGCATGATGCTCCATAAGATGGGCCACATGCTGTCTTGCAGCTGGGGGTGCATGATGTTCCATAGGATGGGCCACAGGATGCACCAGAAGCTGTCCCACAAGCTGAAAAGCACAGACCATCGCGGTCTTGAGCACAGGATGGATCACTCTGGGACCTGTACTCTTTCTCACATGCAGGAGGAGGGCATGACTGGCCAGACTTCCTGCATCTGGAGCAGCAGGTCTTCACACATGCAAGAGGTGGTGAGCAAGGATCCTTGGAATGATGTTGATCGCCACACATGTTTCTTCACTTGGATGATAAATGCTGAAAGGAAACACAACATAAGGGGGGACGTTTTTAGTGAGGAGACACTGTTCTCTTTTTTTCACCCTGCCTGGCCCTCCTCAGACAGAAGGAACATTTTTGTCCCAACCATTCAAGTTCTGTTGCACATTTCATGCAGACCTACATCTATGCAGAGAGTTGGTTTCTGTTGGTTGGTTGATTTTGCTTCCTTTGTCCATTATAAAGCCATTCTTAAAGTCATGACTCAGTCCCACAGACCATCTCAGCCACTCATAAGAACATAAGAAGAGCCGTGCTAGATCAGGCCAAAGGCCCATCTAGTCCAGCTTCCTGTATCTCACAGTGGCCCCACCAGATGCGTTTGGGAGCGCATGAGACTAGATCTATGTCTCCTGATACCACTCCCCTGCATCTGGCCCTTGAAGGACCCTGGTTTTAAGCCTGGACATTACATATCTCCATCATGGGTTGTAACCTGTGATGGACTTCTCCTCCAGGAATCTGTCCAATCCCCTTTTGAAGGCATCCAAGCCAGATGCCATCACCACATCCTGTGGCAGGGAGTTCCGCAGACTAACAACGCGCTGGGTGAAAAAATATTTTCTTTTGCTTGTTCCTACTCTCCCAGCCCTCGATTTGAGTGGAAGTCCCCTAGTTCTGGTATTTTGTGAGAGGGAGAAGAGCGTCCCTCTAGCCACGTGACTCATGCCCTGCATTATTTTGTACGTCTCACATAGATCTGACCGATTTGAACCACCCTCCAACATCCTCTCCTTATAAGAAAGTCAAGCTCTTCACAAAACCAATGCACAAGAAAATACGGAGCTGTTTCGATCAGGAAGTTCTTGAACATCCCCTCCTAACCAAAGATTATCCCAGTGCAGAACCACCTTCAAACATCTTCAAACACAGACAGCAGACCTATGACACTCGCCACAGATGTACTCACCCAGCAAGACTGAAGGGAGGAAATATCCAGGCAGGGCAAGTGAACCAAGGGAAACGACAGCTTTTATATCCTTCCCAAGAGTGCCAGAAAATGACCCACTGGGTGCAGCCGGAAAAACAAGCCGGTGACTTTACCACCATCATCAATTATTTTCGGTGAATCGATGCATAATAAAAAAAAAAAAGCACAACCGTTTTCGAGTCCTGACTCCTGGGGTTTGGTGTTGTTTGCGGAGGGGGGGGGGGTATTTTTAGAACATGCCTTTGGTAGTGACTAAGCTCCTGCTCCATTCCTGGACATATTTATTTTAATTATTTATTTTATATTTGTATACCGCGACCGATTTTCCCAAGTGGGAACGGTTACATAACACAGCACATAAGGAAAACCAAGGAATAATTTAAAAAAAGAAAGAAAAGGACAATAATATGTGAGAAATAAAACTAGCACATCCCATGTGTGTGTGTGTGTGTGTGTGTGTGTGTGTGTGTGTGTGTGTGTGTGTGTGTGTGTGTGTGTGTGTGTGTTGTATTTTTACAATCGTGACTGACTCTTCGTGACTCCATGTCTATGGAGTTTTCTTGGCAAGAATACTGGAGTGGCTTGCCAGTCCCTCCTCCAGGCGCCTACATCACCTGGTATTCCCTGGTGGTCTCCCATCCAAGTACTAGCCAGGGCTGACCCTGCTTAGCTTCCAAAATCAGGCGAGATCATATGTGCTTAGGGCATCTAGGCAAGCACATCCCATAATTTCAGCTAATAGGGCATGGTAGAAAGCAGGCTCCCTCTGTCCCAAGGAACAAAAGATGCATATGAAGCTGGGGCACTCCAGGACACTTTATCCTCTGGTCTTGGGATAAAGTGAGACAGTTCTCCTTCAAATATTTACAACCTCGAGGTTCACATACGAACATCTGCTACCTGAAATCCAGGTATTGGATGGGTATTAGTGAACATTTAGTGAACGCTGTCAAAATATGTCACATGACTTTCTTCCCATCATCACTCCAGCAGATGCAGAAAAAATGCAGTTTATTTATTTATTTATTTATTTATTTATTTAGCTGGGCTCACTTTTGGTTTTACGATGTCCAAGCTTGGAAAATCACCCTGAATCATGCAATCTCCCCACATGGCATGATGACGTGATGCATCTATTCTAGGAACTGGGGCTTCTAAACACTTCAGAGTGATTCACCCTCCATGGGATGCCATAGGTTGAGTCATCCTACTTAAAGACAGGGTTGAGAGAGAGAGAGAGAGAGAGATGTAAGATGAATCAAAGAAAATGGGCTAGTCCTTTGAAGGACATGAATAATGTAAACATGGAACATGTCACAGGGAAATCAATATTAAACTCATGGGCAAAATGGAATAGAAATATGTGATGGATGACTTTGATGTTTCATGAGATCATACGGATCAGGCACTTGCAGATTAAAACACTTATTCAACTTGACAGCACTCTTAAGAACTCTCTCCCTCTCTCTCTCTCTCCCTCTCCCTCTCTCTCTCTCTCTCTCTCTCTCTCCCTCTCTCTCCCTCTCTCTCCCTCTCTCTCTCTCGCTCAACTTTGTACTAAGGAAGGAACAAATCGATGGGAATTTTAAGGAAACATTAGATTTCTAAGACCCAACCTCTTGGACAAATGATCTTAGCGTAGATACACAAAAATCTGACTGTTTCGCTTCTCACAAAGTGGAGATCTTTTACATCTGATGTTTTATCTGTCTTGCTGATGTAGATGTGGAGTTTGATGAGTTATCTTTTTTAAAAAAAATGAGTCAGATGGAATTCCTTAATGATTTGGAATGTAAGAAGGTTTAGAAGTTGGTCAACTAGAATGACTGAGTAGAGGACAAGCCACGAAAAAAGACAAAAGCCAACGACAACTGTAGTGCCAGAGAGAATAGATTTTATTTTGAATATTTCTTCATTTAAAAGCAGACAAGAAAACAGAGAAAAAACATAAAAGGGCTTAAATGGGTTTCCCCTTGTAAATTCTCTTGATGCTCAGTTCTGCAAAGCCAGCCTTAGATCTTTACTATACCTTTCCATTTAAATATTCTAGTTGGGCATCAGAAAACTAACATGTAGAAGTATTTGATCCCAGCATTTTATCCTTGATGGCTGATGGTAGATGGCAGTTGATATATAACATAAATCCCCATTTAGAATTTATATTTGGGAATCAACATGCAGAACCATTTGGTATGCAGTAACATTTAATATTTCACTTTCTTTGACCCCGGATATGCAAAGAATGCTAGAGGCCAATATTTTATGACATTTTATGAAATTTAGCATCTTCCAAACACCAGTAGAAATCAAGAGGCACCAGTAATGCTGCTTACTCTGGTACCCAAATTTGACATGATATTTTCCACCTCAAATCTGAAGTTGAATATTCAGTTTGAAACCCTGTTGAAAATTTGAGAAAACTGCCATCTGTTCTAGAATAGCAATGTCACCAACAAAACCACCACCACCACCACCACCACCACCATTACCATGTCTTCCATTGCACCTAGAGAATAGACCTGGGCATCCATTATTAAAGAGTAGATGTAAATAAAGAAATTATCGTTGTTTCACCACTGAGTCTTAAAGCCCTCCACTCATTGCTTGGTTCCTAGTGCCTTTCTCACAAACATGTTTTTGACTAGTATCTCGTATTAATGCAAAGGGAGGGGAGATTGTGCCCCACATTGTCAGAATCCCTGCTACATGATCGTCTGCATGGTCAGTCTCAAGACCTGTGCAAGACCGGCCATGGAAACACAGAGCCTGCTTTGTGGTGGCCATGACTTTTCCCTTTCATTGCCCATGTAAGCAACAAGATATTACTCTAAACCAGTGGTGGCGAACCTTCGGCCCTCCAGATGTTTTGGACCGCAACTCCCACAGTCCTTTGTCATTGGCAATCAAGGCTTGGAATTATGGGAGTCGCAGTCCAAAACATCTGGAGTGCCGAAGGTTTGCCACCAGTGCTCTAAACATTCCCTAGAGTGCTACAACTCTGCAGTTCCTTCTTTTGCGGGGGAGACATAAAATACTATAAGCGGGAATAAATAGCATGCAAGATTGAAGAGAAGCAACGGTACATGCAGCAAGGACAAAGAGGGGTGTCTCATGGAGCCAAGCGCCACCCATTCATTTCTTCACTCCGAAGACCATCAGCACCCCAGGACCATTAGGATGATGACTGGTTGGAACGGGAACAATGAGGGCAGCCACAGGAAGTGCCCAAATAATTGACTTCCTCCTCCACATGCTGAGCCTAGCGGGGCATGTGGTGGACACTTTCGTAAGATGTAGGGCTCTCATTACGGTTCAGGAACACCAGAAGGCTACGACCACACTCACACTGCACACGAACCGGAACATCCATTTCGGTCTGGTGCTGCTTAGGGGAGTCAGGGATGTATGTTTGACCTTGGTGTGACGTTCCACCGTCAGACTGGCCTGAGGTGCCATGGCCCCCAGTTTGCTGACGCGAGTGAGAGCTGTTAGAAGAAGAACTTCCAGCTTGCCCAGAGGACGTCTTGGTGGAAGTGTTTCCTCTACCTTGCTGGCTGTACCTTGGGGCCTCCTCAGCATATTTCGCGGACGTCTCTCTCCCGTTGTTGTCCCTGCCCTTGGATTGGTTATTCTCGGCGCGTCCCCTTCCGTTACCGGAATTGCCACCCTTGGTGCCCTCGTCTTCCCTGGGGCTTTCTGTGTAGCCGGTGCCGTGTCCTGTTTTAGAGGCTGAGGCATACCCCTCAGTAGAATTGCTGCTGCCTCCCTTCTGGCCGAAAGGGGGGGCCTCGTGCTGAATCTTGCACTGGTGGGACATAGTGTTGGCGTTGAACCTGCAAGAGAAGAGGACCCAAAAAATCAGATTATTCTGTATTATCAGGATCAGAATCAAGCACATGAGTTGATCAGCTATCGTCTCGGTCCCTCCGTTTCGTCCATCCACTACCGATACATCTCCAAGAGGCTCCATCTCCTTGTTCCTCAAACGCAGGACTTGGAAGACACAACACCAACTTACCCCAAGAAGCAGAAAAACCGAAAGGCAAGCAGTTGTGACATCCGAGGGAAGCAGGCTCTTTTTTATACAACCCCAGCAAGCTGGTTCCCGGAAATGAAGCACCCCAGGGGATGGAGAACCTGGTATTAAGGACTCTGCTCTAGCCATTAATCCTTAAAATTGCTGCTCACCACCATCACTTTGGTGGAAAGATATTCATTTGAGGGGGAAGTGTCCCCGATGGTTTCCGGGAAATTCCCGTCATTGTTTTCTGCACTTTCTGAGGAATCCACTTCAACCTTGTTTGGGGTAAATTAGGGGTTGCGTGGAACAGTGGTTCAGCTGCAGCACAGCAGTCAAGGCTCTGCTCATGATCTGAGTTTGACCCTAGGCTCGGGTAAAAGAGTTCAAGTAGCACCCTTTGCTTTGCTAACAAAACTTAGGAGACAACTTGGGACTTTGTGTGGCTTACCCCCATGGGGCTGCCCTCCAAGTGAAGCCCCATGAACGGAGGGTGTTCCTGGCAAGGACAGGAACTGTGATGCTCCACCACCAGAGTACGTGTTTCCTTCCTAGCTCTCCTTACTTCCTGTCTCTGTCCCCGGACCGTAAGGCTCATTCTCTTTCAGTATGTGTTGGAGTGGCATTTCCAAAGAACTTGTGCACAGATGGGCAAGCAGTACAATTCTGCATGAAGCACATCCCGAATTATTCTCAATCTGACCTCATTCCATGTTCGTGATGTTCAGCAAGGGCACGAGCGAAGATGTAGGGGGGGTGCAATTTGAGCAAGGGAGGGGTCGAGAACCCACAACCCCCTCTGAGTGGAGCAGTTCAATTCACAGGCTGCAGATGGTTGGGATTGTGAGAAATGCATCCGCCTATATTCACATTTGCTAGGTAGTGAGCTAGTTCACACACAACTGGACAGATCATTAGAAAGACTCATTTGGAAAGCTGCTAAGTTGAAGGTTTGCCCAGAAGTTGAGGGTGCTTGTGGCTTGTAAGGTAAATATGGGCATTGGTAACCCAATGTTGCACTTGGTCCATCTGCAAAACTCCAACGCGAGGGATGCCACCTTCATGTCTGTGGTGTTTCAGGAATCTGGCAGGAATCTTTTGACACCTATGAGAACCTTTCTTTGAAGGATGTGTTTTGGAGGACCTTCAGTGAAGTGCAGACACTCCTGGCTACAAACGTGGCATATCTGGAAAGGAAGTGATCTTCTATTTCCCCTGAGCTTTTGTTTTGAAGCAGGGCTGAGGGACTATAGGGCACCTGCCTCCTATTAGAACAAAGTATTTCCTTGCCTTGGATAGCCCAGGTGGTTTTGGACCACACTTCCCAGAAGCCTTCATCACCCACTGGCTGGTCAAGGTTTTGGGGAGTTGCAGTCCAAGGATGGGAACCACAGCCTACACCACTATGCAAAAGTGCTGAACTGAACGCCAGCCAAAGGATGGCAGGCAGGGGAGGGTGTCATAAACAAAGGTGGAGCACCCAGGTGCAGAAAACACAAGAGCTTTTCCAGTAGAATGGGACCGTGTTCAACTCCCTCTGGTTATGGTGTGGGTGAGCCAACAAGATGAAGGAGACCAGAACATCCAAGTATCTGTAGAAGACACTGTCAGCAAGGCATAATTGTCCATCCAGCAAGCCCCAGGAGCCAAATGGCATTGTTTTATTGTTTCTCTAGTTGGACTTTGGCCAACAGACCAAGTGAAAATTGTCTTCTTGCTGTCCATCTTCGATTCCCATCTCCCCTCCGTGGCGTCAATCCTTCAACCAACCATCCACCTGATGCTCTAAGACAGCGGTGGCAGACCTTCTGCGCACCAGATGTTTTGGACCACAACTTCCAGAATTCAAAGCCTATACTGCCAATGAGAAAGGAATGTGGGAGTTGTGGTCTAAAACATCTGGAGGGTCAAAGGTTCACCACCACTGCTCTAAGAAGAAGCTAATCAAAATGCCTATTTGATCAACTGGACGTCATCCCTGTAGGCCATCCAGCTTTCGGTTATGGGCTACCAAATGAATTACCTTTTTAAACCTCTCGTTCACTGTTTAGTGTGTCATCAGTTAAAAACATAACAGACAAGAATGATAGAATGAAACAAGGAGCAAGAAAGAAGACAGGAAGCCACCAGCAGAATGTGTGATAGCAAACTAAAACCAGCAGGAGGAGGTAGGTGTAACTATGAACAATTTATTTCATATATCTAAATGTCAATCTTGACAGGTTTCTTTAAAAATGACTTCTTCAAGCTCCAGAGATGTTCATTATTCTCTCTTTCCACTTTCAAATAACACCTGGGGCAGGATTAAAAGATGAGGAGGAGGGATGTGGCTGAGAGGTGATGGAAAACCTGTCTGTGATTTATTATGTGTGTGACTTGATTCAGTGATGCCTCCTCCTCCTTTCCCCTGCAGGGTCTGTAAAGCAATAACCAATCAATCATGTGGGAAGTGTTCTTTTGAAGAAGAAGAAAGGATTAAAAAGAATCTTCAAACCCACTTTTAAAAATAAGATGCCTGGCAGATGGGTGCAGGTTTGGCCGGATGTTCAACGAGGGTCAAGCCAAGTGGTGATCCAAGTCTTACAACAGAGAAAGCTCTGTCTGTTATGGTCATCAGGGTGGCTCCTTCTCACAGTGATGGGGCAAACCATGGTTGCTCTGGCCACAGATGTCCTTTGAGACCTCCTCCTGACCAGAAGACACTTAATTGTAAAAATAATAATTATTATTCCTTCCTTGTGTAGCAAGGACAGGAGAGAAGAGAACCTCAACTAAGGTTGATCTACAGATCCGAAGCTGAATATCTGTAGAGCTTTGTCCTGGTGAAAACTATAGACCAGTGGCTCCCAACTTTGAGAAATATTTTGGGGCAGAAATCCTGGCCAGAACAGCTAGTAGAGAAGGTTTCTGGGAGATTTTTAATCCAAGAACATCTGGGGAACAATCGTTAGGAGCTACTGCTATAGCACATAGGGCAGTGGTGGTGAACCTTTGGCACTCCAGATCTTTTGGACCACAATTCCCAGAATTCCAAGCCTGTGTTACTAATAACAAAGGATTGTGGGAGTTGTGGTCTAAAACATCTGAAATGTTGAAGGTTTGCCGCCACTGACATTGGGCATTTCATTACAACAAACAGATGACCCACTTCAATGCTCTTCTCATAACCTAACGCAGTTCAACATCATCAACACGTAAATTTAATAACCCAAACCCTCCTGCTGATTTATACTTAGATGATGGAAATTACATAACTCTACTGTTCATTAATGGAATTTCTGGGTGGGCACCCGTTGTGTGATTGGGGGTACAATTTGCATCCAAGACATAATACGATTTCTTTTATGTGAGAATAAATCAGCCATCAGATTCTGGGCCATATAATTCACAAATCGGAAACCAAAGGGACTTACTTGTTTACTTCCTGGAAATTGGCCTCATAATCATCATAATGGCTCTCTGTTTAACCAATGTGGTACTTCATTATAGAAATATTTGATGTGAACATGCACGCGATCGTCAAATAAGCAGGGCTTTTAATAGACTGAAACTATTTTGAAGGCAACTGTGTCAAGGCAGCCAAGAATTCCTCACCACAATGGCCTGCACGAGTCAGTTGTATTTAGTGACTAAGCTGGCCTGTTTCATTAGAAAAAAACTAAGAAAAGGTGATCTGTCTACGTCGCTGCCTCCTGACACTTAATTGTGTTGTCCTAGAAGGCCTCCAGGCCAGACTTGGAAGGCAAAAGACTGAAGGAGAATTCCATAAAAGACCCGTCATATCTGTTTCCATAGTCAGATCACTCCTTCTGACGACTGGGTTTTTAAAGAGCCAAAGGCAAGCATGAGCAAACTAAATTAGACAGGTCGCATGGTCTGGGATCCTAGGAAGAGGAATAACAGGTGTAATTATAGCCCAAGTGTGGAGGACGTCACATGAAATAAAGCTTCGTCACTCAGCGAGGAATGAGAAGACCACGCTATACCCAGTCTTCACCAGGTCTGTGTGTACTTGTGCCTGCTCTGTGTCCATCAGAACACAGAAAAGTACACTTCTAGGAACCATGGCCCCACGAGGCTGGGGATTTTTCAGAACCGCCGCCTGAAGGATTCGGGATGTTTCCAAACCTTGTTGTCCACCATGACATACAACCGCCATGCTTGCTGGGTCCACCATTCAAGATGGAGGAAGGATGTGTTGACCGTTTCTCCATTATATGTCTGTTTTGTATCAAGATCAAGAGGTTCCTCACCTAAGATATTTACATCGTCAGGCAAGATCATGGATGGGTTTGTAAACATAGTTTAGGGGGTTGGTGGGTGTCTTTCTGCCTCCCAACAAGGAACAATTGTTATAAAATGGATGGGGAGGTGACCTGAGACATGTGATGACCCAACAGCAATGGCAAAGCTGTCTTTTCATTCAGAGTACTTGGGTGATGGCATTGTTATGTTGAAGGAAGAACTGGAGGTATCTACTGGTTTTGAACAAGGCAAGCACCCAACCAGAAGGGTGAATTGGGGGGGGGGAATCATATACCTGAACTACACTGGGCAAAACATAGAGCTTTCTAGCCTTAGGTTGAAAGATTTCTGGGAGTTTTATCCAGAAAACCAAGTTTTTAAAACTCCAGCCCGTAGGTAGCTGCCCCAGACTTCATTAGGATGTTGAATTAGATGAAATGACCTTCACACAGGTCAAGGTGAAGAAGATCAGAAGATGAATAGGCCAAGTGGGATCCCTTGACTCAATAACCATGCATTTCCTTCTTCCCTGAGGGTGGATGATTCCCAGAGTGTGAAGCCTGATCAACCCCATAAAAGAAGGACTGGGGTGGAATGCTCACCAATCCTGCCATGGTCACATAACCCACTCATTTCTCTGGGTAAGTTTCATACTCATTAAAAGCATGGCCTCTTTGGATTTTTCTCCTTCAGGGAAGAGTGCTGTAGCCATGGATTCCCGGCACCAGGAAGGACGTTGATTGGAAGCCATGCACTGGAAATGTTATCCGGCAACACGCTGTTTTTTGGTAGTAACGAGACTGTAACTATGTCGCCTTGGAGGAAAGTGTGAATAGTAACATCGACCAGAACTGTTTGATTCCCCACTGGGCCTCCATGATAGGGGATGAACTCAATGATCCGTAGGGTCCCTTTGAGCTCTGCAGTTCTAAGATGATGGTGGTGGTAGCGGTCGTGGTGGTACTGATTCAAAAATACCAGGCAGAGTCAATCGAAATAACCTCTGGTTATGGTGTGGGTGAGCCAGCAAGATGAAAGAGACCAGAACATCCAAGTGTCTGTAGAAGACACTGTCAGCAAGGCATAATTGTCCTTCCAGCAAGCCCCAGGAGCCAAACGACATTGTTTTATTTCACTGATGCCTTAGGAACTGGGCGATTGCCACCAAGGAACGCAAGGTGGCAGTCTTGTTTCCTTTTATGCTTCCTTCCATCCTCGCTTAGAAGGGAGCACAAGAGAGAATTTTGCCGCAACTTAAAGAGAAAGATGAGCAGTTGGAGACAGAAGTTTTAATTGACTATATATAATGTGCTTCTTCAGAGTCATGAAGTATACCCTTGATTTAGTCTTTCTACTAAGGCAGTGGAGCTTATAATAATAATAATAATAATAATAATAATAATAATAATAATAATAATAATAATAATAAGCAAAATTTCCTTTGTACAAATTTCCCATAGGAATGCATTGAAAATGGATTAATTCCTAATCACCGTTTTTCTGTTGTATGAATTCGCTCCATAGGCGATTCTGATAAGGCTTAAGAGTTAAGCGATTTTCCCCTACCTCTGGAATTTTTTTCCTTTAAGTGGATTTTCTTTTAAACAAGCCACTTGTTCTACGAGGGCCCACTGTATTTAGAAAAAAAATGGAGTTGACAAAGTCACCATCAGTCAGCTGCGGAAGGCCACCTTACTGGGATCTGCTCGCATAATTCGCCGATACATCATATAGTCCTAAACGCTTCAGAAGCATTCGACTAGTGATTTGTAATACAAAATCCAGCATAGTTATTTTGTTTGTTGTGTGATAATTTGATGGTGATGATGATGATGATGATGATGACGATGACGACAACGATGACAATGACAATGACAACAATGATGATGGCGATGATGGCAATGACAATGACAAAAACAATGGTGGTGGTGGTGGTGGTGGTGGTGGTGGTGGTGGTGGTGATGAGCATGATTAGGATGATCAGGATGATGATCAGGATGATCAGGATGACCGTGATGATGATCATGATGTGCAGGCTCTTGTGCTTGAATATTCACACAGTTCTTCTGAGGCTCCATATGGTTTTGCAACTCTCCTCCCAAATGCACCACCTTGACTGATCCTCCAAGTTCTCCAGCTTTTGTGACCCGTGTCCCGACCCGCTTCATCACTTCGTACCCTGTTGCATGCACGCCTCCTGGTTGTTCTGCTCCTGCAACACTACATCTACCACCTTCCTGTTTCCACTCACCAGGATCCTGCTGGCTTCTCAACACGTTTGTCCGACTCGCCATTGACCAAGGTCCTTTGTAGCCCCATGAGTCGAGAGCACTACAACGTTGATTATCCAGCTTCCTTGTCTGTCAAATGTGCCGGGACTGCTCCATGCACCACGAAATCTGTTACCACAACTCCGTGGGACTCGAGCTGTAGCCACTGCTTCAGTGGTGGAAAAGTCATCACCTCTATTGTACCCCCGATTATACAAGCATGTGCAGTGAGGTGTGGACTTTCATACTCAAACCCATGTGCCAATCTCTCAACCGCAGGTGAGGCTGTATGTTCCATATCATGCCGCTGTGAAAACAGCAACAAGAAATGTTTGGGTGCATGAAATCCTCAAATGTCTGTGTTCAGAAAACAAGTGTGGAACTCAGTGGCACATATATTTCCCATGTGAACATTTTCAAACATGTTTGTTTTTAATGCTCATTCTCCTCTCACTCAACACCAACCCATTGTTTGGATATGTGACTTTTAAGTTAACCATGTGTTTAATAAAGTTCAGTTCTCTGACCTTGAGTTCATGGTGTGTGTTTTTCCAAGCAGGGGAAGCTAGTGACTTCTATGTTGTGCCAGGTTTAGTCTGAAATTTGAGGAAGGGCGATGAATCGAGCAGTTAGTAGAGTTCCCACAAAGTTCAGACTGAAATCTGAATTACTTCCATGAAAGTGAAGGTATCAACTTCTCCTACTCCCAACAAAGACCCGTTGCACTCAACTGTCCATTATTTTATAGCAGCCCAACCCAGCCCATTATTTTCACAAGTACGTTCTGTGTAAAACATTGTGTACTTAACTTGACAGCCTTAAACCAGCTGGGCAGCTGTTCTGTTTCTCCCAAGGCCCTCTGTGACCCAGCATTGTGATTTGTTCTTTAAGACTATCACATGTTTGGTAGAGCTGAGCAGAGCATCTGGTACCCTATGTGATGTAGTAGACAGAGTGAATGGCTAAGACTCAGGGGTTCTGGGTTCGAATCCCTAACAAGTCACAGAATTTCACTGGATGTATGGAACTGGCACAACCTTAAAAGTCCTATTTGGATTGAAATAAATCGGTTCCAACTTGACTGCCAGTAACAATAAAGTAGAACAGCTGCTACCCAAGGACATTGCCAATCTATAAACAGTAGAGCCAGTTCTGCTGGAAATTGAAGTGGACTAGACTGGTCTAGCAGATGGTTCCTGTGAGACTTTGAATGGACAGTTAAACCCAGAAGAAAAACAGATCCGTTTTTTAAAGTAAAGTTTTGTCTCCTGCCTCGTATTTTTGTTGCTGAAAGGTGAGGAATTTCATCAGCCATGACTCTTTCCTTCCATGGCCCCTGCCCACATTTTTAAATGTAAATCGTTTAATAAAAGCTGTCTGTGGTTTCGCAACCTGCCTTCCTTCTGGAATGTGCTTGTTTTCCAAAGTATCCAGTGTGGTATAAACTGATCACAGGTTTGAGCAGACATTAAGTTGGGGTTACTGACAATGACAGATCACTGAAGGATCCTGACAAATACACCACCTACACAGTGATCTCAGCTATGTGGTTAGTCAAAGATGCGGGTGGTGTATCTCAGAAGCCCAGCCACTGTAAGTCATGTTGCAGCCTGAGGACACAGATACAATGGTACTCATCTTTTTCTTATGGACAGAAGGTCAAAGACCTTGCAGTTGTTATATCTTCTTCCAACAGTGAGAAGGTGGAGGCATTCCCCCACACCTGCAGCACCAACTGACAATCGACTAGAGAACAAGGGCATAAACTAAACCATTTCTGAACCAAAGCTTTGAAGCTGGCTGTGACCTGAAACCATGGCAAAAAAATCATAGAATCATAGAATAATTGCATGGAAGGGGGCAATCCCCTGCCCAAGGCAGGAATCTTTTGACACTTATGAGAACCTTTCTTTGAAGGATGTGTTTTGGAGGACCTTTAGTGAAGTGCACGCACTCCTGGCTGCCAACGTGGCATATCTGGAAAGGAAGTGACCATCTATTTCCTCTGACCTTTTGTTTTGAAGCAGGGCTGAGGGGCTATAGGGCACCTGCCTCCTATTAGAACCAAGTAGTTCCCTGCCTTGGATAACCCAGGTGGTTTTGGACCACACTTCCCAGAAGCCTTCCCCACCCACTGGCTGGTCAGTGTTTGGGGAAGTTGCAGTCCAAGATTGGGAACCACAGCCTACACCACTACACAAAATCCCTCCTAATATACCTAAAAACGCAATGAACTTATCTTTTAAAAAGTTATTCCTGTCACCCAGCATCTGCTGTCTTCTTTCCATGCTGCTATGCCCCAGCTTGATATAAAGAAGTCTAGGTTTCAGACCTAATATTACTGCTTCATTTGCTTCATCAAAATCGATCTATAGTTTTACAGTGGTGCCTCTATTTATGAATTTAATCTGTTCCGAATGCATGCTCTTAAGTTGAACAATTCTTAAGTAGAGGTACCGTATCTAAAAATAAATAAATAAATAAATAATAGAATTTTTTTAAATGTAAGTAGAGTAGACTGCATCTAAAATTTGTAAGGTGGCAGTTAAAACACCAACGGTTTTCCGCTCTTAAGTCAAATTGCTCTTAAGTAGAGCCGCTCTTAAATAGAGGTACCACTGTATATAGAAATGCCTGTAGTCAAACAACTTGTCCCCCCATGTATCTCCTTCTCCAATTTGTCCTCTACTAGCAGACCAAAGAAACAGTCATGCCGTGCCCATGAAGATCTGGTAGTACAAGACCAGGGTGATCATGAGTCAGCTGTGTTGCCCAACAGCAATACCTTTCCTAGGCAGGTATTAACGTTAATGGCAACAAGACCAGGTGGCTTTCCTGGGGACTAGGTCATCCTTTTTCCAGGAAGTCATCAGGAAATCCATTTGCTGATAGAACCCCATCATCTCAGGGTTTTGTCTTGTCTGTCAACTAGACCCACCTTTTCCGGAATGCTTGCAACAATCAACATAAGACATTTATAGCCAGACAAATGATAGATAGCTTGGGATGACACATCCCGCAAACCAGCAGGATGGCTTGAAAGGTGGGACAGAAGACACCAATATCAACTGCTTATTTTTCTCAATTCTATCTGAAAATATTATTTGGAGGTCTTCTCCATGGCCACAAAAGCCATAAGGCCACTAGCTTCTATGGCTGGTGGGGTCCCTCCCATTTCATTGTCAATGCAGTGTGATAAGACTGTGGCCAAAGCAATAATTTTAAATCAGAGATATCCAAGCTTGGATAAGCCCAGGCAGCACAGCTGGTAGTGAAGGTTTCTGGGAAATGTAGTTCAAAAAACACCTGGCTTGCCCAGGTTTGGGGATCACTGTTTGAATGGAGTGCTGGATTAGATAAAAAATTTAGTTGCATTTAATCATGTGCTTCAGAACTTTAAAAAAAAAAAGAAGAAGCCACAAAGGATTTGTCTTTTGACTTGTGCACACACCATCCATTAATTTGAAAGCTAAAAAGATTATGTAAATACTTCAGATATACAGTTGCTCATTGGCCACCAAAGATGCTTGAGGGGAATTTCATAAAAGGGTACTCATTCACCCATGTTAAGTGATCTGACACAGCTCTTTTCCACCTCTCCTTTCAGCTCCAGAGGTCAATGACTCACAATATTTAAGACAATTGTGTTAGCAGGAACAAGACAGATTTTCCAGTCTGGTCCACTGCTGTGCCTTCATTATAAGGTTGAAAGCAGCTCATTGACAGTCAAGAAGAGGTCTTTCAAGAATGTTATGAAATACTATATGTATTGCCCATTCATTTTACATATCATAGAGCCTCATAGCCCACCACCTCAACAAAAAGGACAGACTTTAAAGGGTGAGAGGTTGGCTACCTAACCATTGCAAGTTGGCTACCTAACCTCTTCTAAAATAGAAAAGATATTAAATACAGTACAGTCATATTGTTGCTAGCTATATAAACCGATTTCATTGCTCTGAACATAAGAAATATATGGGAGAGGAATTATACAGGAGGGAAATCTTCCCACCCACCTTCCATATTATATTTACTTTTAAAAATTGAGACTGAGTTTTCTTAGACTTTCCAGAAGAGAGCATATGTGCCCTTTTCCGGAGGGTTTCATCTTGCAGGTATATATATATATAAGACGAGACTCTCTGGAAAAGAGCAAACTCACATGCCTGTGTTCCAGAATTAAGTTTAAACACAAAGACAGATATCTACAATAAAACCAAAAATCACACTCGGCTATATATGAACAATAGAACCTTCCCAAAAAAATGGCTCCAGTCAGAACAAACCAAGCACTAAAAGGAATAGGGTTTGTTTGTTTATTTCATGTATATAGTACCCTGCTTGTAAAACTGATTCCTTAGTCAATACTAGAGAAAGCCCTGTTGATTTCAGTTGGGCTATCCTACTAGAGACTAAGAACTGACTTAGCCTGAAACAGCTCCAAATTGTAATCGAGGTAGATGCTTCCTGTACTGCATCATGTTGATCTCAGAAACTTGTGGCCCTTGTCATATTGCAGCTTTGATCGGCATTCTCTAGTACAGTTAATAGATTGGTTTTCGATGAAATGTAACCATTTTAGCCATTATTTTTCACTATTTATACCCTTCCTGTCCTCCAAGGAGCCCAAATTAGCAGATACACATCATTCTCAACATTTAATGCACACAGGAACCAAGTCTTGGAGCACCAGCTGACGTTTTAAGATTGGTGTTTCTCTGGGTCCCTCCCTCAGTGGGGAGACAGATCTCTAGAGGAGAAGATGGTTTATGTGCGATGAATCTTTAACACTTGACATGAAACAACATCTTCCACCCAGTAGAAACTGGGAACTCTGCTTGCAGGCAAGGGCCGTGGATCTGTTCCAGGTTTGAATCTGAACTTTGAAGGAGCCATCCATTTGGGGGTTAGATTTCAGCCCCATAATTCCTTTCAATAATACCATTTTCCCACCTCTTACTGTCTGCTGCCTGAGGCCACAGCTTCCTGTTGATAGTTCGGGCCCAACAAACTTTCTTACCTATGTCTCTGTATGAGAGTGAGGAAGAAAGTCAGAAAGAGAGAAAGAGAGAGAGAAAGCAAGAATAACAGTTCTGGATTACCAGTCATTGAAGAATCTCTATATAAGTGTCTGTCATGGCTTCACCCTCAAAAGATTTTATAAAGCATCCCACCAAATTTTTAAAATATATTTTATCGCTACAGAATTAATGGTTTTTGAGACCCCGAGTCCATTAACTTCAAGCATGTTTATGGGGAAAGATAGACAGCAACACCTGTTCTTGTTATCAGATTTGAAAACAATAATAATGTGCACCCTGGTATTACATTGATGAATCTGAATTTTAATCATGCCACCTACCTGTCTGATTTAAGTGTACTGCTACTCAGATGATTGATCCTCGGAGGATTTGCATGTGCTCTGTCTTAGTTTCTGCAAAGATTAGCATAAAGGAAGTTCTCATATCATGTCACATAACTGATCCTTCCTGCACCCAAATAGTTGGATGGCTAGATCAATGGTTTATATCGGGATGTGAAGGTCAAAGGTGGGAGTCCTCTCTATCGTGAAAATTCTGAAAAGGGTTCTCCTAAGTAAGAATTGATTTGATAACACATGATCATGATTACCCCCCGAATCCATTTATTGTCATTCAGTAGAAGGCTTTCGCAACAAAAACAAAGAATCCATGAAGAATCTATGTGCGACGAAACTACATTACAACTGTAATGTAATGATGAATAATTTCATTCTTTTTCTGGGGTAATGGTAGCTGTTTTAGTTACTTTTATCATTATGTTAGGTGCAGCACATTATGTAGTTCTGTTGAGTAACCCTGGGTCAGCAGCTTGCAGAACTATGATGATGGTGATAATCATAATCGCATTCCATCAAGTTACAATTACGAATAAGAAATCTTTAATACATATTTGTATTCGTATTCGCATTCCATCAAGTTGATTCTGACTAGTGATAACTTTCCAGATTTTTTTTAGTGGAAAATAGTCAGAAGTGATTTTACTGTTCCCTTGTTCTGGGGGTGCTCCAGGATAGTGCAGGTTGCCAAAGGCCACACGGGCTGGCTCTTCCACCAGGAAGTACAATGGGAGATCAAACTCTCAACAGATTTGTTTAAAAAAACACTATCAGATATTCCAGTTACTTTACCTCTGTTACTTCCACCACTGTAATTACAGTGATTAATGGGAACTATAGCAGACAACTACTTCTGGGACCTATCTTGGAATCAAATTGCAACCAAGTATTTTTCCAGGTATTTCCCCCTCCCCCCAGCTCTATGTTCTAATCAACCATTGTACATACTTCTTGTGCTGCTTAAAAGCCCATGAATAAATCACAGACACAACACATATACTCATTGGTTTATATGTTTCATTTCAGAGCTGTCTTACTCCAGTTTATAACATATTCCTGTAACAAGTGGCTAAATCCAGTTGTGAGTTGGGTCTGCCAATGTTGATTCATTTATGGTTTGATTTAACAAATAAGTCTTGTTCTATGGGTTTCCTCTAGATGGGATTAACTTAGTCATATAGTTCATAATCATAATGATGAATATCTTTGGGAGTGCTCTTAACCTTATCCTTATTAATATTTACCTTAATGAACTATGGTATCATGTGTTTTTATTGTCATGGCAAAAAAGAAGCACTGATTCAAAGGGAATGAAATGAACCTACAGATCCTGGTTTCACATGACAAAGGACCTACAGAATGAATAAGAAGACACGAACACGAATATTTTAAAAAATGCTTCCACAGCTCTCTTCTTCAAAGGCTTATTATCCCATTAATTGTTGTTCTTTTCAAATCTCCCATGTTGGTTAGAATAAAGTGGTATAGGGAGCTCCATGTGACCAAACCCTGTCATTGTGGACACCTTCTATCCACATTAGGATAATTCAATCCAAACTAATGAGGCCAGTCACTGCTTTGAAGATAACTAGGTGGAGCAGGTCTTTGGTTCTCGTAACCATATGCTTCTCATTAAACTCACCTAAAGCACCTCCCCTTCGAGATTTTGCCTCTTGGAAGCCATATAAAAGGGCCTCCAACTAAGCGTGTTGTTCAAACGCAACTTCATCTTTCAACTCTTCCAGACATCGTCACCAGCTGCAGCCGTAAGTATTCGAAACTTTGAATTTCTGTCTTAGGAAGAGTTTATCTCTTGTCCATCAACAAGCATTGTAAGGAACAACCTGGCATTTTTTTATTATGGAATTGAATCCCCATTTGGACTGGAAATTGGTGGTTATGAAGATAGCAATCCCCATAGATGGTTTCAGGGAAGATTTGTAATGGAAATCCAGATGTTCTCAAGATGTTGCCCATCACACCCAAGATGTTACCTTGGGGAAGTTTCTTGATCCTCCTTTGAGAGGAGGTAATTTCTTCAATTAATGAGGATGGAGGAGAATTAAATTGGAGAGAGATTGAGACTGAGACTGAGAGAGAGAGAGAGAGAGAGAGAGAGGAGAGAGAAGGGAGTGAGATGCTTGACAAAGGCTGTGGTTTATTTGATGAAAGACACCTGGTGGGAAAGGCAAGGTCAAAGGAACGTGGAAGGAAGGAGATGGGAAAAGATAAGAGTAGACTAAGACAAATGGTTGAGAGATGCCACTGGCACCTCCTTTGATGCAGGCTTAAGTGACATCCTCTAAGCATGGCTTACCAACCTCAACCTTGATGTTGATGATATGAAACAGACAACAGACAACAATTTATTGTTGTAATTTTATTTGTTTATCCTTGTACTTGTGTGGCTAACATAGCCCTTGTAAGCCGCTTAGAGTTCGTTTGAAGATAAGCGGGATATAAATGCAAAAATAAATAAATAAATAAATAAATAAATAAACAATATTTAGAAATTTTATTTATTTATTTATTTATTTTTACAACTTAAATGCCGCCCACTACCCAAAGGTCTCTGGGCAGCTTACAATCAAAGAATTAAAACAGTTAAAACATCAAATATCAATAGATAATTAAAACAATAATAAAAAACCTTACACTACCTAGGAAGTGTAGCAACAGAGACAAGAACAAAGGGCAGTCTTTCCAAAAAGTGCCACCCGGGACAATCCATCCTGATCTAAATAGCTCTCTGCTTCTTTTACAGATGTATTACTCAACATTTAAGAATAATAATTTCATGCCATCCACCTTCATAGATCAAATTGGTGTTCCCTGTAGGAGAGATGCTGACATATGAATGAGAAATTTTTACTCTAGCTATTTTAACTGTGTGAGATCTTTGTTTGTTTTTCATTCTCTTTTTTCTTCTTCTGTATTTGATATGGCCTGTTCGGCTAATCAATAAATTTGTTGTTGTTGTTGTTGATTTATGGCAACCCTTTCCAGGTTTTTGTAATTAGGAAGTAGTCAAGAGTTGTTGATCCTACACTTCTTCCAGGGCTGCCGTGAGACTATGTGGCCTGCCCATGGCCACCAAAATTGGCTCTTCTGTGGAATCCATTGAGGAATTAAACTCCCAACCAGTGGCTCTACAGCCAGATATCTAAACCCCTGAGCTATCCGGCCTCTTTACTATTAGATTTTTTTTACGCAGCTCTTCTGGTTACTTAGAGTTCTTTGTAACCACTTTTTAATTCAGAGAAAGCATAGGCTGATGCAATGGAAATTGTAATCCACCAGATTTGCAGGACTCATGATTGGGTAAGACTCAACAAATGTTTTCAAACATTGAGGCTTGCACAGAGGTTGAATTGGGCTTTCCCCTCCTTGAACTATTGTTTTCTAAGTGCGTTTTGTCTCTAAAGTAGTGCTAAACCAACACTGAACTGATTCATTCATACATTCATTATATTTATACCCCACACTTCCAATAGAAGATAGGGTGGTATTCTTTTAAGATCTTAAGACTTGTGCAGTACTTAGGATGTTGTTTCTAGACTCCTCTTTCCTTCTCTAATTAGTTATTTATTTATATTTATATTTATTTATTTTCAAATTTGTATACCGCACCTATTTCCCGAATGGGAACTCAGAGCGGTTTACACAGGGATTAAAACAAATAAAAACAGTAACAGCATCCAAGACAGTGAACCAGTATTGGCAGGAGGCAGGGGAAAAGGAGGAGGAGAAGAAGAAAAAACACTACCCCTAGCAGTTTCTGAAGGTGTCCCTAAATAGCCAGGTCTTGAAGTTCTCAGATCGAGTTGTAAGTTGGCTGATACTGTCTAAATGGTATGTTTGAAATGGTTTCTTCTTACTTCTACAGATTGTTTTTAACCCTGCAAGATGTCTTACCAATGCAAACAGACTTGTCTGCCCCCTCCTACCTGTGTGAAGAGCACCACCGTGTGTGCAGGATCGCAGGGCCCCGCGGTCTGTGTGACTTCCTCTCAATCTGACGCATGTGGGTCTTCATCCACCACCGTTTGTGCTGCACCGGATGGCACCGTGTGTGTGACACCAAGGCAGCCCCAGTATGGTGTCTGCCAGTATGGCTCCACTACGGTGACCCCACAGAGGCCCCAGTGTGTCACTGTTTGCCAAGAGAGCTGCGGTTCTGTTTGTGTGACCCCTTACCAGAACCAGAACCGAGGTCCTTGTGCCACCGTGTGCGCCAACCCCAGTGGCTCAGTCTGTGTGACGCAAGGCCAGGGTCAATGTGCTACTGTCTGCCAAGACCCCTGTGGTTCAGTTTGTGTCACCCCACAGCAGCCCCAGTGTGCTACAGTTTGCCAGGATCCTTGTGGCAATGTCCATGTGACACCAGTGCCACACCAAAGAAGTGGCCCTAGCGCCACGGTCTGTGCCAACCCTTGCGGCTCAGTCTGCGTGACACAAGGCAAGGCCCAGGGGGCTACTGTTTGTCAGGACCAGTGTGGTTCCGTCTGTGTCACTCCATTCCAATCTCAGGGGACAACCGTTTGCCAAGATCCTTGTGGCAACATCTCTGTCCAAACTGCCCCCAACCAAAGGGGAAGCACCTGTGTGACCGTCTGTGGTAGCCCAGGAGGATCTGTCTGCATGGAGCCGATCCCACCCCCCAAGGGAGCCTCATGCGCTACCGTGTGCTCAGCTCCTGGCAGTTGCAAGACCGTGTGCCAGGATGAGTGTGGCTCCCTCACCTTCACCCAGGGTGCCTGCAAAGACATCGGTGGACCCACA
Organism: Phrynocephalus versicolor; assembly: GCA_023846285.1. Lineage (NCBI taxonomy): Eukaryota > Metazoa > Chordata > Lepidosauria > Squamata > Agamidae > Phrynocephalus > Phrynocephalus versicolor. The sequence goes on from JAHTLZ010000235.1 coordinate 1,000,623, forward strand.
GTCTGCACCGAGTCCTATGGAGCTGTGAAAGTCACAAAGACCTACACGACCAAAGGTGCCCATCAAGGCTACGTAAGCACCTGTCCTTCCATCAAGCTGGATCAATGTCACATCAAGAAATGTTAAAAAAACCCATGAGACTTTTGGTTCTGGAATCAGACGAACAAACCTTTGCATTGCACCTTCACCCTTTTACCCAGCTTTCGGCTGAAACTGGTAAAGCCAGAAGATCCAACTTTCTTGTGAATTTTCCCAAAACTGTCTCCTCTCTTTTCTCATCTGCTACCTATAATCAAAATGCATGCATTTCAGTCCACCAAGAAGATAACATCTGTGCAAAAATTGGGCATCTGGTTGCAAAGCCTGAGGTTGAGAGCTTCTCCATTTTGCCTCCTTGACTAGGGCTGGACTCAATGATCTATAGGCTTCAGTGATGATGATGATGATGATGATGATGATGATGACGACGACGACGACGACGACGACGATGATGACTGCCTATTGTTTGACAGTGGACCAGTTTCCAACCTTCTTCCCTTGGCTTGCATAATAAAAAGCAATAAAGCAACTATAAAGGCATTAAAATGTTGACGCCTACATTTTTTTAGATGAGTGTTGCAACAAGCTCAAGGGTGAACAGCTGTGCTCTTAGATTTCACCACAGTTCTGGCTGCTACAGTTGAGAGCTAAGTTCAAGGGGCTTCTTTTAATTCCCCAGTAGCTTTGAGACCCACCATGATGTTACCACCTGAGTGTTCGACTAGGACTTAGGAGACTCGGCTTTCACTTGACACTGAGCTGTGAAGCTCGTTGAACTACCTTAGGTCAGTTGCTCACCAGAGAAGCATTTGGTGCATACATCCTTCTCATCCCCTGCATACAGAGGGGATGACCAACCACATTGGTCTGGCCCCACAATCAGGCATTTAGAGGTAGACTGCTTCTGAACATGGAGGAAATAGTTTGCTGTCCCATGTTATTTAGTACCCAAGGTAATCCAACAATGACATAAAACTTGTCCCAGCTAGAACTGGGCCAGAAATAGCTCGGAGCCCATTTGAAACATGAAAAGATATTGGAGGTGTTGCTTTTATTCCCCACCCTTTTAGCTGAATATTCTCCAATGGTATATCTTTTGTTCCTGGTGGCAACCATCATCATCCTACAGAACTGTACCTCTTGTGCTGGTGCAAACCCTGGCCCTTTCACACTGATTTTCTGGGTCATTGTGGTAACATATGGCCAGTTGCTGATGGTGATGCAGCTACCATCTACAGTGCTGGGGGTGGGGGGGGGATAGAAAAGACTGGGGGATAAGAATGAAGGAGAAAGACTAGATAAAAGGACCAGGATGGAAGGACATCATAAAAGAAAGGAGAAAGACATGGAAGATGGGAAGGAAGACAGAACAATATAACAAGAGAGAGGGACCCAATGGAAGAGAATCGTTTGTTTGTTTGTTTGTTTGTTCATTCATTCGTTCGTTCGTTCATTCATTCATTTGTTTGTTTGTTTGTTTGTTTATATAGCATGTATGCTATCCACTACCCAAAGGTCTCTGGGTGGCTCACAATCAAAATAAACAATTCAGACAATTAAAGCATCAAAATTGCAATAAAAGTAAAACAATAAAAACATTTAAATAAGATTAAATGCAATATATTACAATACTACACTAAAATTGCCCTCAGGATCCACAATAATCAGTTAAAAAAACTTCTGAAACAGGAAAGTTTTTATCTGGCGCCGGAATGTCATTAATGTTGGCTCCAGGCGGGTCTCACTTGGGAGGGCGTTTCATAATCTGGGAGCAGCTGCCGAAAAGGCCCTGTTCCTACAAGCCATCCCTTTGAGCTCCTTAAGGGATGGCTCTTTCAGGAGGGCTCCCTGGCTAGATCTTAATTGCCAGGTAGGTTCATATGGAAGGAGGTGGTCCTTCAGGTATCTAGATCCTAAGCCGTGGGAAAATAATGCTAGGATGAAGACAGGAGAGCAGAAAAGAATGGGAAGGAGAAAGACAGGAAGACAGAACAAGGCAGGAAGCAAGACAGAATGGAAAGGGGAGAAGAATAAGAAAGGAGAGTGGAGAACGTAACAGAAGGGGAGGGAAGAGAATGATAAGAAGACATGGCTAGGATGAATGATGGGAGAACAGAATAGGAGAGAGAAGAGCAAGACAGGAAAGTAGATCAAGGTGGAAACACTGGAAAGCAATATAGGGATGAAAGAGAAGAAGGGAGTAAGCCAGGAGAGAAGATGAGAGATGGGGAGGGAGGAGGGAGGAGGAAGATGAGAAGACTGTACAAGGAAGAAAGACAGGTTGAATGACAAGAAGGACAGGGGTTAAGGAAGAAACACTGGAAGGAAGACAAGAGCAACCAAGAAGGCAGGAAGGAGGAAGAAAGGAAGAAATTAAGAAACCACGCTAACCCCAAGGAAAAAAATTCCTCTTGCTGCTAAAGAAATCTGGTGGACTACATCCAGCTGTGGTGGCCACAAAAGAGCTAGAAGAATTATAAGTGACCAGTGAAAGTTCCAGAACAGGTGGCTTGATCTCTAAGCCACAAGGGACTCCGTTTCATGGTTCATTCTCTAAACCTGTTGAGAAAACGGCTTCTTTGTCATCGCCTCACCCACTCACTCCAAGATGTAGGCATGAAAGTCCACCCCGGGAAAATTATCACAAATCTGGCACAGATCCCAAGTCTCATCACAGGAAAGACACCCTTAGTGGTACCATCGTGCTTACTGGAACCACATGTCTTGGAGATGTTTGCTAAAAGGGTTGACCTCACACACCACACCACAAAGGGGGGGGGGTGGATCAGGATCATAGAATCATAGAATCATAGAGTTGGAAGAGACCTCAAGGGCCATCTAGTCCAACCCCCTGCCATGCAGGAACCCCATCACAATATTTCCGACAGATGGCCATCCAACCTCTGCTTAAAAACCTCCAAAAAAGGAGACTCCACCACCCTCCTTTGGGGCAGCATCTTCCACTGCCGAACAGCTCTAACTGTCATGAAGTTCTTCCTAATGTTCAAATGGAATATCTTTTCCTGTAGTTTGAAACCATTGCCCCAAGTCCTAGTCTCTGAAGCCATGGAAAACAAACCTGTTCCCTCTTCAATATGACATCCTTTCAAGTATTTAAACATAGCTATCATATCCCCTCTCAGTCTTCTTTTTGAAAGGCTAAACATTCCAACCCAGCTCCCTAAGCCGTTCCTCATAAGACATTTCCTCCAGACCCTCAACCATCCTGGTCGCCCTCCTCTGCACCCTCTCGAGGTTGTCAACATCCTTTTTAAATTGAGGTGCACAGATATATATAGCCATTCCAAGTCCAGACAAAGTTCACCACCAAAGCCAGGCTCCACCACCGTGGTGAATTAGCTAATGCAACCGGTGAATTAAGGTTGGTTGGGTGGAGCAGCTGTCCGACATTTCCTCAGAGGTAACACCTCATTTCCTAAGGCTTTGTATAAAATTGAGTGCTCATCTTACCACGCCTCACTAGTCTACATCCCCAGTCAGCGCCTTCTCTTTCTGGCAGCCAAAAAGCAAGGTAAGTCTTGGGTTGATTGGGGGAAAACTTCCCGTTGGAAAGGGCTCCGTGTTTTGCTTCTTCTTCTTCTTCTTTTTAATAAAGAGAGATTGCTCTCCAGAGGTTTCCAAGATCTTGGAGGGAGGGGATATATGTAACATTTTATTGATGGCAACATCTTACAAGGGAAGTCTACTGCAGCATTTCCTGGTGGGAAAGAGGGAACCATCTTAAGAACTTCTAGTATTAAGGCGGAAGCTACGGTCCTGGTGCATCTTCTGCTATGATTACCCTCAGAGGTGTAGCTAGGGCTTTCAGTGTGTGGGGACAAAGTCAGTTTTTGTACCCTCCAAGGGAGATGGAGGGGCTAAGGGGCCACGTAGAAGGCTGCAGTGGTGGTGGCCAGGGTGCCCCCCACACTGGCCCTGGCAGGTCACCTGCAACATGCCTTCTTGTGGCTCATGGGTGAGGAGCTGTTTGGCACCTAATTTGGTGCCCTCAGATGCTGTGCCCGGGGACAAATGTCCCTACCTTGCCCCCCCATAGCTACGCCACTGATTAGCCCCATTGCTGTACTCTGCCTTTATTCTACACCTGGAGTGTGCTAAACTCAGGGGCGCAATGCAATTTTGTCTTGTGTTTGCCTCAGAACCACAACACGTGCATTTCTCAGGACAATTCCAAAATTCTGTTCACAACAACCTTGTTGGGATAAACAACGCTCTCTAATTTCGTGAAAATAATCTCCTTTCCCCATAGAGAGGCAGCTAATTGTCAAGACATGCTTGTATGCATTTCTCCTCCTCAAGAATTATTTTGTTGGCATTTTCAAACTCTCTTTATCAGGGCAAGGTGGCAGAGTGGGATAAGTTTGCATGTTGGTGTGTTCTTGTAACATCTCAGCATTGCTCTGGACATTCCCTGGCATGGCTCAGTGAGTTAGGTCTCTGGCTACAGAGCCAGAGGTTAGGAAATAAATTTGCTACTAGAGATGGGCACGACTCAAAAAAAATTTGTTTCGTTTGTCGTTTGGTCGTTTAGGGGTCCGTTTCAGTTCATTTTTGTTTTCGTTGGCTTTTTCTGCAAATTTTTCATTTTCGTTTTCGTTACGTAGTGAAACGAAAAATGAAAACGAAAATGAAAAATTGCTGTTTCGTTAGCATTCTTTTCAGTTCAATGTATTTGCCGCAACGAAAATGAAAAACACGGCAAAATTTTTCGTTTCCGTTTCAGTTTTCGTTTTGTTTTGAAAAATTTTTGTTTTCGTTTCCGTTACGTAACGAAACGAAAAAACGAAAATGAAAATGAAAATTTCGCTGAGTCATGCCCATCTCTATTTACTACCATCACTCCAGAAACTAAAAAGCCAGCTAGCGTGGCCTTGGGCAAACCGGACAGTCCCAGGACACAGTTCTCCTATTCTCTCTAAGTCAGAATTGACTTGATGGCACACAAGGATGGTGGGGATCTACCTCCCAGAGACAGGTGGAACTCAACTGTAGCGTTGAGTGATGGACCAGTGATGGACCAGTGGAAGCTTCTGAAGTCATAATTGCCTTTTTTCAAATGTACCAGCCCACCAGGGTGGAACAGGCACAACTGTAAACAGCATACCTGCTATACCATATCAGACCCCATGACGGGAAGATCCTATAATTAAAGCACACCAGGAAATGCTTTGTTTGTCTATCTCTACCTACCAGATCACCTGCTTCTTCTCTTCACTCTCAGTCTCTTGCTTACTTACCTCTCTCTCTCTCTCTCTCTCTCTCTCTCTCCCCTTTCCATCCATCCTGCAATTCTTCTGATCCAACTCAGATTAAGTTAAATGGTGCAAATCGCCTTTGCGTGCACAGCTCCCAGGCTAAACCTTATAATTATGAAGTGGATTAATTGGTGGTTTGAGCCGGTGCTGTCTCTCCTTTCCTTTCCAGTGTCAACCTCAACCCCCTGCCACCAGCATGGCTCACCAGTCTAGGCAGCCCTGCCTCCCTCCTCCTCTCAACATGCCCCGGCGTTCGACAGAGGCTTGCGACCAATGTGCGGCACCCTCTATGCACCATCCTTTAGGGGAAGAACCCTGCCAGGGCCAGCCAGCCATGAGCATCCCTTACCAGACCAAGCAACCTTGCTTTCCCCCACCCTCCTGTGTCCAGCCACGCCTGGAGGAAACTCCAATTGCCTACGCACCGAGATGTGTGTCCTTCTGCAACATGGCCTCTCCAGAGTCCTCTGCAGCTCCTTCAATGGAGGACTCTTCCTTCATGTGTGATTCGTCTACCCTCTCCTCCTCCCGCCCTGTCCCAGCCCATGCAGAGCCGTGTCCTGCTGAATCGACCGAAACTCATGCTCCACTTTGCGTCACGTTGCGTGACTCCCCCGAGGTCTCCGACGCAGCCGGGCGGGAAGCGGTCATGTCGTACGTGCTGCCTGGCTCCATCGTGAGCTTGGATCCCCACGGTACCGTGACAGTGAAGCCAGGTCCTCCGGAAGAGGATGAAACCGGGAGCACGACCGATACCATCTTTGTGGGATCGTACACCCCACATTTCTTATAAGAGGTAGAACAAACATCGCAGCACTGGCGGGTGAAGGAACGGGGCTATTTCCTTTCCTCCTGCATTTATTTGTTTGTTTATCTTTCAAAACACCTTTTTTCTTCCCTATCACAGATAAGAAGACAGTTGCAACTTGCATTCTTCCTAGAGAGAGACATATTTTTACCCCCAATTCAAATCGGCCAAAATTAATAGGCATAGTTCAGGGCTCAGGAAGCAACTAAAGCAGTGGTGGCCAAACTTTGGCCCTCCAGATGTTTCGGACCACAACTCCCAGAATTCTAAGCCTGTATTGCCAATGACAAAGGACCGTGGGAGTTGTGATCCAAATCATCTGGAGGGCCAAACTTTGACCACCACTGAACTAAAGTATTTTTCGGTGTATAAGATGATACTTTTCTCTGAATTTGTTAAGACTGAAAAATGAGGGTCGTCTTATATGCAGAAGTCAGCCCAGGAGAGACCCACATGTTTGCGACACTGGGATTTTTGGTTGGAAAAGGGGGAAATTTTATACATGGAGGTGTATTAGAGAAAACTAAAGTAGCTTCTTGGTACTTCTTTCAAAGTAACATTTAAAAGTCTTTTAGAGACATTCTGGCAAGCTTTGTGTGGCTTTCTTACTAGTTCTAAGTACAGTGGTACCTTGTATAAATGAATTAATTGGTTCCAAATGAAATTCTGTTAAGCAAATTTTCCTTTATACAAATTTCCCATAGGGATGCATTGAAAACAGAGTAATCCCTCATCGCGACCGTTTTTATGTTGTACGGATTCGCCCCATAGACGATTCGGTTAAGCAAATTTCCCCTATCTCTGGAATTTTTTATGTTGTACAGATTTTATGTTATACAAACCGTTTGTTAAACGAGGGTCCACTGTAGATGCTTAACAAATAGAGATGGGCACGACTCAGAAAAATTTTTCGTTTTCGTTTTTGTTTTCGGCTAGGGGTCCGTTTCGTTTCGTTTCCGTTTTCGTGAGCTAATTTTCAAAATTTTTCGTTTTCGTTTCGTTACGTAACGAAAACGAAAACCGAAAACCGAAAACGAAAAATTTTTCGTTTCTCCCCATTTAGCTCCATTGAGTGCTTTTCCAGTAACGAAAAACGAAAACTGGCTCAAAATTAGTCGTTTCGTTTCCGTTTTTGGTCCATTTTTGAACCGTTTTTCGTTTTTCGTTTCATTACGTAACGAAAACGAAAAACGAAAACGAAAACGAAAACGAAAATTGCGCTAAGTCGTGCCCATCTCTATTAACAAACTATATACCCTGTTGAGGGAAGAGAGAAACATGAGAAGAATCTGGCTGCCATTTTGTAGTAAGGATTTCAGAAGGTAACACAAAGAATGTAGAGATAAGCACTCAGTCCTGTGAACCTCAATATTTGCCCACTTTGGTTTCTTCCACATTCATTCTTTTTAACTATATTTCCTGATCATAAAGAAATTTATTCTTCAAGGCTTTCATGGCCAGGATCTGAGAGTTGTTGTGAGCTTTTCAGGCTGTTTGGCTGTGTTCCGGAAGTTTTTCTTCCTGACATTTTGCCAGACTCTGTGGCCGGCATCTTCAGAGGGCAAGGAGTTCAGGAAACCCCCAGAGCACAGAGAGAAATTCCTAGTTCCCTGAGCTCCTTGCCCTCTGAAGATGCCGGCCACAGAGTCTGGTGGAACGTCAAGAAGAAAAACTTCCAGACCATGGCCAAACAGCCCAAAAAACTCACAACAACTATAAAGAAATTTGCCAATTTTCACAAATTCAACACAAAACTATTCTGAAAACCACCTTCCCTTATTATTCTTGATTTCTATGCCTACATCTTATGACCTGTCTTTACTCATACAATCCCCCTCTGTTTAAATTTATGTGATCTCTCGTATATATTTATGCCCCTTCTACTTGCTATATATTTATAATCTGTAACTGCTGTAATATTTTCTCCTATATTATTGCTGTGATACCTTGTGCACTAACAGCAACACAATGCTCAAGTCCTCTTGCTCCAAGCACAATGTATTTGCATGCGTTCCTCTAAATTGAAATGCAACCGTTTCAGCATCCCGCTTCGATGCCGTTGGCTGGACTCCTTATCAGCCCCTGGAGATCTGCACCTCGGTTGAAAAATCAAGCACTCCTTTGTTGCAGACTCATTCTCACTACTGAGCACGGGCGAGCTTCCACAAGGCTTCATGGGGTGGCTTCCCCATGCCTTTGGGGTGTCAATAAAACTCTTGGTAACACTTCTATTTGGATTGTTTTAAATCTTTTGACTGACGTAGCTGTGGTTTGGTGTCATTGGCCAGTAGGAACATTTAGCCTACAGAAAGAGGAGAAACAGTGGTCCAAAACAGAGATGGTTTCCCTACTAGACTGGTTACATATGTGTCACAGGGAGCATTTGGGTTGCAGGGTGTCAACCCTGCCAATATTTGGCAGCAGTCTTGTCAGCTGATGTTTTAAGGCAGGCATGTCCAATCTTTGGCCCTCCAGATGTTTTGGACCACAACTCCCAGAATTCCAAGCCTGTATTGCCAATGACAAAGGGCTGTGGGAGTTGTGGTCCAAAACATCTGGAGGGACAAAGTTTGGACATACCTGTTTTAAGGCGACATCTCCCCCTGTTCCCACCAGACCCTTTGGTGTTTTGATGTGAATGTTACATATTCAGTCTTGGTGCACCAACAACCCAGCGGTAATGGAAGAGCCAATGTGTGTGTTTCCTTGGGCCCACCGTGCCCTTTATCACAAGCGGAGCACCAGCATCACGACTCAAGAGACTTCTTGTTCTGCAGACTTTGAGGCAGCCATTAGCACTGGGTGTGTGGGAACAGGGGCCAGTGTTGGGTCTTGTCTTTGCTCCCTCAGCGATATTCTAAGCTCATCTGTGTTGTACAGGTTGGACCTGGGGCAGTTGTAATCCTGACCCCACCCCAACTGTCCCATGCTTCCTATTCCAAGGAACATCACAAGGACCTGCCCACTCTCATCTCTGGTTTTGAGCCTGAAATCTGAGGGCCTCAGGCGTTGGTGACTTGGTAAGGCAGGCTACACCTTTCTTCTGTTTTCAAGATATAGAACACATGCAGCAAAGTCAGCCATCTTCTCCTCTCAAAACCAAGAGAGTGCCTTCTTTCTTAACTCTTGTTTCCAGGTGCTAAAAAAAAACAACCTCTAATCTGACAGCTACATTCCATTGAGTGGTATTCACTAGATAATCCCCTAATGGCAAGGTACAAGAGCAGGTTGGGTCGGTTAGGAAAGGTGCCTTTGAACATCAAAAAGCTCTTTCACTGTAGTTTTCCTATGTAACCACAAAAGCAGCAGCACTGCTTACATCGGTGGGGCAGAGGCAAGACTGCAGGACTGTGAAAGCTGTCGCAAATGATGCTGCCCTCCAGATCCACAAATGCAATAGAGAACTGGACAAAATGGAGCCATCACCCGCAAGAGTGGGCAACTCTGAAGAGGCATGGGCTGTGTGAGATCCATATGCACCTTCTGTTATTGTCCAATAGATTCCCCCTCAACTAGTTACCTGCTACTCAAGCTCCGGGATGAAAGCCAGTCCCTTCCACGCTGAGCTGTCTAGATTCTATGCCGAAGTTCGGTAGCAGATTCCGTGACTTTCTCTGATTCAGGAGGCTGTGATAGATTAGGAGAGCAGAGTGCCTTTCATCCCCACAAAGTGCCTGCTCCCTCCAAAAAAGGAAGGAGATCAAGAATTTTGTTGTTGTTGTTGTTGTTGCTGTTGTTGTTGTTGTTGTTCCTCCACCAATAATTGTCGGAAGGGAGCAGAGGCCACCATTTAGAAATAATGTCTATGATCTTCGTGGAAACGTGAAATGTATGGCCATAATGAGGAAGACCTTACCCAAGTGTAGCTGCCTGCATAGTCTAAAGGCCTGCTACTGTTCATTTTGTAGCCCTGCCCCAGCCCAACCATCACAATGTGTGTCGTATTCCAAAGAACATCGCAAGGAGCCACCCACTCTCGTCTGAGATTTTGAGCGTGAAATCTGAGGATCTCAGGTGTTGGTCTAGCTTTGGGGTCCCTGGCTCTCCATTCTTGGAATCTATGTGCCAGAATCCTGTTGTGGGCTAACGCCAGTGTAAGTGTAATAGAATAAATTGTGGCCGCCAACTATCTCTATTGAATGAGTTTCCCTTCTCATTTCTTGTCACATGCCAAGTTCCTCTACAGGCATGCGACTAGGAATGCAGGCAGCAGCTTGCTAATTGAGACACCATTTGTGACCACAGTCATTTTCCATGTTGTTGTAAGTAAATCTACAGTAGGATTCCAGCCATACATAGAATCATAGAATCATAGTAGGGTTGGAAGGGACCTTGAAGGTCTTCTAGTCCAAACCCACTGCCCAAGGCAGGAGAACTCATACCATCCCAGACAGATGGCTGTCCAATCTTGTCTTGAAAACCTCCAGTGATGGGGCACCCGAAACATCAGGAGACATCCCTTCATACAGAGCAGTGGCTCGTGACTATGCAGAGCATAGCGCTGCATTGATACATTTCCTCCTGATCTATAACTGCAGAGACCACAGAACCAGTTATTCCCAACCTTGGGTCCCCATATGTTCTTGGATTAAAACTCCCAGAAGCCTTCACCCCTAGCTGTAGTAGCCAGGATACCTGGGAGGTATCATCCAAGAACATCTGGGGATCCAAAGATGGGAACCATTTACATAGAGGATTCCCTAGAGTTCCAATTGCTCTTCAACTTGAGGGCCATTTGCCCTAAATAGGGGAAAATGGCCTCCTGACTCAGCATCTGAGGAGCAGGCAGCTAAAAATAGCAGTACTGCTATTTGGCCACCAGGAGGTGATTGGGGTTGCAGATGAAGAAACCCAATGCTGGAGCACAAGCCAGTAATGCCCTCTGGTGATAAGCTGGTAAGAATGCAGCGTAAAAAGCTTCTGCTTCCAGCCAGTTGTGGTTTTGATTATGCACACAATAGATTAAACAAGATACAGGCCCTTGCTTCTTGTCTGGAACAGGGTGTGTTTAAAAGATAAAATACAGTTTTCTTGCATTTGTCACAGGTGTTTTATTTTACACACCCATTGTCCGTGAATCCTTGCCCCCAGAGAATGCCTAAATGTAGAGTATGCACAAGAACCTTCTCACCTGGCATGGAGAGCACTTTCTGAGAGATTATGCTTTCATCTGAAGAATGAGCCGCAATGTGCTCTACCTGTTGGGTGGAGACTTTTCCTCACTTTGTGTTTTCCCTAAAGGCGTCTTACTTCTGGTCCTCCTACGGAATTCGTGATTGCACAAAACATGCTGTCGTTGTCCTCCTTTGCAAACCAGCAAAACTGGGAACCTGCGCCTGAGCCCAACTAATGTATATAGGATAGACTATAAAATAATGAGTCACTGCCTGCCCAACCGCAAACCATTCGGACTGTGATTTGTTAATTGCTGATTAATCTCCAACCATCTCGGTACTACCCAAAGAAATACATTCGTGAATTGGAGAAGCCACTCCCTTAAGTATTCCAAAGAGGAAGGCCAGCAGTGCAACTGGGATGCCGCTTGTTAATTGTGGATTAATTGATGGTGCCAATTATTTAGAATTCCCCTTATGAGCTGATTGGGGGTACTCATGCTACCTCCTTCTGCTTGGCCCTCAGAGAATATGAGCCAAGAAGCGTGGCTTGGTTTAATCTTCAAATTAAAGGACAGGCTGATGATGAAAGTGGTCATCAAAATTTACCACAAGAGGGTACATGAAGAGAGGCAGTTGGAGGCAATAAGTGCAGGGAACTGAATCCATGGGCAACAGCCATCTTGGGGTCAGGAGATGCAAGAGTGGCTCAATCCCGATTAATGATGTCGGTCCACATGGAAATTTATGGTTAAGGATGAGTCTAACTCAGGCATGTCCAAACTTCGGCCCTCCTGATATTTTGGACCACAACCCCCAGAATTCCAAGCCTGAATTTCCAATGGCAAAGGACTCTGGGAGCTGTGGTCCAAAACATCAGGAGGGCTGAAGTTTGGACATGCCTGGTCTAACTGATCCCATCAATGTACTCAAGGCAACGAAATCATTGATCAGAATTTATACTGGGGTGGGCAATATGCAGAGACACAAGGACCACCTATGGCTGCCCAGGGATCTTCAAACTGAAAACTTGCATGTTTTATTGAGGTTTTTTTAAGTGCATGAGACCCATGTGCCTTTAGGTGCTGCTGCTCCCATCTTCCACCTCCTCTGGCTCAATCACAAGGCCCAGCATGCTAAGCTTCCTCCACCTCCTGGGCTAATCAGCCAGTCCCAGCAATAGCTCCATCTCCTCTGCTTTGCCCTCTTGGTTGATCTTCCACTCAGACAAAAGGGCATAGCTGAAGAGTTTGTTCTCTTACCTATGACTGGGAGATTAGCCAAGGGGGCGGGGGGAAACAAGCATGTTGGACCTGATGAGTGGCTGATCAGCTTAGGAGCCAGGAGTCAGGAGCAACAGCACCTGTGCTGCCGCCTGCACTAACTGGGACAAACTGTTGAACCAAGGTTCGTGCCCACCTACAAGCATGGTCAACCAGATCATTTGAAGAGGTTACCCCAATACAGGTTCTGACTGCAAATTAAATGCATTTTCAAGAAGCAACACATCATGCAGGAAAATAAAACTCTCACCAACTGTGAGTGCTGGGTAACAGTTTGTTTTATTGTCATGAAAGACAGATGGAACAAGAAATGATTAAAGGGGTCCTTGCATTGTTTCGCAAGAGCAGAGAAGAATTTTGCACTTCCAAGATGGAAATTCCAGATAGGCATTCAGCCAGTGATCAAGAGGTCCCAACACAAGAATGTGACATCTTCAGTAGACATTGTAGTTTGGTGGTTTCAAAACTGGAAACAAGGGCAACACCAGATATTTGAAGAATCAGCTTCTAGGAGGTCAGGAAGCCTAGCAGAGAAGATATCTCACCACCATCGGTTAATAGCATCCTTTTGGAGGTTGCTTGCATTTGGGGGGACACTTGACCACAACCTGCGGAGGGCAGCATTGAGTAGTTTTGGGAGGGCACTTCACGACCGGCACTGGAGCGCAACACGGCTGCGGAGAGCAGCAAGAGGAGGTCTTGGGGGGACACTTAGTGACACAAGGAGGAGGAACCTTGCAACTTTGCTTGCACTGTTGAGACATCGTTTCAAAGGCAGGGGGTCGAACCTGTTGAGACAACCCATAAAGCAAAGAAACATAAGGAGAACATCAGAACACCTGAGACTCATGCTCCCCATTGTCTGGTGATACTTCCTTTTGTGGTCCACCTGCTGTTCCCCAGGCTTTATTTATTTATATATATTTGTTTGTTTGTTTGTTTTTATCCCGCCCGTCTTCCCAAAGGAACTCCGGACAGTGAACAAAGAGGGTAAGACAGCCCCAAAGGGAACAATACATCAATTGAGGAGAACATTTTTTAAAAAAAAAATAAGGAATAAAAAGAGGGTATAGAATAAAACAACTCAACAAAGGAGTCGATAAATCATCGGCAAGATGGCGCCAAAAAAGAAGAAGGAAAAACTAAACCAGGTTGCCAAATGCCTCCCTAAAAAGCAAGGTTTTTAATGCTTTTTTGAAGGCGGGCAGGAACTTTGCAAGGCACAACTCACTTGGAAGATGGTTCCAAAGTGAGGGGCCAGCCACCGAGAAGGCGCAGTTACAGGTGACAGATTTCCACACCTCCCTAAGCGTGGCCACTCAGAGTGAGAGTGCCTGCGACATTCTAGTGCGCTGAGCCTCCGTTGATCTTTGGAAGATACGCTCCGACAGGTATTCAGGTCCCAAGCCGTGGAGGGTTTTGTAAACCAAAACCAAGACCTTGAACCTTATCCGGAGCACAACGGGCAACCAGTGCAGATGAGCCAGAATTGGGGTGATGTTGCTACTGTACCAGTACCTGTTCCCCTGTCCCGTTTGAACAAGCAAATAATGAGAGGTGAACTGTGTAAGCCACTGAATTCACATTTAGAAACTGTCTGCCTGTTTGTCCTCCAGCAACACCCTTCCTTCCAAACTGCTGGTCTGGGCCATCAGACTTGCCAACGATACCTGTGTTTACTTCCCAACACCCAATGCCAAGCAAATTGGCAGGATAACGAAGCAATAAAAGGTCAACCCAAGTGGAATGCCACCTCTTTGGCTGCTTTTACACGACCCCTAAAATCCGCTGAACAATGCTCACAGATGCGGAGCATAAAATTGTTTTCCCACCAGCAGCGGACTTTTTTTAAAAAGTACGAGCCGCCCACTTAAGCGCCCCCCAGCGCATTTTACAAGTACCTGGTCTGAAGGAGGTAAAATCCTTGTTGATGGTCCTTGTTGCTGTTTTAAAGCTTTGCATTGCCTGGCCCTCCTCCGCTTTTTGTTTGTTTTTTGTTGGGTCCCCCCTCCCCTTTTAACAGACAGGAATCCTAACGGGCTGAAACAATTAGCTGCTGCCCACGCAGCGGAGGTGAGCCTGCAGTTTTTTCTCTCTCCCCTCACCGCAGACAGAAGCAATAGAAATCAGAGTGCGGAAGGTGGGAACACAGGAAGCAGAACAAAAAACCATGTGGGGGGAGGGTCTGCATTTAAGTTGCCAGCAGATTTTAGGGGTAGTGTAAAAGCAGCCTTTGGTGACACTCAGAGGAATACAGCCAACCAGCATTAATTTCTGGGTACCCTATCCTGGGGTAGATCAGAATTTGGGGAAGTTACTTTTTTTATGCCACAGTTGCCCCAGACTCTCAAAGCCAGCCAGGCCATCCATGTAGCATTAAAGGAGGAGCAAGCAAATGGGAAGGTTGCAACTGAAGCAGTCTGGAGATGGGTTCGCTCATGGAGATGGACCCACCAAGAAAATTTCACTCAGCTATCTATCCCTCAAGAACAAAGCTGGAACTTGAAACTGATACAGAAGCCTGATTTCCAAAACAACCAGAATCCAAAGCAAACTATTCTGCTTATATACCGCCCCATCGTGCTTAAGGCACTCTCTGGGCAGTGTAGAATTTAGTTCTGCAGGCTACTCATTGCCCTCCCAGCAAGCTGGCCACTCGTGTTACCAGTCATGGAAAGATAGAAAGCGAAGTCAAGCATAAGCCTGGGACTGAACCCCAGTTCGTGAGCACCATATTGCCTGGACTACAACAGTTTTAGCACTACACCATAAGACTCAGAGTGGTTTGCCCTGGGGAGTGGATCTGGGGAATTTCGAGAAGCGACTCCTTGACTCTACATCGTTCCAACAATGATCAAAACAAGCAGACCACCTTCCTCAACCCTACGACCCCCGTTTTTCATGACGTCCCCTCCCACAGCTGGCTCAGCATTTCAGCATCGTCCCAGGTATTGCGACACCAATTTCCCACAGCGTGCCAGCCGGTGGCGAGAAGCAACCAACCCGTAGGCTGATCAGCCTGGGAAACAAGCTTATCCAAGAGACTTACCCAAAAGCACGAGATAAGAGCCGAGCGAAGAGGAGCCTCCAATGGGTATCGTGAGGAGCAAGGCGCTTCCAGCGGTTCTTTTATACCGATTCTTTAAGGAGCACTTCCCAGCCACAGCAGCATGTGGCATGGCTCGAGCGCGGGTGTTAATTGCTTAATTGGCCCAATGACTTTTCCCAATGGCACCTCCCCCCCCCCCAAATGCCATGGATGGCGTAAGTGAGGGCATTGTCATCGGGCAGTGTTTCATGCCATCAATGTTGCGCCATCTTTGCTCTCCTAAAAAAAAAAAAATGGGTAGTTGGCTTCCACCCACCTTTGGTATCCATGGGCTCAGGTGTGTATGTACCCACCCATACACACACAATGCAAAAGCAAAAACACATACAACCTTATAGCAAAGTACCGGGTAGAACAGCAGCCTGGCCATTCTCCTGTCAAAGGTGCCTGAGGAGGGAATATGACTGAGACGTACAAAATAATGCAGGGCATGAGTAAAGTGGATAGAGGGAAGCTGTTCTCCCTCTCACAAAATACCAGAACTAGGGGACATCCACTCAAATTGAGGGCTGGGAGAGTGAGAACAGACAAAAGAAAATGTTTTTTCACCCAGTGCGTTGTTAGTCTGTGGAACTCCCTACCACAGGAGGTGGTGATGGCATCCAGCCTGGATGCCCTCAAAAGGGAATTGGACAGATTCCTAGAGGAAGGTTACTAACCATGATAGAGATGCATCATCTCCAAGCTTATAACTGGGGTACTTCAAGAATCAGATGCAGGGGAGTGATATCAGGAGACAGATATTTAGTCTCATGCGCTCCCAGACACATCTGGTGGGACCACTGTGAGATACAGGAAGCTGGACTAGATGGGCCTTTGGCCTGATCCAGCAGGACTCTTCTTATGTTCTTATGTTCACTTAGTGAGAGTTCAGAATGTTACCCTGCATCATCCAGTTGAGGCTTACACTTCGTTCTTCTGGTCTCTGGACCAGCACCTATACATCCCCCTTGGCACTCGTTGAGAAAATCTGCCAACATCCACCAAAATTGGCAAATCACATAATTGGGATGGAAATAACTTGAGGAGTTGGGTATATAAGGTTAAAACAACTTGATTTGCAATAGCTCGATGGACACACACACACACATACAGGAGAAACCAAAATCAACTGTCCGACTCTTCATCCAAACCAGCCACCATCAGTGTAAGCCTTGTCGGGTTTTGACATATCTCCAACTCTTAGAGACTCAGAAGAGAGATGAGTCCAAAGGATTCTGAGCTGACCTTCGAAAAACCAACATGGAGTGGACCTCACTGACCAGGAGACACCTCCCTGGAGAACTCTGTAACCATCCTGAAAGGAAATTTCACAAGAAATGAGAAGTCACGTGTTGATACCTCTAGGAAGAAAACAACTCATTGACATTCCCCTTGAGATTACTCATACTGTTTTCCCGACCGCCTTGCTCCTGTCTTGCATGAACCTGGTGCTTGTAGGAACTTGATTCAGCAAGCTGGTATGCAACTTACTGCAGTCCTCCCTAAATGGCTTACCCTCATGGGAGAGATGGCCTGAAGGAGGCAACTTTATCCAAGTTTCACTCATCCTTTCCCTCTAAACCTGTGATTCCCAATCCTGGGGTCCCCAGAGGTTCTTGGACTACAACTCTCAGAAGCTTTCACCACTAGCTGTACTGGGAAGGATTTCTGGGCGTTTGAGGACATTTGGGGGCATTAAGGTTAGGAAGCCACACATCTACACCAACTCCTAAGATGGTCTAATGCTGCTCTTAATTTCATTTCACACTGCTGCTGGGGCAGTTCTTTGCCTTTGATACATGAGGATGTGACATTTTAGATCCCAAAAGTTACATTTTGTTGTAGGAACTACACAAAGCAAGGCCTGGGACATAGGCTATCTATGACATTCTCACCTCTGGAATTTTGAACAACCTCCTTACATTTGAGACATTTAGCAGATATCATTCATTTTCTAAAATGCACACAAAATCTATCTGGAATCAACCATGTTTGAATAAAACTGTAATGACTTCTTTCTATTTCCAACACTCACACATTATTGCATCACACTGAGATAAAAAAAACCCGTGATGTTCTGTTTTAGGTAAGCTACGATTTCACAAAGATTGATATCAGATCAATCTCAGATTGGGGGAAACCAATGTTTATGGCTTTGAGGGGCAACTAGGATTCTTACAGGGCTGGTGGAATAACCCATAATAAAACAAGTGTATCTTGTAGCTCAACCTCAACCTTAACCATAACGTAGAATAAATTGGAATTCCCACAAAGCAAGAAAATTCACCATAATTCCCCTAGTGCAGAAAATTTCCATCCTAGCATATATGGAACAATGTGATGTCCCATTAATTCATTTCCAACCGATGGGGATCCTTGGAGTGAATGCCCTCCAAGACGTCCTCTTGTTAACAGCCCTGTTCACCAATTACAGCCTCAAGACCATGGCTTCCTTTACTGGGTCAATCTATCTGCTCTTTGGTCTTCCTCTTTTCCTGCTGTGTTCAACTCAGGCTGACACACTTGTATTTTCCAGTGAAGCTTGACTTCTCAGGAAAGTTCCAAGTACAACAGTTTCGGTTTTTCTTTTTGTAGCTTCTACATGCTTTATTCTGAATGGGCTCAAGCTACAGGAAACCAGGCTGAGGCTGGATATCAGGAAAAACTTCTCAGTTGTTAGAAGAGTACAACCATGAAACCAATGGCCTTGGGCAATGTTGAGTGCTCCAACACTAGAAGTGTTTGAGAGAAAATTGGACAACCACCTGTCAGATCTGCTTTGACTTGGATTCCTGGGTTGAGCAGGGGGTCAGACTGGATGGCCTTAGTGGTCCATGATGTCAACAAAGGTCTTGTCCAGTACCACCTCCCAAATGGGCCAGATACCTGGGGGTAACTTTTCTCACTGTTCAGTTGTCACGTTGTTACATCATAAAACCTACATATGGCTAAACTCAAGACCTGCTCTAAATAGGTGGCTTTGTGTTGATTCTTTTGATAAATATCTATTTTTAAAATGGACGTACCTGAGTCTCTGGGCACCTTCTGTGGAGCATGCTCCAGAGTGTCCATTTGTCATAAGGTCTGGTGTCATGGAAGCTTATTAAATTCATGAACCATGTCAATTACAGACCGAGAGGGACTTGATGGCCCGTTTCAACGTCCGCTGTGAATCAACACCTCGAGAGCATCCTAACAATAGCCCTCTGGCATGAAATGGCGACAGTCCTACTGACAACCAGGTTGTTTTAATTCTCTGTTAATGATAGGGAAGGAGTATAACATTGAGAGATTCTCTGCTCAGAGGTGTCCTGTAAGTATGATTGTTTGTGCTTCAATCATGTTTCAGTTCTTTCTCCCCACCCCCACCCCCAAACCGGAAGACAATCCACAAGTGTATGGTTCCTTATGACTAGAGATGGGCACGACTCAGAAAAAAATTTTCATTTTCGTTTTCGTTTTCGGCTAGGGTCCGTTTCGTTTCGTTTCCGTTTTCGTGAGCTAATTTTCAAAATTTTTCGTTTTCGTTTCGTTACGTAACGAAAACCGAAAACGAAAACGAAAATTTTTCTGTTTCTCCCCATTTAGCTCCATTGAGTGCTTTTCCAGTAACGAAAAACGAAAACAGGCTCAAAATTAGTCGTTTCGTTTCCGTTTCCGGTCCATTTTTGAACCGTTTTTCGTTTTCGTTTCGTTACATAACGAAAACGAAAAAACGAAAACGAAAACGAAAATTGCGCTAAGTCGTGCCCATCTCTACTTATGACTCCTTTGGCTCTTGACGTGGCTTAGGGAGCCATTCTGAGTAACTGAGTGGTTATAGATTTCAACCATAGATGGGAGAAAATACAGTGGTACCTTGGATAACCGAATTTAATTCATTCCCCGAGGCAATTCGTTATCCAAAAAAATTCATTATCCAAAATGTAGTTTCCCATAGGAATGAATGGGAAACCAATTAATTCATTCCGGAGCCTAGGAAAATTACACAGATACCTGTTTTTTTGCTCAAAACTCCTTATAAAGGGCACTTTAAAAGTACAGATATGATACAGCCCAGGATAACTCTTTTTTACTGATGCATGCTGGAAATTCGTTATCCAAGGCAGCCCATAGAGAAAATCCATTATCTAAGGCGGACCTATACCTAGAAATTGCGATTCTTTATCCGAGGCAGCCCATAGGGAAAATTCGTTATCCGAGGCAGCCCTATACCTGGAAATTGCGATTCGTTATCCAAAAAATCATTAGAGGCATTTGTTATCTGAGGTATTACTGTATTGGCAATTCCCAGTCCCTTCCTCATCAGCATGGAGTGAGGGTGTATTCCATGGAGCTCTGGGAGAATCTCTCAAATGTTGACTGATGAAGTGATGGAACCCCTTGGTGAAGACCAGCCCATGTTCCTGTTGCAACCTGCATTTGAGACACCCACCCTGTTCACTCCAAAGGTCAAAGGAGTAGGCAAGGATGTGAGACCCAGCCTCTCACTGACAAGACACCTTCGGTTTCATAGAATCATAGAATCATAGAGTTGGAAGAGACCTCATGGGCCATCGAGTCCAACCCCCTGCCATGCATGAACCCCTTCACAATATTTCCGACAGATGGCCATCCAGCCTCTGCTTAAATACCGTCAAAGAAGGAGACTCCACCACTCTCCGTGGCAGCATATTCCACTGCCGAACAGCTCTAACTGTCATGAAGTTCTTCCGAATGTTCAAATGGAATCTCTTTTCCTGTAGATTGAAACCATTGCCCCGAGTCCTAGTCTCTGAAGCCATGGAGAACAAACCTGTTCCCTCTTCAATATGACATCCTTTCAAGTATTTAAACGTAGCTATCATATCCCCTCTCAGTCTTCTTTTTGAAAGGCTAAACATTCCCAGTTCCCTAAGCCGTTCTTCATAAGACATCTCTTCCAGGCCTTCAACCATCCTAGTCACCCTCCTCTGCACCCGCTCGAGGTTGTCAACATCCTTTTTTTTCCTTCAGCTGCTGTTCAAGTCGGGGTGAACAGAACTCGTGTCAAGATTGTGCAACCGTGAAGGTCCTCTGAGGGTTGGCCACTCCCTTGCCGAGCCGGTTCTGGGGCCCGCTGAGCAACCGTGCACCATGGAGGGCTCCAAAAGGGCAAAAGAGTAGCTTTTGTGTCCAGAACTTCTCACGCTTGGTGGGTGGGTGCAACGGGCGGGCCGAAGCTATGCAACCTAGGCAGGGCTGCAGCCGGCGGTGTGAGATCTATTCAGAACCTGACAAAGGAAAGCATCCCATCTGGGGTTGGTCAGGTGTGAATCAGAAGGGAGTGTGCAGGAGGAGGTTCCCGTTACAAGGCACTCATTAAGGGTCTCCAGCATAAAAATCGGGAAGAAGCATTTTGTTCCTTGAGAAGACCTTTGGATTTGTTCGCACCCTCGCTGCCTGCCGGCTAGGTGAGTCTGGAGGACCCAAGCCGTGTGGGGAAAGGCAAGTAGCAGGGAGGAATTAATGGACGGGAGGTGCAAAAGCATTTCCCTCCAGAAACGGGGCTGTGTGGGTGCCTCTACATTGCACAGTAGAGATGGGCACAACTCAAAAAAATGGTGTTTCATTTGTCGTTTGGTCGTTTAGGGGTCCGTTTCGGTTCGTTTTTGTTTTCGTTGGGTTTTTTTGCAAATTTTTCATTTTCGTTTTCGTACGTAACGAACCGAAAAAACAAAAACAAAAAAGAAAAATTGCTGTTTCGTTAGCATTCTTTTCAGTTCAATGCATTTGCTGCAACAAAAACGAAAAACACGGCAAAATTGGTCGTTTTCGTTTTCGTTTTCATTTTGTTTTGAAAATTTTTTCGTTTCGTTTTCGTTGTGTAACGAAATGAAAAAACAAAAACAAAAACAAAAAATCGCTCGTTTCGTGCCCATCTCTATTGCACAGCTGTTGGCTGGACACTGGCCGCAGATCCAGAAGCGGGGAGATCAGTTGCCCATGTATTTCTGAGGGCATGCGCCTGGGCAGCCTGCAAAATCACAGGCTACCCACCTCAGAAGGGACTGGCAGATTACTTTTGAGGAGACCCAGGAAGGGGCTACCATTCACTGACATTGGTTGGGCAGCGTTTAATTATTATTCAGAGACACCGTTTCAGGGATTGGCTCTCTCTCCTGCTCTGACAGTTCTATCCCGTGCAATCCCGGGGTCTCTAGATTCATGAGGGGCTGGGAGCCAAGTCAATCCCTCCAAATATACCAGAGAACTGAGTCCCTTGTGGGACTACAAATCCTAGCATGCCCTGACAAAGAGGCGCCCAAGGGCTGTCTCTGTGTCCTGCAACTCAGCTTCTTGATTCAGAGATGAGAAATGTGGGAATCGCTCAGCCTTGTGTTCTTTGCAATTTCAGCGATCATTCATTTCTGGCAACCGCTGGATGGCACTCAGCAACAAAGGCAGCATATATTTTCAGCCATTCACCTCTTGAAGTGTCCAACCTTTTCTTGCATGCACTCCAAAACATGCTGTTAAGCCTAATAAATGTGTGGATTCTGACCGGGAAGCATTCTTTATTCTCGCAGTGGCCCTCTGGAAGTGCCCAGGGGCCATTTTCGTAATGAAATTCAGACACCACTGATTAGTGTCCCATCGTGACCACAGATGTATTGATTGACTGGGTTGAGGGAACATCTAGGAATTCTGCACTCATGGTCTCACTCATTCCCATCTGGCCCGCACGCGACTCTGTTCGTTTCTTCTTCTTTGTTTGTGGAATGGAAATATGCTTTTTAAATTCATTTTTTAAATTGTGCTTGAGGGTTCAAAAACACCTTGGATCCTTTTTAAGGAGAAAGGGAGGGGGAAAATATTTTAAATAAATTAAACCAAAAAAAGTGTCTTCAGCACCATACCATTCCTTGGTGGGTTGGGGAGTTGGGGGTGGTGGGAAGCCCCACATCCAGGCATGTCCAAACTTCGGCCCTCCTGATGTTTTGGACCATAACTCCCAAAATTCTAAGCTTAGATTGCCAAAGGCAAACGACTGTGGGAATTGTGGTCCAAAACATCTGGAGGGCTGAAGTTTGGACATGCCTGCCCTCAACCCTTTAAAAGCTGCTTACTCCCAAGACCGAACATCATGGAAAACACGAAAGCCTACTTGTGTCAATATTAAGATGATACAAAATGTTTACTTCATGTCATTCATCTTCTCCTGTTCCTTGGGAAAGAGCAGCAGATCCATGGTACAGCACAATTTTGGGAGACCCTCTGAAACTATCTAGAACTGCTGTCTCTTGGAGTGGACAACAAGGGACTCACGATCTAAGAACTTGGATTCCTGCATCCTTAACAAACTCTGTGTGTTGTGTCGTTACAGTCATGACCGACTCTTCGTGACCCCATGTCCATGGAGTTTTCTTGGCAGGAATACTGGAGCGGCTTGCCAGTTCCTACTCCAAGCGCCTACAGAACCTGGAATTCCCTGGTGGTCGTCCATCCAAGTACTAACCAGGGCCAACCCTGCTTAGCTTCCGAAATCAAGCAAGATTGGATGTGCTTAGGGCATCTAGGCAGTCTAGATTGCCCCAAAACCATTCCTCTATCTGAGACCAGCACCGGAATTCTGTGTAGCCCAGCACATCCTTCCTCACCTGTTTTCTCTTTCCTAGGACCACTTGAGAGAGATGCCTCAACTCCTTGATAACGTCGAGAGCATCATTCAGGTCTTTGACAAGTTTGCAAAGGAGGACGGGGACCACACGGCACTGAGCAAAGGGGAACTGAAGCAGCTTATTCAGAAGGAGTTTGCTGAGGTGATTGTGGTGAGTCCCAACCTCTCTCACATACATGGCAGCTAGGAGGAAGGAAGACAGGATCAAGCTTGAGATTGGGGAGCTTGGAACTTGGACCCACCCTGCAAAATGAAATCACCCATTGACTTACCTTGGTTTACCTTGCACGGGGCTAAACTCCAACCAGGAAGTAGCTTCCAATGCATCAGCATTCTTTCTCCCTGACGCTGGCCAATCAGGAGCTGGCAAAGACATGCAACATCCCACCTCCCTATCTAATTGACCAGTGCCAGGGAGAAGGAACAATGACATGTCAGAGGCTACTCCCTGGTTGGAGTATCACCCCGCACAAGGTAAGCCAAGATAAGTCAATGTGTGATTTTGTTTCAGAGGGAGGTTCCAGGTTTTGAATAGCAGCTGTGCTGCCATGATTCGTTTCTGAACTGGACTCATTCTGAATGAAAGGCCCATGCCTAGTTGGCTATTACATCAGTAGGGCGGTGAGTGCCTTCTGGAGCTATCCAAAGTGCTGAACATTTTTTTGTTCCAATAGCTCTAGCACATCGGACAGCCTTTCGAAAGTCCATGCTAAAACCTGGGGCAGATCCAGCTCCCCACTGGCAATGGACCCTGTGTCCTCTGCATTTTCTTGCTTACATGGCAGTGTGTTGTGTGTTTTTCTGTAGAACCCACACGATCCTGGGACTATTGAGACAGTGCTTCAGCTGCTTGACAAAGACACAGATGGCAAGGTGGACTTTGAGGAATTCACGGTGCTGGTGTTCAAGGTGGCAAGAGCCTGCTATAAGGAAGTTCAGCGATCCAGGGACGAGGCAGCAGAAGAGCAGACCGACATAGGAGGAAGCCCTGCAAAACATCAGGATGGGCAGCCAGATTTACCCAGTCAGTCAATCACAACCCCAGAGGATGCTTCAGAAGATGCAAAATCTGAAAGGACATCCCCAGGACAGGAAGAAGACCCGAGGAGCCAACTACCAGAGGAGCTTTCTTTGACCGATTCAACTCCAAGAGAAAACAAAGAGCAAGAAGCAGGAAAGCAGAAAGCTTCTCATGAGGAGAAGAATGTTGAGCAGGATCATGCTCAGATGTTCCACCAGGATCCTCAAACCACAACTGAGGAAGCCAGAGGCCAGGATATGTCTCCCACAACAGTGTCACAGCAGAAGACAATCCATCCAGGATACCAAACAGAAGAAGAGAACCAAGATGGCCAGCAGGAAGTGAAGCCTAAAGGATCAGAGCAGGAACAAGCAACACAACCCCATGATGGGCAACAAACTGCAAATCAGAATGAGGCAGGGAAACCACAGAGTGGAGAACAGGACCCAAAGCCAGAGGTGGCATTGGAAGAAGATCAAGGATCAAACTGTCAAGGGGCACAAGAATCTCAAACATATGAAGCAACGTTGACTTGCCAGATCATCCAGGATCCTCAAACAGCTTCCTTGGAAGACAACCCTTTGACTTCAGAGCAATCTTCAACCTATCAACAAGATGAGTTGTCTCAGGCAGAAGAAGTGCCAACCCACTTCCAAGAACCCAAGCTCCAGAGGCAAGAACAAGACACAAATCATGAAGCTGTGGAGGAACCAGTGGGCAAATCTTCTCAAGGAACAACAAAAGAAGCTGAAGAGTCAGAATTGCTCCAACAAGACCGAGAAGACCATAAATCTCTTCCACCAGAGCAGCAGCCAGCTGCTCAACAAGAACATCAGGGCCACGAGTCTGAACGGAGCTCGATGGCCCCAGAGGGAGCCCGAAGCAACAAGCCAAAAGAGAACCCAGCTGACCAAGGTCCAAGAAATTCTTCAACCCAGCAACCCTTCAGAACATCTTGGTCTCATCAGCATTCCAAATCATGACCCTATACTTCCATGTCCTCCCAAAGGCAGTAACACACACACATACCCTCGCAAGCATGCATACAATCAGGAACCCTTTCCAGTAAAGATGTGGATCAGAATGGCTTGTGATTTACCAAGCTGAAATCAACCAATCGATGGGCTACAAAAATATAACAGAGGAGATGGGGGACACCAATTTGCATACACATCACATGCCAGTTCAAATGTGCACCTGCAAACCAAGAAATGATCCTTGTAACAGGAACAAATGAAGAACATGATTACTCCTCAGTCTACCTCCAGGTCCTTCTCACCTCTCAGTCCAAAGTATGTTGCCTTTCAGCTCTTTGTCCTTAAATCACACTCCTACCAGAAAGTAGTTCTAGTAGAGGGTCCTTCCACATCCTCTGGAAACACCTTACCAGGGAAGGTAGAACAATCTTCAGAGGAAACATGGACTTCTTAGCAACCATTTGTGGTACATCCCTAGAAATGAGGGGGGGGTGTTCTCCTATTCACCGCTTTCCCCTGCAAATAGTAAAGTGGAGGGGGTGTCAGTTGATCCCCAAATTGACTCCTCGGGGTCAGGCTGCTCTTAGCTTGGTGGAGTACAAGTAGGCTCCAGCTGGCTGGTGGAGGTGATGGTGGTAGGTTTCTTAGTGAGCATCCAGAACAGGTGACAAGAATCTGCTTCATAAGAGGACTGATGTACTAAGGTCTTCTCTCAATAAACATGCAAGACATTATCCCTACGTTGGCCAAAGCAAGATTCACAATGTCTTACGTTTCCTCCGTCTCCCATGCAATGTCCACTAGAGAGTGCTGTTTTCACCTTGATCTGACCACCAGAGGGCAGTCTCAAGACTTAGAGATGTGCTGTAATAGCTGACATAGTGCTAGATTTCCTCTAGGGAAACTAAGGATGCTCCTCCATTCTAAGAACAGTTCTCTCCTGGGCACCAAAACATCACTGACTATCCTTGGTGTGGCTTTCTTGTGTGGAATTCACCATTTTAAATCTGGATAGAGATTTTGTGCCATTGGCTACTCATAATAGTGCTGAGAACCCAGCAACTGCAATGGGATGTCTTTCCTTGCCTCATGGTAGGGCCGGCTATGTCGGGGAGATCATATAGGAGGAGCTCTCAAGGGGACTTCTTTCCTTACCCCCACTGTTGTGAGGAACAACACAATTGCCCAAGGCTGTCCCCAAGTCTCAACTTATCAGATAAGCCCTTACTTTCAAGGTAACCCATGAACTGGTCCAAATTCATTGTGGAAGGATGTACCACTTCTTCAGTGGAAGGTCCAGTCCTACATCAATACAATGGGAGATAACGGATGAGTCTAGTCAGCTTGAACAGAACTGAACACGGTAGCTCCTTGCATGCATGCAGTAGATTAAATAGATGCCTCATCCTCAAAGCTTGTGTCTTTGGGAGACAATAAAGAACTGCATCAATAACTAGAGTGTGAAACCTTTTGTATTTACCAGTAATTTGTTTTCTCCATTTGGAAATGCACAGCTGTCTTATGATGGGGAAAGGATCACAATAGAGCTGCTGTGTGTGGTTGGTTGGATGGCATGGTCAATTTCATACAGTGCATCAGGGACTGCCTTGCAACGTCAGGCTTCATTTGGAGCTCTCCAGGGTCCTGAAGAAGCCCCTTGGGGACCAATGCATATCAACCCAAGGTGAAGATCTGCTGGTGGGACAAACCATCCCTGCCTCTTATGAACTTTAGAGACAGGATGTTCTGTTTTCTTGTACTACACTTCCCTTAATTTTCCACGCTGGGAGTGCTACTCCTTGCATAAGAATACCTAAATAAAGCTTACCGGGGATAGTTGAGTAACTTAGGTTTCTGCCTGTGGTGTGAGAAATTGAGAATTCAGTTCCCTACTGTGCCTCCATGATAGCGGCTGGACTTAATAGTCCCTAGGATCTCTTCCTGCTCTGGAGTTCAAAAAGTTATAACTCTTGAGGTCCAAGTCGAGCTGCCTAGATGCCCTCAGCACATCTGATCTCGCCTGATTTCAGAAGCTAAGCAGGGTCAGCTCTGGTTAGTACTTGGATGGGAGACCACCATGGAATACCAGGTGCTGTAGGCACCTGGAGTAGGAACTGGCAAACCACTCCAGTATTCCTGCCAAGAACACTCCATGGACATGGGGGTCATGAAGAGTCGGTCACGATTGTAAAACACAACACACAACACACCACCAAAGCTCTTGCATCATTTCCCAGCCACCACAAGATGGAGCCACAGAACTCTGTGTAAAGCCCCAGAATCCTAAATTTGCTTAACACATGAAATACCATTGCACTGCTAGACAAGAAGCACAACATTGGGAGGTGAAGTGCGAAGAAATGTCTATTGGGCACAGAGTCTCACAAGTTGGCTTGAGGCAGACCAGGGATTGTGGAGGTTTCTTAAGGCCATTGGCCACCAAAAGTTATCCTTTGCTTAACTTCTGGGAGTGCAATGGGATTTTGGCAGTTACATCGTAGCCATATTCCACACTATGCCTGTGAAATATGAAAAGACACCACGCCATAGCTGGACTCCTCCAGACACCATCCTGAAGACATTCCTGGAACACGTACGATGCACCTAGAAACGACATACACGGGAGCCACGGCTTTTCAAGTTAGATAATAAATGCATCCGATCACCCAGCAGATACAAATATAAGATGTTTATGAGTTCCTTCTCACAAAGGTGGTAAAAGATTCAGGGTTAAAGCAAGGAGTGCTGGGGGGGGGGGGGCAGATTTGATGCTCCTGGCTCTTTGGAAGCAACCTGCTAACAAGATGGGACTCAAACACGGGTCATACGCAAAGCAAGGCATCAAAGGTTTACTGTGACGGGCTCTGCTCTCTTTGCCTACAAATATGTGCTTGTGATGCCTCCCTGATAGGGATACTATGGATTAACGCCAACAGCTCATCCCAGCTGTCACCAATGCACTGCTGAATGTTATGTCAATACCTACACGAATCCCAGTGAGTCAAAAGTCTTTCTGTCATTGGGCTATAACTGGATTTCAGCTCAGGAAGCATTCAACTCCACCTCTGTTGAGTCTTTCCAAGGAGTCCAACCACAAGAAGGGGACAACCAGTTTAGTCGATTACATTCCATAGCTGATCGATAAAAGATGACAGCTTTATGCAACCCATAATTTTTTAATGATTTCATAAACTGGTCCTGTTGGTCTTTCCTCTGTCACTGAACTAAAACAATCCCAGTCCTTCAGTTATATGTAGCCTGCATACTGTAAACTTCCCAGAGACTACTTGAAGTGGTATGGGGTGGTATATAAGCAGAACACTTTCCTTTGCTTTGCTTTTCTCCTAATTAAGGTCCTGCAATCTTCTGATCCTCATCTCTATTGAATATCCCACAAGAAAATGAAAAACAGCATCTTCTAAACTTACTTCCTCTGGAAGTTAGTGCGCCCGTATAATTCTCTGCCAAAACCACATTTCACATGTATATATATCACTTTTCTTCACTGCTTGTTCTACATGTCTTCTGCTGGACTTCTCAGTCAAGGTACACCAACAGTAGGATGCTGTCTCATGAAGGACCCTGTATTTGATAGTGCTGTGAGTGTTTTGGGCTGTGTAGCGGACGCCAGTCAAATAAAGCCACAACTGATGAAAAAGGTTTACGAAATTATTCAAAGCATCCAGTCCCGCACGTGTCCTGCTTAGTAGCCAGTCAATCAGTTTTTTATTGCAGTATAAAACCATTTTGCAACACAATTGCAAAATTGTAGAGTTACAAAAACAGTGCAGATATAATAATACACATATAAATTAATTAACAAATTAATTCGTTCCAAATGAAATTCTGTTAAGCAAAATTTCCTTTACACAAATTTCCCATAGGAATGCATTGAAAACGGAGTAATCCCATTTTTATGTGGTACGGATTCGCCCCATAGGCGACTGTTTTAAGCAAATTTCCCCTATCTCTGGAATTTTTTATGTTGTACAGATTTTATGTCATACAAACTGTTTGTTATACAAGGGTCCACTGTACACAGAAATATTAAAACGGAAAAGGAAACAGAGCCAACAAAAGAAAATAGACAATTTTCTAGTTAAAACTAGCCCATCTTCTTAGTAGTCTCCGACTTCAAGTTGTCCTGCTTATGATAAAGGACTTCAACCATCCATGACTACTAAGAAGGTTGGACAGGTATCTGTTCCTGGAGACCCTCCGAATCCAGGAATTTGTAAGAGTGTAGACATTTGTGACAAAGAATTCTTCCTTTTTAAACATAATAATAACAATGCATTGTTTTTAAGATAAATTACATAGAATAATTGCTGTCCACACCTTTGGACTAATAATACCTCTTCTGGGGTAGTAATTTCATGTTACATCACGGTTTGGGAGTAGGTTCCAGAACATATTTAGCTTTTCATTAGAACCAAGGGTATAATTCTGCAGGTGCAGAATTCAGGGTAGGGGGAGTGTCGGCAACGTCTGATAGCAAAAGAGCTGTAGAACAACCCTTGCACTATTTCGTGATGCACTGAAGTTTTTTTCCATGGATATTCATGGGGGAGAGAGGTTCAGCCTATCCTAAATTCTGATGGAGGAGAGCCAAACGGAACCTCTCTGTCCAAAGCAAGTCTACCTCTGAATGCTCCTTTGGGAGTAGACATGGGCACGACTCAGCGAAATTTTCATTTTCGTTTTCGTTTTTTCGTTTCGTTACGCAACGAAAACGAAAAGGAAAATTTTCCAAAAAACAGAACGGAAACGGAAACGAAACGAAAAACTTTGCTGTGTTTTTCGTTTTTGTTGCAGCAAATACAATGAACTAAAAAGAATGCTAAAGAAACAGAAATTTTTCATTTTCGTTTTCGTTTTTTGTTTTCGTTACAAAACAAAACAAAAACAAAAAAATGCAAAAAACTCCAACGAAAACGAAAATGAACCAAAACGGGCCCCTCAACGAAAAACGAAAAACCATTTTTTTGAGTTGTGCCCATCTCTATTTGGGAGGACAAGCCAAACAGGATGTCCATCCTCATTGAACTGCTCCCCTCAGTGGAAGGCAGGATGCTTGACTGCATCAGCTCAGAACAATGAAACAAACTCAATGCAAGAAACTTTATTTATTTATTTATGGCCACCCGGCAGCGAGACCACTTATTTCTTGGTAGCAGAATAACATTATTGTTTCTAACAACCACCGTGCAAATAATTCAGTGCATTGCAGATTATCAATACATGTCCTTACTATTGGGCCACAAAAATTCAGGCAGGTTCTTTTTGCTTCCCCCTAGTGAGCACGTATGTTATTGCACCTTGGGCATTTTTAAAGCCCGTATCGGCATCCAGAGCTTCACTTTCCCTATCACTTTGGGTGGCCACACCTAGAGAGGCCCCGAAAGGTTTCAACGTGGAATCGGGCATTCTCGGTGGCCGCCCCAACACAGTGGAATAGAGATGGGCACGACTCAGAAAAAAATTTTCGTTTTCGTTTTCGTTTTCGGCTAGGGTCCGTTTCGTTTCGTTTCCGTTTTCGTGAGCTAATTTCAAAATTTTTCGTTTTCGTTTCGTTACGTAACGAAAACGAAAAAACGAAAACGAAAACGAAAATTTTTTCGTTTCTTCCCATTTAGCTCCATTATGTGTTTTTCCAGTAACGAAAAACGAAAATTGGCTCGAAATTAGTCGTTTCGTTTCCGTTTTTGGTCCATTTTTGAACCGTTTTTCGTTTTTGTTTCGTTACGTAACGAAAACGAAAAAACGAAAACAAAACGAAAATTGCGCTAAGTCGTGCCCATCTCTACAGTGGAACAAACCGCCGGTTGAGATCAGGCAGTTGGACTCTCTGCCGACATTTAGAAGGGCACTGAAGACCTTGCTCTTTAGGGAATGTTTTGGGTCGTCTTCGGGGTTCCAGTGGCTTGTTTTTAGCTCATCTGTCTGCTGATTCTCGACTTGTCTGGCCGGTGTCTGTTTCTGTAGTTTGGCTGCTCATGCAGCTTGCATATTTTTATTTTATTACATTTGTCTTTTTTTATTATACTGTTACCTTAATTATTGTTTTAGATTATTGTATTTGATTTGTTGATGTATGAGGTTGTATGTTTGAGCAAGTTGTTCTTGCAACGTGTTGTACCACCACCCTGAGTTCCTCCGGGAAAATCAGGCAGTTAAATAAATAAATAAATAAATAAATAAATAAATAAATAAATAAATAAATAAAATAAAACCAAAAGATATATTCTGCACCAGCTAGGATTAATTAGATAATGGCATTAAAACCTGTGGGGAAATGTCTCAGAAGCTGACCATCAAATGTAGCTTTTTGGAGTAAGTAGAAAACATTACACTTAAGTGAGAACTTTATATATACATGTTACCCAGGGTAACAAGACCACAAAGACACTGCCTTCCTCGACTTGAAATTAAACTTCAAGAATGAAACATGTTCTCTCATCAAACCCTGAACTTTTCTTCTGATTCTGTGTCTAGGAACCCACAAAATATCCAAGATGGCTTTCCTGAAGCTACCAGCCATTGCCTGATGAAACTGTAAAAGTTCCTGGAGGTGACTCCAGGAATGCCATTATCAAAAAGATAGTAAGGCCCCACTTGGAGTATTGTGTACAATTCTGGTCTCTGCATCTCAAAAAAGACATAGTGGAACTGAAAAAGGTGCAGAAGAGAGCGACTAAAATTATCACTGGGCTGGGGGCATCTCCCTTATGAGGAAAGGCTAAAACATTTGGGGCTGTTTTGTCTGGAAAAAAGGCACCTGGGGGGGATATGATTAAAATGTACAAAATAATGCAGGGCATGAGTAAAGTGGATAGAGGGACGCTCTTCTCCCTCTCACAAAATACCAGAACTAGGGGACATCCACTCAAATTGAGGGTTGGGAGAGTGAGAACAGACAAAAGAAAATATTATTTCACCCAGCGCATTGTTAGTCTGTGGAGCTCCCTGCCACAGGATGTGGTGATGGCATCTGGCCTGGGTGCCTTCCAAAGGGGATTGGATAGTTTCCTGGAGGAAGGTTACAAACCATGATGGAGATGTGTCATCTCCAGGCTTAAAACTGGGGTACTTCAAGGGACAGATGCAGGGGAATGGTATCAGGAGACAGATATCTAGTCTCATGCGCTCCCAGATGCATCTGGTGGGGCCACTGTGAGATACAGGAAGCTGGACTAGATGGGACGTTGGTCTGATCCAGCAGGGCTCTTCTTATGTTCTTATGACTCGGCCATTGTCTCGTCCTTGGGATGTTCCTGGCCTGAAGCAACAGAGGTACCTGTATGAAAACCGCCATGAAATAATAGCCCGCAAGCCCATTACGTAACCATTCCTGCCATTTTCTAGGCTGGGTGTGACGCACGGTTTGGCTGGGGAGGGGGAAAAGGGAGAGGTGACATCTGCCCGTATGGTAAGAAAACCACCGCAAAACGGCAATTATTTTGTTAAAAGGAACCAGTGACAAAGGCCGATAATAAAAATAGACCTGGCTCGCCTTCTCTGGGTGGGTGTTGAAACCGGCGTGCTTTCTTCTTACCCCATTGTGTCGGGCGGACAAAAGCTACCTTACCTACAAGGAATGCTCCCTTGTCGCCCATCATTGCGGCCCATCTTCTAATTTTCCAAGGGGAGGGTGATCCAAATTTAATGCTGGGAGGGTTTAAGATTGTCATTTTTGAGCTGCTCGAGGTGTAATTAAAGCCCAACCAGGGAGACTAAGGCAGGCGGATCCCGGTCACGGTTGCTCACATCCTTTTTGGCCGACAACAAAAGATAACAAGGGGTGTCCTTTGGAACATTGTATAAACCTTTCAAAAATGCTCCGGGAAACTGCTAGTGAAGGACAATGGGTTGCTGTAGTATCTAGTAGGGAATGAAAGAAATTATCCATGCATTTTTTTTCAGGATAGTTGTAAGAGGGGTTGGGACTGGTAGCTCATAACCTGGTCCTACTGACCAGAATCCTACTGCTTCGTAATCCTCATGCAACTGTCCATTTTCTGGACATTTTCAGATCCATCAGTTGAGTTGTTTCATTGCCATCTCTGTCCACATTCCTTTCAATCCTTCCTAAATTTGTAACCACTCCAGATTCAACATGCCTCTGAATAGATCTGGATAATACAAGTGGCCATGGGTTCATGCATGTGCAGAGCTAACCTTGGTGAGCCATCAGCTCCTCCGTTTCCACCTGGCGTGCTTCTGCATCAGCTCAGCTTCAGAAAAGGGAAAGAAGGACACCTTTGCACAAACCAAATGGCAAGTGGGGTAAAAAAGTTGGAGTCTCACTCTCATGCTGCAGACAAGAATTCTTACAAGGGCCTGAGAATCCTTGGCAGGTTATCTTACTGCAGTGTGTCCAAACCGGCCCTCCAGATGTTTTGGACCACAACTTCCACAGTCCTTTGTCATTGGCAATACAGGCTTGGAATTCTGGGAATTGTGATCCAAAACATCTGGAGGGCGAAGTTTGGACACCCCTGTCTTACTGTGTTTCTGTCTTGCTAAAATATTTTCACATCCCTGTCTCTGAACAATGGTCTGGCTAGCAAAGGACAACTAACAACAAAGCCGAAGCTCAGTATTGTAACAGTAAGCTACAAAGAAAGGAAGGAAATGGCCTAGAGCAGGCCTGCACAACAGGTAGACCACGGGCTACCAGTAGCCCGTGAAGGGTTCAAAAGTAGCCTGACGGCCATCAATTTAAAAAATGAGGGGATAAGTTCTCCACCCCTCCCTCCGCCATCCCAAGGACCACCACTGCCCCAGCGAAGTTCTGGGTCTGCCAGTCCACTCTCTCAGCCAAGGCGGGGCAGTTCAAGGGCCGTGGCTCAGTCCCCTGCTTCCCCACCACCACCACCGGCCAGATGATCGGTGTACTCAAGACGGGTGCAAGGGAGGCATGTGCATGGTTGCATGGGTTGCCCCTTGGAAGGGGAGATCTGTGCAAGCATGCACGTATCTCCCTTGCACCCACCCACAAAGGAATGCACTGAAACCTGTTCCCTTCAGGACAGATTAATTGATTTTCAATGCATTCCTATGAGAAACTGCTGCTATACTTAACTTTTTTTTTTTTACTTATGAGCATGTGCTCGGAATGGGTAAAATTTGTAAGTAGGTAGCCCTCAGGCACTTTGGGCCGGGAAAAGTAGACCTCGGCGTGTTCAAAGTTGGACAGCCCTGGCCTAAGGGACTCATGTAAGCCATGGGATGTCTAACCCTATATGGGTTTGCGGGCTATTAGAACCAAAGCAGAAACAGAATCATCAGGCATGATCCATAACCTACGTTGCTCCATGACAACTGTACAATAGAGATGGGCTTTTTTGTTTCGGAAGTGGTCAGCTTCTGAAACGAAATGTGGGAGCCCAGGTGGCATTCGGAACCCTTGGGGAGTCCCTTGTACAACCACTAGAAGAAGCACAATGCCACATACAATGGACCACTACCACCAAAATTCAGTGGAGTTTTCAACAGTTTGATGGAAGTCCTCTCCTGTCAGCTACTCCACCCAACCGTGGCCAGCTAGATGCCACTTGAGATTCACAACCTGGAGCTGAAAGAGGATTACACCTTCCCATTGTCCATCTTCATTATACCTATTCATTGGAGGTGTCCTGCATCTAAAATATGAAGACTTCAATGTATAATGTGATGGATGAATGGGACCTTTTCTGTCTCAAAGCAACCACTGTGGACCAGAGAATGCTGAACTGAACCAACTGTTCCCCAAAATTAGCTCTAAACTCAAGTCAAGTTTCTACCAGAAGACATTACAGCATTACAAATATTTTCTTCTGCTTGGATCTGATCCTCTTTGGATGGCTTTTGCCCTTTCCTTGTTCCATAATGAGGAGGACAAGAGCAACTATGTTTGCTCCAAGAAGTAAAATAAAGACTCTCCCATTTGACTCTTCTTGTTGCCATAGAGGCCATAGAGGAGTTTGTGTTATTTTGGGGAACTTATTTTTAAAAAAATGAAAGAGGGGAGGTGGCAATAAATCAAGCTAAATAGGCCATTTAGTGGAGACAAAAGTTTAACAGGCTGGTCTAGGTTGGGTGGAAGATGAATCAGACCGACACCCAAGGAGGGTGTTGCTTCCAGCAGCATAATTTTAAAAAGCATATAAAAAGCGACCAGGTTCCCAGTGTTCGCCAACCTGCTGCTCTCTGAAGCCTGCGAGCGCTTGATTTGACTGACCTGGGTGAGTTAAAATTTTGTGTGAGAGAGGAAGTGTGGAAGTGAGAAGTGAGTGTGACGGACAAGGAGCGAGACAGAAGCCGTAGTGATCAAAGCATGGGTTGGAAGCATCTTCTTTGCAAGGAAGGGTCTGAGCAGGGGTGGGCCACCAGGTGAGCTCCAGATGTTTTGGTCAAAAATGTGCAGCAATCGAAGCCAAACAGATCCCATTGCCAGGAAGGATGGCAGTTTGAATCCATCATATTTCGGGGGCATCAGGATGACCCCTCAAGGACTAAGGGATTTTTAGGGACGTTAAGTTTGGGAGAAGAGAAAGGGAAGTGCTTACGAGTAGGTGATGGTGTTTGATAAAAGAGCCTTCCTCAACACAACCTCCAAACTCTTATAGAGTTTGTGTTGTACTAACCCCAGCCATCTGAGTTTACTGGGAATGGAGATAAAACCATCTGGAAGTCCTGAAGTTGGGGTTGGTGATGATAAAGATGCACAAAATAAAGCAGTTGTTCTGAACCTTGGGTCCCCAGATGTTCTTGGACTATACGTCCCAGACATCCTGGCCACCAGCATAGCTAGTGGTGAAGATTCCTGGGAGTTCTAATCTGCAAGCATCTGAGGACCCCAGGCTGAAAGCCTCTGATCCAAGAGGGAGAGAATAGGTCTTGGTGGTATGGTGAGAGGAAAGGTCTACAAAGTTGCATGTATATTTGTTTGAGCTGGGCTGTTGGGTGCTCTCTAGAATGCTTTTTGGAACACAACTTCCACCATCGTCCACCGTCCTCCACCACTGGCTTTTATAGGAACTGCAGCCAACAATTTCAGTAGGTTCAGGTGTTCCTCATTCTTGTAGAATCTCCCTCCTGGTAGTTCTAGAATCCCCATCCAGGTAGATCTAGAACCGCTAGCTCTTACTGACATTATTTAGAGTGGCATGCATGCTGATGAGATCTTGAGAACCTCCACTGCACTGTTGATCTGAGAAGCGGGGAAACAGGTTTCACAAGAGCTAATGGCATTCCAGGCCACCCTGGGGGGGGGAAAGTGTTGATGGTGTTTCTGATCAAACTACAATATGGAGAAAAATGTATGAAATTGTTGCAACATTGCCTTGCATTTGCTGGTAGGGAGAAAGCACCATCTCTTGAGCAATTTCAGCTCATCCTTGATTTATTCCACACAATAGAAATACTGCTTATTATGGAGAAATGGCTGTTAATTAATTAACTGCTTTTTCCCATGGACTGTCTGAGCAAACGATGGTGGAGGCAGTAAATCTCAAGCCTTCTGTATGCAGATTGGCAAGTATTCGACTTTGATGGAAGCCCAGCGTAGAAAGAACATTCACAGCAAAGACCATTGATGCTGAACTATCCATGTTGCAGGGGGGAAATAGTTATGCTTTTCTTGTATATTGGCATTTGGACTACAATATGATGAAACATTCCATCCGCGTGCAGTCAACAATTTTTGTTCTAATCAGCCATCCCATGAATCTGGGACATTTTACAAGGGAGAACCAGGTCCTGATTGCTTATTAAATGACAGTTAATGGGGAACCTCTCTTGTTCCATAAATGTTTCAGACTGATGCAATGCTGGGTTTGTGTATGTGCTGTATTCATTTGAACACCGAACAAATGTTTATTGACTGTTGTGCTCTGCTTGCCTCCCCTTCTGTTTGACTGCTTTGGTGTGTGCTTGTGCTTGTCTAAGCCACTTGGGAAGAACCATTGCCACTAGTGGGTGTGGTTGATGGGGACTTAAGAGAGGACTTTCTCCTAAGTTGTACCCAACTGTAGGATTCACTTGCTGAAGAAAAGTTGATTGGTCCCAGCCCTAATTAGCTTTAGACAGCAACTAGGAAGTGCTGGTTTACCCATGCATTCAGGATGTAATAAGCCCTTGGGACACAACCATTTGAATTGTGTATTACCTCGTGATGTTCAACAACCAGAGCACATACCCTTGTTGGCCACTCTATGTGTATGTTCCCAGATGAGATTTTTTTTCTGAGTGGCTGCATGCCAGATTCCAAAATCCAAGCCCTTCTAGACCAACTAGGGGAGAGATTCACAGCTTTGTGTGTCCGCATGGCCAAGGACTTGTGAGAGCGTTGGCCCAGAAATCACCTTGAAAGCAGGCTTGTCTAATGGGCTTGCGAGTGGTAACTGAGTGGCAAATTCCTGCCCTCTTCCCCAGGAATCTGCTACCTGTTACAGTTCCCCTACCCTGTTTAATGGCAGGGCTGGCCCTATTGGTTGGCTGTGACCAAAAGTGGGAATGGGCAGCTCTTTAGACGGTGTTGGAATTCAGCATCTTTTTTATTTATTTATTTTATTCATTTTTATATTTATATCCCGCCAGATTTTCCTGAAAGGAACTCAAGACGGTTAAAAGATATAAAAATTCTATAATACAGAGCATGAAAAATAATAATAATCGGTTTCAAAGATAGACATAAACGTATGCTATGCTCCCTAGAACCAATGGGACCACAGTCCAGCCATGCATGCAAGAACACAGAAACATGGTGGCTAAGAAGGTTCTTCATTGATGGAGGACTTGCATCATACTTCGATGGTGGTGTCTGAGAAAATCACAGAATCATGTTGGCTTAGGTCAGGCATGTCCAAACTCTGGCCCTCCTGATGTTTTGGACCACAACTTCCAGAATTCGAAGCTTAGATTGCCGAAGACAAAGGGCTCTAGGAGTTGTGGTCCAAAACATCTGGAGGGCCGAAGTTTGGACATGGCTGGCTTAGGTTTATCACAATCGGTCAACATGGACAGAAGTGATATAATACAAACAAAGGAAATAGGCACACCTCCCTCCTCTTGGATGATGGGGGAGCCTAGCTAGTCTTGGTTTCTACTGAGATGTCATGGATTGCAAGATAATAATCAATCAACCCCCTTTCCCTGGGGAAGAAAATTAGTGCATGCTGAATGGCACAACTTGATGAAATAAGCTGCTCTTGGAACATGAGGTTTCTAAATTCCGAAGGTTGTGTGTCGTTTCTTTCTATGTTTATGGCTCCCAGTAAGGGGATGACATGATATTCAAATTCGCCATTGATGTGAAAAACTCACCTTGTTTCATCAATGAAGTGTCTTCTTTAATAATCTTCTCTTATTTCCTCTCTCTCTCTATCTCTCTTTCTTTCAATGCCACCAGCCTTAAGTTAACACTATGTATTTGTATTTGCTGTTCCACTCCTTATAAGACCTTCCATGCATCCAACCCACGTGTATTGAGCTCCTTACCACTCAGCTTGAGTTAGCTGAATAAGGTTTTATTAAAGCAACAATGTCCAAAGGATATGATTTGTTCCTAGGCTTCATGGGGCTAGATTCTTCATTCATCCTAGTGCTCAGATTTCCAAGTCTGTTACTGAAAAAGACCCTCTTCCCCAACTTTTCATGCTCTATCAATGTATTTGTACTAGAGATGGGCACGAATAAAAAAAAAGATGTTTCGTTTGTCATTTGTCATTCGAAGGGTCCGTTTCGGTTCGTTTCCGTTTTTCGTGAATCTTTGCCAAAAAATCATTTTTGTTTTCGTTCGTTTCGTTACCATTTTGTTACCATTTATTTCAAATTTTGTGGATTTTTTTAGCATTTAAAGCAGTTCACTGTATTGCAGTAACAGAAATGAAACGCACGACAAAAATTCCGGTGTTTCTGTTCGTTTCGTTTCATTTTGGAGACAAAATTCGTTTGTCATTTCATTGTGTAATGAAACAAAAAACAAACACAGAAACAAAAATAGTTCATTTCGTGCCCATCTCTAATTTGTACTGCAAATTTCCCTTGTGAGAAAGCCTTGCAAAGGTGTCCCCTTAGTATGGATTTTGGGATCTACAACAGCAATATTCTTTAACTTAGTCCCAAAGGAAAGGAGCCTTCAAGATGCCATACCTCCTGGAGAGCATCTGCACCATCATTGGTGTCTTCTACAAGTACGCCCAGCGGTATGGAGACTGCTCCACCCTGAACAAAAAGGAGATGAAGAAGCTTCTCCGGAAGGAGTTTGCAGAGGTCATAGAGGTAAGCATGGAGGGTGGGCTACCACATCTAGAGGGCATGGTTAATTCAGGTGGTTGGCACTGGTGGGGGCCTCAGAAGGAGAGTCCTACCTGGTCAAAAGAGAACCCAAGTGATGCTTTCTTCTATCTGGTATAGGGCCAGACAGGTATATGTGCCTATTTTCAGATAATCCATTCCATTCCACTATGCCTTGCTAGTTTTTCTAGTTCATTTGTAAGAAAAAAGGCAGAATAAAAATAGGAGAGAGTGAGTGCAACAGTGTTAGAGTGATAGAGTGATACAGTGATACAGTGCTCATAGATAGATAGATAGATAG
>JAHTLZ010000235.1:1052429-1063400 GCA_023846285.1 Phrynocephalus versicolor
AAAGAAAGAAAGAAAGAAAGAAAGAAAGAAAGAAAGAAAGAAAGAAAATGGACGAATTGACAAATTGACAAATTGACAAACGGACAAACTTTGTTTCATGGTCAAGGACTCAACAAGAGAAAAGAGAGCAAGTCAAAGAAAAGAGAACAGGAAGAAGGGGAAAAATTCCCACCCCCACATGCCTGCAGACACATTCCTGAGCAATAAGCAAGGTGGGGCTTCACGTCTCTCCAATCAGGCATGTCTAAGTTTGCCCGTTACAAAGCAAAGTTGCTCAACTGAGCAACAGAGAGAGAGAGAGAGGCGGCCTCCATAGAGATTTGGGCGTTGGCTGGGGAAAGGGGAGGAAGGCGGAGCACCTCCCCTAATCCCCCCCAAACTCATCACTCCCAGCTAGACAGCCAGCCAGCCAGCCAGCCAACCTTCCCATCCAGGACGTCAGGTCTCCCTCCTCTGGCTGCAGCAATGGTGAGTGTCCTGCCTCGCCCTTGGCCAGGGCACCCGAATGACGTGCAGGATAGGAAATAGCTCAGGTTTGGGGGGGACTCCCTCTCTTTTCTCCCTCTTTCCTCTGAGCTCTTGTTAGAAGGGAAAAAAGAACTCTGAAGTGGGGGAAGGGGGAGTCGCCTCCGGTTTGGTAGGAACTGAGACGGAGAACCGCAGCGGGTTTTGGCAGGAAACCCAACGAAGGCCTGCCAAAGTTGAAGCCAACTTCTAGGCAAAGAAAGAATGGGGCGTAGGAGCCCTTCCAGAGGTGGAGTGAGACGGCCGAGGGCTTACTTGTTCACATAAAGAACCTGCTGCTTTCTTTTGTCCCCCTCCTCCTTCTTTCCTTTCGTGTCGTGCCTTTTTAGCCAGCCTGGAAGCCAGCACTTACTTCGCTTTCTCTAATCATACGTCGGCCCTTCTGGGGTCTTTTCCAGCCATGCAACGGGAACCTAGAAAGCTAAACAGGCTTGCCTGAGGGGGGTTATATGTTGCAGAAGGAAAGGGTGATGCATGCAAGTGCATAACTTAAAACCCTGCTTTATCCGGAGGCATTTGGCGACCTTTAATTTAATTTAATTTAATTTTTTTCCCCTTCTTTGACACCTCTTGCCAATGATTTTCTCATATTATTTTATCGTCTCCTCCTCTCCCCCTCCCCCGTTTTAAATCTTTTCTTTGATTTTTGCCAATGTTACTTTGTGTTTTATTGGTCTTTTAACCCCTATTTGTTAACCGCCCGGAGTTCCCGGGAAAGACGGGCAGTATAAAAATAAAAATAAATAAGTAAGTAAGTAAATAACAGCTACTTAAAAGGCCAATCGCGGGTCACCGCCTTGTTCCCCAACATTAGAAGCACTCTTCCAAATGGAAAACATGGCACCCAGGCAGACAAGGGTGGTATGAACCTCCCCTTGCTTAGTGCAGAAAGGAGCTGGTTGGTTTGAGTTGCCAAAGGGTGTGGCCCCATGATGAGACCTGTTCCAGCGTGTGTCATGTGCACGGTGTACTACCTTGCACACACAACGCATGGGGGGGTGCGGAGTCATTTGATGGTCAAGGCAGCCTTCCCCGGGCTAAGGAGCTGCTCGCAGGCAACAGGATGGCCATCTCAGGGGGGGGGGGGAGTTCACCCCGGCAAGCCTCCTTGGTTATGGAGAGCGCGGTGAAGGTGGAATGGAGTACCAGTTGAATTTCTGCCTGCCACACTGTTGTTAAAGGCATAAGTAGCCCGCCATTTAGGGGTGGGGAGCAAAGCACCGTATAAAGTTCTGATAGATATCCCATAGAGATTGCCCTCCGATGAAAGGTTTCACCTGTTGAACTTCCTCCATGACAGTTACTCAGCCATACCTTTTAACATTTCACAGCTGCTCGGCTGACATTTTAAGAACACATTCACATATTCAATGAGTCCGGCAAGCCACTCCAGTATTCCTGCCAAGAAAACTCCATGGACATGGAGTCACAAAGAGTCGGTCACAACTGTAACGACACCACACACACACACCAAGCAATAGATGGTGGGTGTGGGTTGCTAACGTTTTAAATGGATTTTGCTCCGGCACGTTTAACCCTGCAACCTGAAATTTGGTGCCATACAGTACCAGCAAAACGCATCCATTTTCAGCTACCACAATATTAGGCTTGGGCTAGCAGGAAAGAAGGCTCAGTTACTGCCAAATTACAGGCATTTGAAAACAAAAGTTCAACTGACTCCCATTATGAAAAGTTCCCAGGGGGACTTGAAAACAATTCAGAGGGATGTGAGTTGCTTGTTTCGAGGGAGGGGGCTTCCTCTCTGCACATATTTCTGCAATGGTGTAACTCAGCGTCTGCCGGTCCTCGCCTGTGTCTCTCCTCGGAGTGTTGCCAACGGCTCCAATCAGCAGGGCAGCTCTGCTTTTTTTCTTCTGAACAGTCAGAAAGCTCTCAGCTGAAGCAGCCTCTTCAGGCCAGGAAAAGTGTGGCATTCTGAATTTCTGATGCCAGTCGTGCTGCACCTCAACAATAGCATAGAGCACTTTTACACGACCCCTAAAATCCGAGGCAAAGGGCTCCCAGATAAGGAGCTTAAAAATGTTTTCCCACCAGCTTCGGACTTTAAAAAAAAATTAAGTACGACGACCACGCCTACCAAAGCGCATCCCAGCGCACTTTTCAAGTACCTGGCCTCCAGGAGGTAAAAAATCTTCCGATGCGGATTGTAAAGCTGTGAATGCCGGGCTCCTTCGCCTTCTGTTTGTTTTTTTGTCCCTGATGCCCCTTTAAGAGACAGGAATCCCTACGGGGCTGCTTCAACCGGCAGACAGAAGTGAGCCTGCATTTTTTTCTCCCTTTTTTTTTCTCCCTCCCCTCACACAATCAGGAACAATGGAGTGCGGAGGGGTGGGAACACAGGAAGAGGGACAAACCCCCACAATATCTGGTCCAAATTTAAGTTGCCACCAGATTTTAGAGGTCATGTAAAAGCACCCATAGATGCCAGGAATCTTTGTCCATTTCAAACTGCATGTTCGGTTATTCTGGCCCATTCACCATGCTGGCCAGTGCATCTGGGAATAGCAATCCATTGACGTCCATGGGGAAAAAAGTTTCCCATCCCAGGACTAACACAAAAGGTTATTTTATGGGAAGAATAAGCACCTGGGCATGTACAAAGTTTATCCTTCTCTTCTCACTCAGCCAGAAGCTTACAAATATACCCCAAACCTGAACGTTGGCAGCAAGAGGTGCAGATTTCCACATGTTGGGACGCTTGTGCAAAATAGTTTCCCTTTATTGCAAAAGAGCTACCAGGCATCTTAAAAGGATAAAGCAGCTATGAGAGGAATGGAATTTGGTCAATGAGTGGTTAAACCATTTCTCAACCATGCTATTTTTCCATGGCTTTTCTCCTGCTGTTATCTCTGCCACAGGAATGTAAATCTTTCCTTATTTTGTTCCTTCAAGGGAGCATGAGAAATGTGTAAACCCTTTCCTCTCCACCGAGCAAGTTGGTTCAGTCTTTGCGTTCATATTATTTTTCCAGAAACAAAAAAAATTGCAGAAGTATTTCCCTTCCAAGCAAAAAATACAAGGTTTTTTTTTAATTTTGTTTTTTTGCAGAGCAAAGGGGAATGCTTTTTTTGCACCAAAAAAAAGTTGAATCTGTTAGCAAAATAGTATAGGCTGGCCCTACAAAAGTTTACCTTCCTAAAGTCATAGGAGGCATGCGAGTGTTTAAAGGAATGATGGGATTTTGTTTCCCCAGTGCAGGCTTCCCCGTCTGCAGCTTGCATCTGGGCTGTTTAGAGGTA
Organism: Phrynocephalus versicolor; assembly: GCA_023846285.1. Lineage (NCBI taxonomy): Eukaryota > Metazoa > Chordata > Lepidosauria > Squamata > Agamidae > Phrynocephalus > Phrynocephalus versicolor. The sequence continues at coordinate 1,056,215 of JAHTLZ010000235.1, forward strand.
ACCTGAGTTGTCTTCTAATGCATGTAGTTTCTTTCTCTGTGGCATGCTCCCAGTGAACTGCTTGCACCCAGGGTCTCTGTTAGAGATGGGCACGAATAAAAAAAAATGGCATTTTGTTTGTCGTTTGTCATTTGGAGGGTCCGTTTCAGTTCATTTCAGTTTTTCACGAATTTTTGCAAAAAAAAATCGTTTTCATTTTCGTTCATTTCATTACCATTTTGTTACCATTTATTTCATTTTGTTGTGATTTTTTTAGGATTTTAAGCAATTCACTCATACTGCAGTAACGGAAACGAAACGCACAACAAAATTTCCAGTGTTTCTGTTCGTTTCGTTTCATTTTAGAGACAAAATTCATTTGTCGTTTCATTACGTAACGAAACGAAAAAACGGAAATGGAAATGAAAAATTGTTTGTTTCGTGGCCCAACCACCCCCCCACCTGTGGAAATAAAACATTATCAACATTTATGTTGCTTCTTTGTGGTTCAGACCTTCAGACAGATGAACTTGTTCCATGCTCGACATGTAGTCCCTGCAGGGCCAGCTATACCACAAACCAGAGTAAGCCTCCTGCCCTGTTAGGCTCCAGGGCAACAAAATGTTTCGAGGAACCACCATGGGTGTTTCCTGGCCACCCTTGCATCCACTAGACTAGCCTACTCACCATGGCCGTAACAACCAATGCCATATTCATGTATTAAGACAGTGGTTCTCAACCTGTGGGTCCCCAGATGTTCCTGGACTGCAACTCCCAGAAATCCTGGCCAGCTCAGCTAGTGACGAAGACTTCTGGGAGTTGCAGCCCAGGAACATCTGGAGACCCACCGGTTGAGAACCACTGTATTACGATGAGACATTTCGGATGCGAGCAAAGCTTTCCTAGCACGGCCTTCTCATCTCACAGGGGCTAGCTGATTGGCCCAATGAGAATCTCAGAAGCAGGACCAGATGTTAACAACATCTCCCACCTTCTGTTTCCCAGAAACTGGTATTGAAAAGCATATTGTCTCTGGGAGGTGATAGATAATGCTCCAAAGCAATAGCTGTTGATAATTCTTAACACTTCCCTGCTAAAGCCTTCTCAGTTGGCAGCTGTCTTTCCATCTCATGGCTGTGGGTTCCACCCTTCAGCTGTGCTGTATGAAGAACTGCTTCCTTTTGTATCTCCGGGATCTGCCACTACTACTGCCCCTGAAGTGCTAAATGTGCCTCCAGGGCTAGGCAAGCAAGGTCCCTCCCCCCATGGAGGATTACGGGGAGATAATTTGCCCCTGGAACCTTCAAGGCAGTCTGTTCCATTGCTTCCTCATCTCCCTTCCCTCTCTCTCTGCCCTGGTGGCAAAATTGGTTGGCAAAAAACCAAGAGATGAGAGAGAGAGATTTGTGATTTTAAAAGAAAAGGGACACACCCAGAACACCCCTCCCCCCCCCCCCGAGCTCAAGCCGGTTTGCTGAGAGCAAGCAGCCTCTTTCACACAGTTCCTCTTTGCAAACTCAGGTTGGGAAACCTCCCTAAAATTAGTCATCACCATCTGAGACTCCTTCCTTCCCTCTGGTTGAAAAGACACTTTTCTCCACTAGAAGGCAGCATGAAGCAAACAATTATTATAACTAGAGATGGGCACGAAACAAACAATTTTTGTTTCCGTTTTCATTTTTTTGTTTCGTTATGTAATGAAACGACAAACGAATTTTGTCTCAAAAATGAAACGAAACGAACAGAAACACCGTAAATTTTGTCGTGCGTTTCGTTTCCGTTACTGCAATATGAGTGAATTGCTTAAAATCCTAAAAAAAACACAAAAAATGAAATAAATGGTAATGAAATGGTAACGAAACAAATGAAAACGAAAACGAATTTTTTGCAAAAATTCGTGAAAAACAGAAACAAACTGAAATGGACCCTCCAAACGAAAAACGAAATGCCATTTTTTTTTATTCGTGCCCATCTCTAATTATAACTGTTGTGAGTTTTTTCAGGTTGTTTGGCCATGTTCTGGAAGAACATGGCCGAACAGCCCAAAAAACTTACAACAGCTATCAGATCCCAGCCGTGAAAGCCTTCAAGAATACAGTACATCAAATGATTATTTTCTAAAACCAGCTCCCTTCCACCTGGTGCTTTCCGGGAAAAGTATAACTCCCATCATCCCTTACTCTTGATGCCTGCAGGTTCCAGCTAAGGAGACTAAAATATCCCGGGTGATGGGAATCAATAACAGACTACCATACCTGTAGGCCCTGTTTTTATCATCCTTGTCCTTTCAAGTTGTTGGCTGACATGTTTTGTGGGTGGTGTATGAAATCTTACCGATTTATCAAATGCCTATCTAAAATAGCAGGAATGCATAAAATCGTAGGAAATGTTTAAATATATATATATTGAGTGAACCCAGAAACTCTACTTGGATACATTTGGGCTTCCACTAGCTTTCCTAGGGTTGTTCTGGGGAGAGACAACTTTGTGCGACTTTCTTGAATTCTTTTTTGGAAGAAGGATGGGTTATAAATACACACAGGTCTGATCTTTTGCTTGCTTCTTCACAGTTGCTCCATGATCCCTGATGGGATCAAAGAGCAGTTTGCCTGACAGCAATCATCATAATCCTAGCAATGATTATTTTAGAAAAAAAGAGGCAGAAACTAATTAGAATGTACCCTGTTGTTGTCCCCCACCAGTCATCTAGGTACCCAGTTGGCCCCACGGAGACCGAACGATGCATAGAGTCGCTCCTGGCCATCTTCCAGCGCTATGCTGGCCGTGACGGAAATGCCACTTCTCTCTCCAAGAAGGAATTCGTGACCTTCATGAACACAGAGTTGGCGTCTTTCACAAAGGTACGGTGTTCACTGCGAGAATTAAAACCAGCCAGGAGATCACCCGGAGATTTAAAGACTCATCATAAGAGTCTTCACCAATCTGTATAAAGGTGCTTCCCCCTTGTGGTGAGAGATCAAACTGCATCCTGGAGTATCTGCCTAGGTTCGAGGCCAGGCCTGCACAACTTGCCGACCGCGGGCAACGGGTACCCCGTGGGGCCATCAAAAATCGCCTGCCAGGTCCTCGCCAGCCTAGCTGTTTATTAGAATAGTTTGTTACTTAACACAAATGTAATAAGAAAATATATTTCTAATGCTTTTGAGAAATAAAAAATTGAGGAGAGGTGGCAGAGCCAGAGGGAAGGGCAGGGGGACCCCCACTAAAATAAATAGGGGCACATTTCTGAAGGAAGGCACAGGAAGTAGTGCAGATAGTGATATTGCTGCCACTCCCTCTCCAAGCAGCAGCTGCACAACCAGCACGACCGGACCATCTTCTGTCACTGAGGGAAGCATGGGTGACTGCATGCGAGCCCCATCGCCACCATGCTTTGACATGGACACACACACACACCCGTTTATCAGGAGGAAGACGAGGACTCAGAATCAGAAACGGGCTCTTTGCATCTACATATGCCGGATTCTGAGGACCTGTTGGCAGGAACAGTGTACCACCCAGAGTACCACCAGTGGCAGCAGCAGGCAATTATCCCAGCAGGGCACAAGCCACACCACCACCAGATGGCGGGGGCGGCGATGGGCAGATGGCGATGGGTGGCTGGTGGGCGGTGGGGGGGGTGGATGGCGGGGGCCAGCGGCGGGGGCGGCAGGCTGTCCAGCGCCCTCTCTCCACTTTGGTGCCCTAGGCAACTGCCTAGTTCACCTTAATGGAAGCACCGGCCCTGAATGGAGCCCAAGAAATAGAGTGAGCATGATGCCCAGTTGCACTCTGACCTTTTTTGAAACTAGGAAAGTTACTTTTTTTTTTTTTGTAGGACAGCTCTGACTAATTGGAGAGGAAAGTGATTCTCATCATGGAGGGTCTCTTTGGCATCCCAGTCCAGCCGTGCCATTGAGAGATCTGAGTGATGGGTAAAGATATACAGAGGTAATTCTTTTACTTTCGTTCTCCCCTTTCAGAACCAGAAAGACCCGGGCGTCGTGGACCGCATGATGAAAAAGCTGGACATTAACAGCGATGGCCAATTGGATTTTGCCGAGTTTTTGAACCTGGTCGGGGGCCTCGCCGAAGCCTGCCACACTCACGTAATGAAGTCTACCACTGGTGGCGCCTCTCACCAGCCGTGACCACCACGCCTGAGCACAGACCAGCATCGGCATAAACTTTCCCAAGATTAACATCCATGTGAGGCTGCAACAAACTTCAAAGCATGTCTGCTACAACCACCTTTGCCTTCTATTTTATTTTCCCAATAAAATCAACACGTTCTCGGACCGTTCTTGTTGCTTGTGTGCGTTTCAGTTAATTGCAAGTTATGAACTGATAACCTCCGAAAGATCTTTAAAAGATCTGTTTAGACCTTATAAACTCAAAGTCATGGCTTCCTTAGCTTTGTTAGTCCATCATATCTTTGGTCTTCCTCTTTTCTTCCAGCCTTCAACTTTTCCTAGCTTTTTTTTTTTACTTTTGCCTTCTCATGGTGTACTCCAAGTATGATAGCATCTCTTTAGTATTTATTTATTTTTGATCTCCAGATTTCTTGGCTACAAGCTCCATTTCTGCTGATGATAAAACTAAGTGGGGTGTCTTGGCCAGAATTAAAGCAATGTGATTCTTCTATATCATTACTTCTTAAAAATTCAATAATAATTCTGCTTTTACATCCTCTTTGACCTTCCTCGGGAATCATTTCAAGTTAGTGCTGCTTTCTGTTATTCAAAAGAATGCAGTGGTACGCGGACTTAGGAGCAGCTCGACTTAAGAGCAATTCGACTTAAGAGCAGAAAACTGCTGGCATTTTAACTGCTGCCTTACAAATTTTAGATATGCTCTGCTCGACTTACAAATATTTTTTTTTCATTTTTTAATTTTTTAAACTTATTTTGTTCAATTTTTTAGATAGGTACCCCGACTTAAGAGTAGTTCGACTTAAGAGCATGCATTCGGAACGGATTAAATTCGTAAGCCGAGGTACCGCTGTACATATTTCTGTACGAAATATCACAACTGACCTACAGTATTTCCATTTTGCAAGGCCACAGCTATTTTACATAGAGCTTTGAAAAGTTACTTCATTAGAGATCTGATGGCTGCCAGCAGCAATTTCCACAAGCACCACCAGAAGGCACCATAACACTGTGAATTCAACACCAACATTTGGGGAGGGTGGGAACCTTTGAACTTTTTCTTTCTATTACTCCATAAATGCATTTTCAAAGTAATTATGTAAACTGACACAGCTTCAACTTCCAAAAGGCAATTCAAAGTTCACAAGGTGTTGCAACCGATATACCTGTCATTCCACCCTGCCCGATTTCTGTCGCGGTGTTTGAGTTCCTTGTTCAAGTTAGTCTGTAAAAAGGAGTCACACAATGTGACTATCTGTGCATTTCCTTGAGAAGCACAAAATCCAGGCGTTTCAGAAAACCCTCCCTCAGGTCCCAGTGAACTTCTGCCTGAGCACGTCCTGCTTTTTCCATAAACTGGCCAAGGTGGGTTGCCACGCGCCCGGGCTGGGCCACCTTGTTTTACAAGAATCGCCCGCTTGTCACCACTGATGGATAACAGCAGCCTCACTCAGCCCTTTTCCTGGAAAAGCTGGCCTCTTAAGAACATAAGAACATAAGAAGAGCCCTGCTGGATCAGGCCAAAGGCCCATCTAGTCCAGCTTTCTGTATCTCACAGTGGTCCCCACCAAAATGTGTCCGGGAGTGCACAAGACTCAATCTCTGTCTCCTGATACCACTCCTCTGCATCTGGTCCTTCTCCAAAGAAGGAGACTCCACCACCCTCCGTTGCAGCATCTTCCACTGCCAAACAGTTCTAACCATCATTAAGTTCTTCCTAATGTTCAAATGGAATCTCTTTTTCCTGTTGCCCCACATCCTAGTCTCTGAAGCCATGGAAAACAAACCAGTCCCTTCTTCAATGTGACATCCTTTCAAATATTTAAACATAGCTATCATATCCCATCTCAGTCTTCTTTTTGTAAGGCTAAACATTCCCAGCTCCCTAAGCCGTTCCTCGTAAGACATTTTCTCCAGACCCTCAATCATCCTGGTTGCCCTCCTCTGGATCTGCTTGAGGCTGTCAACATCCTTTTTAAATTGAAGTGCACAGAATTGGACACAGGACTCCAGGTGGGAGTCTGACCAGGGCAGAATAGAGTGGTACTATCACTTCCCTTGATCTAGACATTATGGTTCTGTTGATGCAACCAAGAATTGTGTTGGCTTTCTTGGCTACATGGCTATTTTCGGTGAAGACAAAAATTAAAGGAAGATAAAAATTAAAGGATGATGATAATTGTTCCATCACACCTGGTGAGCTTCAGGCTTCCCGTCCAGATGACAGATTTCTGTAAATGGTTGAGGTATCAAGAGATCTACTAAGGACACGAATAACACAGAATATCTAAAATAGGGTTTGAATTGGCTCTACTTAGAAGGAAACTTTTATGAAGCAACTCAACCCCCACCTTGCTCCACCAACATCCTCCTTTAAGGGAACACACAAAGCCTCTACATTTCACAACACATATGAAGAGTGTGCCACTGTTCACCGTTTCAGGAAGAGGTTAAACACACAAGTTAAGGGGGATATAGAATCATAGAATCATAGAAACATAGAGTTGGAAGAGACCTCAAGGGCCATCTAGTCCAACCCCCTGCCATGCAGGAACCCCATCACAATATTTCCAACAGATTGCCATCCAGCCTCTGCTTAAAAACCTCCAAAGAAGGAGACTCCACCACCCTCCTTTGTGGCAGCATATTCCACTGCCGAACAGTTCTAACTGTCAGGAAGTTCTTCCTAATGTTCAAATGGAATCTCTTTTCCTGTAGTTTGAAACCATTGCTCCGAGTCCTCGTCTCTGAAGCCATGGAAAACAAACCTGTTCCCTCTTCAAGATGGCATCTTTTCAAATATTTAAACATAGCTATCATATCCCCTCTCAGTCTTCTTTTTGAAAGGCTAAACAGTCCCAGCTCCCTAAGCCATTCCTCATAAGACATTTCCTCCAGACCCTCAATCATCCTCTGCACCCGCTACAAATATACTGGGTGGGAGGTTAAAAGGTTAGCTTTAATGGCCCTGTGTGCCATTTAGTCCTGGGCCAAGGCACATTGCTGCCTGAAGCAGAATTTTCTAAACCAATTCACTGGGAGATTTAATGGGGGGG
>JAHTLZ010000235.1:1067288-1108144 GCA_023846285.1 Phrynocephalus versicolor
TCTCTCTCTCTCTCTCTCTCTCTCTCTCTCTCTCTCTCTCTCTCTCTGTGTGTGTGTGTGTGTGTGTGTGTGTGTGTGTGTGTGTGTCCTAATCCCTCTACTTTTCTCTTTCCACTGCAATATGGAGAGAGGAATTACCAGCCTGCAGATCAACGCCCCTGCCAGGCGCCTGCAGATTAATCTTGTCAGCTCTGCGTCCAGAGCTCTGGGTTGGCAAAGCTCTCTCTCTCTCTCTCTCTCTCTCTCTCTCTCTCTCTCTCTCTCTCACACACACACACACACACACACACACACACAAAGAGAGGGAGGGAGGGAGATGTCGGCGAGGGAGCCACACCCAGATTGGCTGAAGCCCAGAAGAGCAATCAGCCCAACCCTGGAAATGGACAGCATGGTACTACAGCAGCGTCAGGACTTATCACAGGGAGAAAGATAGCTTTTAGATGTAATTTTTTAAAAATTCTTCCTTACACATTTCAATAATGTTGCATGAGTCCTTTGCTACTCCCAATTAGGGTAGATCTGTTAAATCAAGAGGCCTTTGCATACTGGTGTGACCTTGGAAGTGAACATTTTTGGACTAAAAGCACCATGGTTCTCCATTTGGGGAGTTCTGCCTGACCGACATCTTGCATTGTGTGGCTCACCTCAGAGAAAGACCACAACTAGGCCCAGTAGGAAGGCATCTTATTAGACGGAAGAGGTTTCTCCCTCCCCAGAGCTACGGCCGTTTCTGGTCTTCCGCCCCCTAAAAGCAAGATCAGGGCCCCCTCTCGTCAATTCTTACGGCCTGCAACCGAGCGGCAAGAATCGTTTTAATCAGAGCCAACCGAAAGCTGCGAAAGCAACGATGGTGTGGTTGTAAGATTTTGACGTTCTTCCCGTTCTCCTTCCGGGCACCCCGCCAGATGTGGCGCTGCGTGGAGCCACCTCCCCGGGACCTCCGCAGTGGGCAGCCGTCCGTCAGGCCCGGGCTATGCCTTGCCAGCTCCCGCTTCCAAGGAGCGGGCCACGCTTCTCTGGGGACGGTAGCCAAGAGGGAGGCGGAACCCGGGAAGGCAGCCAGCATTGCTTAAGTCCTCTTTGAGTCATCCTGGCAATGAGCAGAGACGGTCATTCTGACTTCTCCCTCAGCCCCTTCAAAAGAGAATTCTTTTCACTCTGGAATTTCTCCCGGGCAAAATGCCCGCCGGTGGGGAACAGGCAGGCACCAACCAGAGGCTCCTGTTGTTCCAGAAAATTGCCTTCCGTTTCTAAGCATCTTGTGTGTCTCCTGTTTTTCATGTTGCTCCCTCTGCTTTATGGCCCTGATGAGGATTTGAACCCTGGTCTCTCTTGAGTCCTGGCCAGTGCTCTGACTGTTATACCGCACTGCCCGTGCACCAGCTGAGGGATTCTGGGGTCTGCAGTCCAAACTAGCAACTTTTCCTCTTCCAAGGGTTCTTTTCCAAGGAGAACGGCGGGGTAAAAATGCTCTAAATAAATAAATACAGTAGGACCCCGTATCCACTGATTCATTATCCACTGATTCAGTTATCTACAGTTGGCAGAGGGGAAAAAATTAAATAATTCAGCAGCCACAAAGCAAGCTATTGTCACAAATAGCATCTGTAATGCAAGCTACTGTCACAAACAGCAGCCGTAAAGCAAGCTTCTGTCAGGAAACAGCAGTTTGGGGTGGGTGGGCAGTTGTTCTCTCTTATCCACAGTTTTCATTATCCACTGGAAGGCCTGGAACCAATCCCCAGCGTATACCAGGGTCCTACTGTAAATAAATAAATAAACTTTTCTATCCTTAAAGAAAAATCAGATTGCTCGACCCAGCCCTTTTGGTACCTGAAAAGAGGAAAGGCGGCCATCTTGCTTTTTTGCCTTGGGCAGCAAAAATATTGGGACAACCCTCTCCCAGTGCTTTCATTCTTCTGTGTTTCTAGCGTAAAAAGCCTTTAAGAACAATTCAAGGTGCAATTTAACTTCTGCAAACAAATGGCATGGCCTCTCTTAATTCCCTGCAATCACCATAACTATAAGTTCAAAGAAATGGATTAGAAGCAATGTAGCTACTTGTGATACAGTAAATTCCCTTTTTGGTGACAAAGGGCTATTGAAGTTCTATCACAAACAGGGCAGCTTTGGAAACAAAGTCACTTTGTCAAGCAGATGATAAGTAATGTTTATTTTTTTCAATTTAGTTTAAAATAGTTACTTGCTTGTCAGTACTGTACAAGGAGTCATGACAAGTTACTCTTCCAGCACTGGGATGAGTTATGAGAATGGATTACTTTGTTAAAAATTACGTCCACTTGCTTCTTGAATTGATCTCCTTTGTTTAAAGCTATTTTCCAAGCTCTGAATCATCATAGGGGCTTCTGGGGGTGTGTTAAAAAGTTCATGGGGAGGGGTGAGGCCCTGGGCCAAGCCCTGATGGAAGGACAAATCTTCTCTCTGTTCTATTAAGGGTCTCTTTTCCAGAGTTCGGACTGCCTCCTGGTTTATTCACCCTGCCCCTGCCCTGCCCTATTGCACTGAGAATACTCCCTTGTGAAATACTTCAGACGTTCCAGGCACCCAACAATAGAAGCTCCCGTTCGTTCATGGAAGTGTCTTGAGCCCACAAGAGCCATTAGCAGTGCAAAAGGCCCGCTTTCGGAGGGGGATGAACATTGCTAGAACTTTTTTCATTATACGAATCAGCTCATTTGGTTGCATCTTTGGATTCAGGATTTAAGCCTTAGTGTCTTGGAACGCCCACCCACGGGGTGGTATTTGTGTTTCCATTAGTTGGCGGTTCTTTTTATCTTTCCCGGTCTGTCCTGCCTCACGCAACAAAACTCGGTCGCTCATGCTTTCTATCCCCTCCATCACCATCCCAGGTTTGGACACGATCCGGCGACCAACACAAAGATGCCGTCCCAGCTAGAACATGCCATGGAAACGGTCATGTTTACATTTCACAAGTTCGCCGGGGATAAGAACTATCTAACCAAAGAGGATCTGCGCCAGTTGATGGAGAAAGAAGTCCCGGGATATATGGAAGTGAGTGGGGAACGTTTCGGAAACGAGGAGGAGGAGGTGGGGACAGGATACGGGGTTTTTGAGCAACCTTCAAGGGTTGCCCCACGGCGAAGGCACTGCAGTAGCCAAGCCCGATGGCGTTGTATATTGACGTGGCCGTGTGCCCTTGGGCAGACAGGAATCATGGCCTGTTTCTTGAAGCCTGCTTGTCTTTCATGATGGTACTTTTCCCCCCTTGTCGTGTTTCCCTTTCCAGAACCAGAAAGATCCGATGGCCATCGACAGGATCATGAAGAATTTGGAAGAATGTCGAGACGGCAAGGTCACCTTCGAGGGCTACCTCTCCCTCTTTGCCGGCTTGACCAACGGCTGCAATGAGTATTATGTGAAAAAGATGAAGCCCATCGGGAAGAAGTATTGAGGGAATGGCCTCCTCCGTTGCCTGCAGGCGCCGTGGGGTCAAGATCGGGCTGATTGAACCCTGCAAAAACCTGCCATGTCGGGTTCTCCTTCTTTCCGGAAACTTAACGGCTTCCACCAAAAATCCTACGTCGTGTTTGAGGCCTAGCTCTGCAGCTTAGCAAAGGACAATCTGGACCCTAACAAAAGCTCTGAAAAACAAACCAGTGGTGCCGGACCCACAGCACTCCAAATGTTTTGGACCACAACTCCCACAGTCCTCTGTCATTGGCAATCTAGGCTCAGAATTCTCGGAGCTGTGGCCTAAAACATCAGGAGGGCCGAAGTTCGCCACCCCTGCCCTACACCCTGCAATCCTGCCCTTAAAATAATCCCTACACATCTCTCTCTCAGCTACTGCCAGGTATAAATAAGCTCGGGCTTCTCCTATGCTGCATCCTTTTGTATGAAATAAAACGTATTCCTTCTACCAGGCTTCTAGTTTCTCTAGTCATAATATATTGTTTATAGGGAATGCATATGATTGTCCACAAGGGCCCCCGACACCATTCCGTCTAGAACAGATTTGTTTTCCATGGCTTCAGAGACTAGGACTCGGGGCAATGTTTTCAAACTACAGGAAAAGAGATTCCATTTGAACATTAGGAAGAACTTCATGATGGTTAGAGCTGTTCGGCAGTGGAAGATGCTGCCATGAAGGGTGGTGGAGTCTCCTTTGGAGGTTTTTAAGCAGAGGCTGGATGGCCATCTGTCGGAAATACTGTGATGGGGGCTCCTGCATGGCAGGGGGTTGGACTAGATGGCCTTTGAGGTCTCTTCCAACTCTATGATTCTATGATTTCAAAGCTCGCGCTCCCTTTGTCTAGCCTTCATGAGGTCTAGCAGCATAGCCTCTGGCAAGCATTCTTAAGACAGTCCATCCATTCTGCGCTCCACAGGGAGTAACACGGTTTCCCCACTGCCTCCCAGTTCATTCCTAGAGTGTGACACTATAAGAAGAAACAGCAAGTTCTAATCCCGGGCCACCAATAATGTCACCGGGAGAATTCACCGTTCTGTGTGCCTTCAAATCCTGGAGGTCGATGAATCCCCGGGAAAATAAATTGGTCTTAGATTATCATGGCTGGCTAGCCCTATTTAAACATTGGCACAAAAATATAACACAGAGACAGGCAGGCACCATTACCTCAAGCCTGAAGAATTCCATTTGGAAACTCGTGGAACTGAAGCAAATTATTTGAAACTGCAGCAGAACGCCAAGGTGGTAAAACACGGTGGTAACAGGCTGTTCTGTATCTGTATCCAGCCCCGGGGGGGGGGGGGAGACACATGGGTGAGGATTACGTATTTGGTATTTGTACTGGAAAAATGCAGTGTACTAGTGCTGAACTAGTGACTTTTGAAGGGAATAACCTCTGTGGAAGTTAGTATTCTATCTTTTTAAAAATACAGACAAAAGGGGAAATAACTTCTTAGCGCTCCGAGGCCGTGATCTGCACATATAAAGGAGGAGGAAAGGATCTTAAAAGTATATGTTTATTGATTAAAGAAACCCATTCATGGATAGTGCCGGAGGGAAAGACCCTTAAACTTATGCGCAGAAGTCCCTAGAGCTGGTTTGTACGTGCAGATGGTCTGCTCGCAAGCATCACGGAAACGTTGTGGGTGCATGGGCTTCCTTTCAGCACGGAGAGTGAGAAGCTAGAGGTGACCGCAGAGAAGGCGGAGGAAGGAAGGAAGACTAAGAATGGCAGACCAAATACAGTAGGACCCCCCATATCCACTGATTCATTATCCACTGATTCACTTATCCATGGTTTGCAAAATAATAATAATAGTTCAGCAGCAGCAAAGCAAGCTACTGTCACAGCCAGCAGCTGTAAAGCAAACTGCTCTCACAAACAGCAGCCAGAACGCAAGCTACTGTCACAAAACAGCAGTTTTGGGGGTTCCGTCTCATCCACGGATTTCATTATCCACGGGTAGGCCTGGAACCAATCCCCAACGGATACCGGGGTCCTACTGTATATAATTCAGAAAAGGAGGGGGTGGAATAAAACCAGGTCCACTTGACTGTCTCATCAGTCTGGAAAAATAGAGATCAGGGAGAGGGTAGGGGGGGCTGACAAAACAGCCTTGGAGGGGTCACAAGTAGCCTGAGAATACTTCACACACCCGGACACAGAATAATGGTATCCCCTCTCACTTGACTGGGCCATCTTCAGCGGCCATGAGAACAAGTAGATAACCTGCCCTATAATACCCTTTTTCTAACTACAGATCCCATCTGTGCAGGCTCTGTGTTGTGTGGCTGCTGGGATTTTGTAGTCCAAAACTGCAACCGCATGCCAGGTTTGGAGAAAACGGGGTTGATCCCAAGAGGACTCCTCAGCAGGACCCTTGGAGGGAGGGGGGTAGCATGTCAAGACCACGAAGCAGTGGTTTGCCACCGTGGGTCTCCAGATGTTCTTGGACCGCAACTCCTAGAAATCCTGGTCAACACAGCTGGTGGCGGAGGCTTCTGGGAGCTTCACTCCCAAGAACATCTGGACACCCAAAGTTGGGCACCATGGATGTGATACAAGAAGGTGTCCCCAAGCAGACAACAGCTGGCCTGGTGAACTCCAGCTATGATGATGGCCCCACCCTTCCTTTTGACCACTTTTGCATTCTTAACATCCCAGCTGCCACTGTGGAATTTGTTCCAGGTGGTAATTGCTCCACCTGAGCCAATCCTGGAAAAATGCATCATTTCCTCTCCCTAAACAAATATGTATCTCATGGAATCCACCTGGCCTGGCTTTGTAGCCACCCGTCAAAACACCTTGCCCCCTTTGGGTACTCTCTTGCCGTTTCCTGACAGCAAGTTGACACTAGCGCTATACCGGTTTATGTATTTATGTATTTATTTGGATTTTTGTATTGCCCATCAGTGAGGCCGCTCTGGGCAGTTAACAACAATCAATGCAATACAATACAGTGGTTACACTAGCTTCCACACCTCCATCCTACAGAAACTTGTTGTTTTTAAACTCTCTTGGACAAAGGGAGGTCCCTAAGAGGGCAGAGGGTTACCAACAAAGCTTGCAGGTGGCATGTGGCCCCGTTGTCCCCGTGCTGAGCTGGTTATGAGCCGAGTTCAAATCTTGCCACACTTGGCCGGGCGTCCGTTTCCCAGCACTGAGCGAAGGCGCTCAACTTTTGCATTGTCGAATGGGTCCATTCAAGATTCCAGCTGGCTGGTTGTCCTGTTGTAGAAAGATTGCAACTAGGGGAAGCCATCAGAATAAGAACCTTGCCCGCTACCGTGGGCTTCTCAGCAGAGACCCAAGGCGGTGGCGAGGTCTCAACAGGCCTTGGGGCCAAATGGATATTCCGCCCCCCGCCACTCTGCCCGGCAAAGAACAGGCCTTCCTTGCTTGCTGTTCAGCGTCATCGTCCCCCTGCAAGCTCCCTCCGCTTTCGTTGGCATGATTCACCCCTTGTGGTTCCAGCAGTGTTTTCGGCCAAAAATATTTGACGTTGCCCAGGCAACGGGAGCCGCAGGCTGGGTGTGGCACCAGCCGGGGGGACAACCGTTGCTGTTTCCCCAACACGCATGCACACATGTCCCCCTCACACACACACACAGACACGCACACACACAATTGTTAAGCACATTTTGAGCAATAGTCCAGGAAGTGGTTTTTTCTCCCCCCACACAGATGTGTGCGGTCTCCTAGCAACGGCCCTTAACTCGGGGCAGTGAGAGCAGAGGCAAGGCCGTTAACAGTGGGCAGGGTGCCTCACCCATCAGTCCTGACCGAGCAGTGGCCGAGGAGGATGGGAGTTGTAATTCCCCCACCAGCAGGCCACAAACTACACGCTGCCCCAAGGCTTCTACTAAAATTCAACGCTCAGCCCCAAGGACAGGATCCCCGGCTGTAAATTTTATGCCAGTGTAAACATTCCAACATCCCTCTCTCGTCCATCCTGGGGAACGTTGTTGTTCTGTGCCCGCCTCGTCGACTCCAATCTGTGGTGATCCGATGAGCGCGTGGTTTCTAAAATGGCTGCTCCCTGACAGACCTGCTCAGCTCTCATAAAAACTGAAGCCTGTGTTTTCCTTTCGGTAGTCACTTCCTCTCATCTTTGGGCTTCTTTTCCCACTGCCTTCCACTTTACCCCGCCACGGTGGTCTTTTGCGAGAGAATGCTACCTTCTCCTGTTGTGCTTCAAGACATCTGCCTCCAGTTCAGGGCTGATTTGACCTTGAACTCTACACCCATGCACCCAACCCTTCCAGTGTACAATGGTACCTCAGCTTACGAATTTAATCCATTCTGAATGCATGCTCTTAAGTCGAACTACTCTTAAGTAGGGGTACCTATCTAAAAAACTGAGGAAGAAAAAAGTTGAAAAAATGAAAAAAAAATGAAAAAATATATTTGTAAGTCGAGCAGACCATATCTAAAATTTGTAAGGCAGCACTTAAAACGCCAACAGTTTTCCGCTCTTAAGTCGAGCTGCTCTTAAGTCGGGGTACCACTGTATCTACTACGCAATTAACCACCGATTGGAACTTCTTTGCTCATCTAGTCCAGCTTCCTGTATCTCACAGTGGCCCCTGCATCTGGCCCTTCACCAGAGAAGCCAAAGTCTCTACCACCACTACCCAAACTGCACCTGCCAATATATTGCGGGTTCACACTGGTATTACTCCAGTGCATATGCCCAAGGGCTGTTTTCAGACCCCTCTGCAGCTGCTGCCTCCTGCCCTTTCTTTTGTGGTATAGAATCCACACAGGATCATATTGCCTGGTATTTTCAAAACCTGGGCACTGGCAGAAAGAGAGAGAGAGAAGAGGAGAGAGCGAGAGAGAGAGAGCCCTTGGCCCTTTCCTGCCCTGGTGCCCAGCTGATTTGCATTTTTCTACACAAGGCTGGCTCTGGGAGCTCTCCCAGGGCTCCTGTTTTGATTCTTCCTCTTGGGAACAAAATATCATTTTTTGATGTTATTGGTTTGCTCCTAAGAATGTATCTCTGCTGCCTTTGAGTCAAAACAAAAAAATCAGAAGGAAGTTGCCATTGTTCTGTACTTATAAACGTCGATACATTTGCTTATCTCCCAACATTTCAGTTTTAAATCACAAATTGAAGGCTAGGAGAGTAAGAACAGACAAAAGAAAATATTTTTTTCACCCAGTGTTAGTCTGGGTGAACTCCCTGCCACAGGAGGTGGTGATGGCACCTGGCCTGGATGCCTTCCAAAGGGGATTGGACAGATTCCTGGAGGAGAACTCCGTCCCAGGTGAGAAATCATGATGGAGATGTGTCATCTCCAGGCTTAAAACCAGGGTACTTGAAGGGCCAGATGCAGGGAAATGGGTATCAGGAGACAGATATCTAGTCTCGCGTGCTGCCAGACACATCTGGCGGGGCCACTGTGAGATACAGGAAGCTGGACTAGATGGGCCTTTGGCCTGATCCAGCAGGGCTCTTCTTATGTTCTTATGTTTTAAAAAAAAAAAAACAGTGTTTTGGTAGCTCAGCAGCTTAAAGAGCCAAAGGTTGAGAGTTTGATTCCCCACCAGGCCTCCTTAACAGACTGGACTTGGTGATCTATAGAATCCCCTTCCAGTTATGCAGTAAGAGGATGGTGGCGGTGGTGATTAATATACATATAATATCTTTGAAGCTTGGTGGTTTATGTTGTGATCTGCACATAGAAATTAATGTGTGGGATTCTACCTTTGTTTCTGCGTTTTCCTGTTCTTTTTCTTTGGAGATTCATCTCCAGGTTTTCTCATGAGGGAGGGTGATGGATAAGTCCCCATCTTCTCTGACGGAGAGGTCTTCAGAATTATCCCTGGTATGCAGCAAGTAGCAAAGCCAGACGGCAGGGAGTAAATCAAGCTGCCAGATGGACCAAGTCCAAGAAGGAGTGAGTCAAGATTCCAGCCTAGGGCGGGAGCTGGGTTAAAATCCACAACTTGGATGCCACGCTGGGGTAATAATTCACACACTGGGGTGGAAAAGCTCACCTGTAACCCGAGATGGCAAGCAAAGGGCTTAAAAACCTAGGGCAAGCTTGGTTGGATCAGACCAAAACACTCCCTGGATCTTTGTTTTACTTACACAGTGACCAATGAAAACCAGAAGCTGGATGAAACTCATTTCATTTGTAGATGAATGTCAGGGCAGCTACCCACCCACCCGCCCCCAAAAAGCAGACACAAATATCCAAAAGAAAAACATTAAACAGCAGCAACAAACAACAAATAGCATACGCACAGATCACAACACTCAAAGAATGATGTTTGTGATTTAAAACCATGGTGAGCTGTTTTATAATTCTGGTTCTAGTTTTTGGGGGGAATTAACAGATTTTAAGAACTGGGGAGAATTTCTGAAGACTCCCACATCTTCCCATCACACTGCTACGAAGAAAGGAAAGCTCCCTTTCCTGAAATTTTCCCCTGGCCTGGTTCTAGATGCCAAAAATTCCTAGGTTCCCTCTTTTTTCATCTTATTCCTCTTCTGGTGCAATGAGACAGGACCGGATGAACTGAATTAATTTCTTTTTTAAAAAAAAAGTCAGTACATAGAAAGGTGGCATGGCTGGATTTGAACCTGCGCTTCCCCCTGAGCTGCTAATTTTGTTTGCACAGGGATTTGGTGATCCTTTTTGCTTCCTGAATTTTTAAGACACTGTTCCAAGGCGTCAGCCCAGCAGAAACTAGAAGGAACACAGAGAGACACTGCGTTCTCATCTTTTATTTCTCTCTTTCTTTTCCCCCTTTTCCTCATCAGTAGGGGATCACATTTCTCCTGTCTAATGGAGACACACACAGAGAAAGAGAGAGATTTGGCAATCCAGCACTAAAAGCACCACAAATCAATACCAGAAACAGGTTTGGCCAAGCATATCTGCTTGGTGCCTGGACGTGCCAGCCAGGCGCTCCCTCTGGCGTTGGGAAGCAGAGCAGAGCAACTTTCTTCAGAAAAAGGCTCCGTTGTGCTAATTAAACTCTCTGGAATAATTAGAATGAGATCCACAAAATGTCCCTATCAATTCTGAACAACCCTAGTTTTCATTTTCATTTCCCTTGGAAGGGAGCATCCTATTGCCTTCTGTTCCTAATCCTATATTTGCCTTTTGGCTATGCTTTGTTTAATTTCTGCATCTTATTGGCCATGCCTTGTTACATTTCTGCCACTTACTGGCTATGCTTCATCTTATGGGACTTACTGGCTGTGCTTTGTTTAATTTATTTTTTTCTCTCTCTCTTTTCCTCTCTTTCTACCTTTCTTTATTCTCACTTTGCAAACAGCTTCTCAGTCATGTTTTACTCCTCAAAAATTAAAACAGGGCTACAGTTTCCAGGTCGTTCTGCCCCATTTAATAGCATCTGTCGACTGTAAGTGGCCTAAAGCACTCTGTCCATGGTCAGAGACAGTTGGCATTTTGAATAATACAGAAGAATACTTGATTAATACAAAAAAAAATAGCCTGGGGGGTTAGCTCTTTGCACATGCACAGATGTACTCCCATGTCGGGAGCCTTGCAAATGATTCAGATCAGATACTACTGAAGTTCCTTTTTTGGACTACAATACCCAGCACTACATCCATTGCCTATATTGCTGAGGGATTCTGGGAACTGCAGTTTAGATAAAGAAACTTTCAATGGACATTATTTTGGTCCAATCACAGGCAAGGGTAGGCGAGCAAGGGCAGGATCTTTGTTTTCCAAAGATTGGCCTTTGATCCGTCCAATCACCGACAAGGGTTGTGTTTTCCAAGGCTGTCCTAGGATTTCGGTGGGAGCGATATATTGGCTTCTACCTCGTCCAATGAAAATAACTTGGCTCCGAAGGGGCTGGAGTTTGGCTTCTCTCGTCCAATCAGAGGGCGCTGTCACCCGCCCCGGCGGACTGCGCCTGCGCAGAGCTCCTGTAACGCCCTCAGCCTGGGAGGAAGGCGAGCTGCTTTCACTTTCAAAACGCCGAGGCACTCGTAAGGAAAGTGCGCATGCGTGAAGCCCCTCCGAGCCCCCCTCTGCGCATGCGTCGAAGCTGATTATTCTCTCGCGGCAACTCCGTTCCTCTATGGGGGCCGTCACCGCGCGTTGCTCCCACCGGACGTGACGTCACCGGCAAGCGGGTGCTTTAATTAAGGAAACCGGAAGTCGAAGGAAGGAGAGTCAGCCGGCGAGGGAAGCGGCCGGAGGAACAGAGAGGTCAGTGCGTTCCACCTACGAGGGTCACCATTGGGGGGGAATCAGAGGTCAAGATGGACAACCAACCCACCTCGCTAGGGGGTGAAAGGTCACTAGGGTCAGGGGTCAAAGATCACCGGGGTCAAGGTCATGCAGAAGCAGGTCTAGGGGAAGAAACGGAATCTGGAGCTAAAATTACATTTCTGGGGAGGGGGAGCAGCAGTTACACATGTTATTTTGCTAACAATTTATTTACTATTATTATTATTATTATTATTATTATTATTAGCAATGGAAGCTTATAAGACTGTTGTGCTTCATAACAGAATTGCTGCCGTTTGGCAGTCGATGTCATCTGTTAAATTATTCTGTTGTTGTTTTGTTTTTTACAAATGGGATGGTCAAATGGTGCTGGGATTCCTAAGCAGTCACATGTCTTGTTCTAGGATTTAAATCAGTGGTTCTCCACCTGTGGGTCCCCAGATGTTCCTGGACTGCAACTCCCAGAAATCCTGGCCTGCTCAGCGAGTGATGAAGGCTTCTGGGAGTTGCAGTCCAGGAACATCTGGGGACCCAGCGGTTGAGAACCACTGATCTAAGCATTCAGTGCTGTTCAGCCAGATAGGATGGTGCAATCCTGCTTTGCAGAATTGTCATTTTGGCTTGCTATCAGCCTGGGTGGTGTTATGTAAGCTGGCTGTGGAGTCCACGCTTGGGTGTTTGAATCCTCACTGTGCCTCCTTGGCAGATGGATTAGGTCAGGGGTGTCCAAACTTTGTCCCTCCATTTGTTTTGGACCACATCTCCCACAGTGCTTTGTCATTGGCAATCTAGGCTTGGAATTCTGGGAGTTGTGGTCCAAAACATCTGGAAGGACAAAGTTTGGACACTCCTGGATTAGTTGATCCATAGCTCAAAAACTTTAAAGCTGTTGGTGATTTTGGCTTGCGGTTGTGTGGAAATGAGCCTGTTGAGAATTGGTTATGTATGTCTGTGAAAATTCTCAGGTGAGTTTATCTGGAAGTTGTGTCATGGCAAGTGGTCTTTTCTTGAGAGTTTGATCTCTCAATCATTCTCTCAAGAAAAGAAGTCCAGTTGCCATGACTCAACATCCAACTTGATTGTACATTTTTTTAAATGTCTCCATATTGTGACTTCACAGTTCTTCTGCATACAGTTGAGAGACTCACGTTCCCTCCAGAAAATGGCCTCCAACGTGGTTAAAATATAACCATAAAATAATATAAACTAACTTCCAGGCAAAAGCTTAGGACAGTAAAAGCTGTAGTCCGTCGGATCATGAATATAGTTATTCCAGAACTCTTTACTCAGAGCAGTGAACCTATTGGAAACCCATATGAACAGTAAATATCAGCTGTTTTCTTGTGTTTCCCAGCCACTGGTATTGGTAAATGTACTGCCTCTGACTCCTGGGACTCAGTTACTGACATGCCTTCTTCTCTGTGAATTAAAATCCCACTTTTTTAGAGGTGCGGAGCCCGAAGCCAAGGGCTTATGTGCCCTCTGTTGACGGAGACAGCACCAAAAACAAGAACCGTGTCCTTGCATTGCTTATAGACTTCCAGAGGCCTGATTAAAGGCATCCTGGTTCTACTACAGTCAGTTGCAGTAGTCAATTACACTTGGGGGTATTAATACTGTAACTCCCAAACTTGGATCCCAAGGTCTTCTTGGGTTACACCTCCCAGAAATCTTAGTCAGCACAGTTCATGAGGAAGGCTTCTTGGAGTTTTAGTCCAAGAACATCTGGTGACCCAAGTTTGGGAGCCATTGTGTTAACACAGTTGTTTCTGCTTACCATTGAGTGCCTCTTTCAGCTCCGGGCAGGAGCAATCAGCTTTGCCTGATCACCCTATTGGAAGAGCCATATTGGAAATGTGTCTAAAGCCATCAGTTATGTGTGAGGCCACTGTCCGTCCTGAACCTTGCCTGACCTTCCTTTCAGATTTGGGCGTGATGAGAGAACAGGAGACTCTCAAGACCGTCGGGAAAAGGAGTTGAGGAGAGCTTTAGAGAAGTGTATGGACCCTTCCATTGGGCAAATCATGCTGAGGAGCTGGATCCGGTTAGCAAAAGGGCCAGTGAGCTGGACAGCCCCTCGCTGTGGTTCTCAGGTGGCATCCTCTGATGGCCTCTTGACGCTGTTCTCAGGCACTCCGTTGAGGAGCGCCACGGTAAGTCCCGGGAGAGCTGAACGTTTCCTAACAAAATCTTCCACTTCGGGAAACTCGAGGGTGTAGCCCAACAGGAGGTAGCAGAGGGGCTCACTCCAACCCAGACAGCTGCCCAAATGATCATAACGACTGCCTTATAGGGCCATGAGACCTTCATCTTCGGAGGAGGATGCTGTCTGGTAAGCTTCCTGCCCTCGTTTTCCCCAGTGTTCTTAAGTATTTAATTTGGGCTTCCTGATTACCCCCAAAGCCAAGCAGGGGAAGAGCCTGTGTGGGCTACAGTGGCAGGAGGTCCAATCAGCAGTAGTCACTAAAGGGGATCGTTTCGGGCAGCCCACCTAGGACACCCCCTCGGAAAAAAATATCCTTAGTATACAGTGATAAAAATTGGTGGTTCTTAAAAAATTGTCACGCAAAGAATTAGTTCATCTAGTTTATTAGACAGACATAGAAACTCAGAGTTATAGGTAATATACAGCAAGAATAAAGCAAGCAAGTATTACATACAAAGCAAAGGTGTTAGTGGGGGTTCCAGTACAGCTTGAATTGGTCCATAGCGAAGACCAAAACCCTGCTGACCTGAACCTCCTCATAGTGGTCTCTTATGCTTTTTATACCTTTTTCGCGACCGCAACTTATGCATGTTGTACGTGTTGTTTTCAATGCTTTCTCAGATCATACCCGGTTAGTTATCCGAATTTTAGAATGACCTGACCCTATTTTCCTAGTTCAGAGTTGGTTCCTTATTCCTGGCTAACCGCCATATGTTGCTCTCAGCAAATTGACACCTCTGCACTGTAAGATAGTGCCAACAGTCTTAGAGGATGGGTCACCGTGACCATAGTCTTTTCTCCTACTTCCTAGCTTGGCTTCATTCTAGCTAACCACAAAATATTTGCTGTTCTTCATAGACTGGCACCCACGTGCTTTATCTTTTTTGTGGTTATGCCAATCCCTTAGTTGTGTCAATGAGACCTTCAGAGAGATGTATCTGACACCCACCGTCGGGTTTAACACTTCATTATTGTTTATAATAATTTTTGACTTTTCTCATGTTTATAAATCCTTATCAACAGCCTTGAGTTTTGTCCATTGACCAGAATCCCATTGGCAATTGCATAAGGCACCCACGACTTAGGGCAGCTAATTGTGGCTAATTGAACAGGTGCTGGGCTGCATCTCAGTCGTAAATCCCATTGGCAATCGCATAAGGTGTCCATAACTTTTAGGGCAGCTAATTGTGGCTAATTGAACAGGTGCTGGGCTGCATTTCAGTTGTAACTCTGGTCATCGTCTGAGTTTCGCAGCCGAGGTGTACCCCAGCACCACTGCATTTAGCAGCAGCCTGGTGTGATCACCAATAGGGTTCTGGTGGTTAGTTATTTAAATTCTTGACCTATTGGGGCTTCCAGCTGCAGAGCCAGAGGTTGGAAGTTCGATTCCCCGCAGGGCCACATCAATAGGCTCCCTTCCAGCCCTGAAGTTCCAAGAGGATGACTGAGCACAGTCCAGAAATATTAATAAAGCTGCAGCCTCAGCATGAACAACAGAGACCCATGGCAGTCTCAGCCTGAATGAGCCCATAGAGTGGTGAAGAATTACATAAAGGTTGATGCCCCAGTCCCCAAAATGATTCAGTGGGTTACTCTAATTCCACAGGGGGGGGGGGGAGCAGTTGACAGAAAGTTTCATTGCTGGGAGAGCTGGGTTCAGTCACCTTGTCGTGCCGTACACTCTCCCGGCGTTTTCCGTCTTCAGGTCCGGCTGTGCCAATCCGAACCAGCAAGGAACCGTATTTCCCACCCAGATTCCGTGCCTGCAAAGGATTATGCCCTTCCCAACTCCAGCTGGAGCCCGGAGATGGTGAATGAATTCAACAAATTCACCGAGCTGGAGAAAGATGGGACATGGAGAAAGTTGCCGTCTTATAGAAATCTTATAGAACTACCTCCAGGCAAGCCTATCTGATTTATCAAATATCTTTTTTTTCTCTGGCAAAGTGTTCGCCACAAACCTCTTTCTCTTTTCTTTGGTCTTTCTGTGATTCTCTTAGAATATTAAAAACAAGCATTGCAAAACATTGGTGGCCTGGTGTAGATAATACCACAGGTTTGGTCCTGAGAGATGGGCCAGTCTTAATAAGAATTAAGAGCTCGTTAAGAATTTGTGCTCAAGCAGCCCTGCTTCCTCTTCCCGACTCCAGATTCATTTTCCTTCTCTGCTTTTGTTTATTAACTTGTGACTTTGCAAACAGGGACCCTCTTAGGATTGCAGAATAATGGTCTAGGGATGGGCATTTCATTTCGGAACCAGTATGTTACTAAATGAACCACGCGAGCCCAGGTGATGCGCCGAACCGGCTGATACAAGCGGATCGAATTGCTTTACCTTTCTCTCTGCTGGCACGGAGCTGAGCTGCAATGAGGAAGCACGCTGCAATGTCATCTTTCCTGCTCCGTGGTGCTGGCCAATCAGAGTGGGAGGCGGGATGATGCCTGTCCATGCATAGCTCCGGATTGGCCAGCATCACAGATCAAGCATAGATGATGTCACAGCATGCTTCCTCGTTGGATTTTAACCCTGCGCGAGACAGAGAAAGGTAAAGCAATTGGATCTGCGTGTGTTAGCTGGTTCGAAAGGACCACCTGGGCTCGCGTGGTTCGTTTCATAACCCATTGTTGTTATTGGTTACTTGTGGATTCTACCTCTGTCGCTTGCGCATGGCCTGTAGAAAGCTCTCAGATACCTTGGAGCAGTGGTGGTGAACCTTTGGCCCTCCAGAAGTTTTGGACCACAACTGCCAGAATTCCGAGCCTAGATTGGGAATGACAAAGCACTGTGGGAGTTGTGGTCCAAAACATCTGAAGCGCCAATGGTTTGCCACCACCACTGCCTTAGAGGATAGTTGCCCACAAAGCATTGTCGAAAGGAGCCCGGAGCAATTGGAAGAAACGGCTGCCCGTTCCAGGTCTCTTAATGCCAGTTGCTGCCTTTTTTTTTTCCTCCAGAAAAGCTGCAGGAAGTTGCCCACTTGATGAAGGATCGAGGCACCCGCCTGTTTCTCCGCAACATCGACGAGGAAGGCATGGGCTTTGAGTACGCCATGTTCTTCAACCCGTCGGAGAAAAGGCTGGCGTCGATGGTCCAGTTTGGTCCTTACCTTGAAGGACCACCCGGGTAAGAGTTTGAAACCATCCGTAGCTTTTCTACTTCTGACTTTTTGTTGGCGTCCGCGTTGAGAGGAGAGAGAGCTCTCATTGAAGCCAACAGACACCCCACCCCCCCGCTGCTGCTCCTGCTCTGGGACACAATTCCCAACCTCCCCGCCTATGTACTGTGATTCCTAGGTTTGCCCATGGCGGATCTATTGCCACCATTCTGGACAATGTTCTCGGTGTGCTGGCCCTCTGCATCGCCGGCAGGGTGATGACT
This sequence comes from Phrynocephalus versicolor, assembly GCA_023846285.1. NCBI lineage: Eukaryota > Metazoa > Chordata > Lepidosauria > Squamata > Agamidae > Phrynocephalus > Phrynocephalus versicolor. The sequence continues at coordinate 1,084,551 of JAHTLZ010000235.1, forward strand.
GCCAACCTCAACATCAATTACAAAAGGTAACTCCTCAACATCACTTATAAAAGGTAACTCCTCAACATCACTTATAAAGGCAACTGGGTGGGTGTCTACCCTCTGAGTCAGCATTCACAGTCCAGATCGGAGCTTTAGAGATCCTGGGGGACCATTTTCCCCAACAGGATTAAGCCTCCAGAGCCCACACCTGTCCTGAAAATGGCCAAGCGATGTCAAAAATCAGACTCGCTCTAATGAAAGCCAGGATCTGGTTGGCTCACTGGCTTTCTTGGGTCGGATCAAAACTTTCCGGAAAGAGAGCCCCACGGGCCACTCTTCCTCCTCCGCCTGTTTTCGCTTAACCCAAGTTCGAGCCAGGATGGGGCTCCAACCGGTAGAGACACTCCTGGACTAAAGAGCTTCCAATCTGCTTCCACAGCCCCATCCCTTTGGGCCCTATGGTCTTGGCGGAAAGCAAGCTGGACCGCATGGAAGGGCGGAAGGTGTTTGTGACGGGCGAGATACGGAGTCACGACGGGCAGATCCTTCATGCCGAGGCTGAAGGTACGTGGGGGCACCTCCCTTATGAGGAAAGGCTAAAACATTTGGGGCTCTTTAGTCTGGAAAAAGGGCGCCTGAGGGGGGATAGGATTGAGACGTACAAAATAATGCAGGGCATGAGTCAATTGGATAGAGGGACTCTCTTATCCCTCTCACAAAATACCAAAACTGGGGGACATCCACTCAAACTGTGGGTTGGGAGAGTGAGAACAGACAAAAGAAAATATTTTTTCACCCAGCGCATTGTTAGTCTGTGGAACTCCCTGCCACAGGATGTGGTGATGGCATCTGGCCTGGATGCCTTCCAAAGGGGATTGGACAGATTCCTGGAGGAGAAGTCCATCCCAGGTTACAAACCATGATGGAGAGGTGTCATCTCCAGGCATAAAACCGGGGTCCTTCAAGGGCCGGATGCAGGAAAGTGGTGTCAGGAGACAGATATCTAGTCTCATGAGCTCCCAGAGGCATCTGGTGGGGGCGCTGTGAGATACAGGAAGCTGGACTAGATGGGCCTTTGGCCTGATCCAGCATGGCTCTTCTTATGTTCTTATGTGCCGGCTTGGACACACACCCCACACCCTTTTCGCGGCCATCCACGCGTGTCTTGGTTCCTCTGGGTTCTCGCCCAGGACATCCTAAGCTGAAGTTCACAGGAGTCGAGGCACAAAGGCCGGAGAGATACAACCGCAAACTCCTGTTTCTAAGCACGGGGTTGGCTTTCCTTGGAAAAGCTTCCCACCCAAATGATGCGAACCTCACTTGCAAGTCGTTTCAGAGAGATCATGACAGAGAACTCAGCGGATGGGGTCTCTGGCCGTGGAGCTATAAACTGGGAGTTCAATTCCTCCCTCACCCCACCTTGCTTGCTTGAGAGAGGCTGGGCTCAGAGATCCATGGGCTCCCTTCCATCTCTGCAGGTCAAAAGTTATTGAAATTATTAGAGATATTTATTAGCACTTGAATTCTCCTGTTTTCGTATCGGGATGCTGGGAGAATCCGTTCACACGCTGTGAACTTCTTAGAAGTACCTGATGCCCAGATAGGTCATGGCGTCGTCGGTGTCTTTCGAAAAAGGAATTTTAAAAAGAGAGAGTCCTAGGTGTGTACCTTGGCTAAATGGCATATCTTTTCTCTCCCCCTCCTCCCTCTTTTTTAGGTCTGTTCATTCACTGGTAAAGTCTGCCTTCACAGAATGAGCAGAAGTAATCCTGCAGCCTCTCCCCACGAGAAGACAGCTTGTTGGGATTCCCATTTTGTCTCAGGGTTCCTATTGGGAACCACAAAAGTGTCTCTTTCCCCCTCTCCTGAAGCCCCTCAAATCATAAGAGCACCGAACTTTCCAAGGGTTTTTGCTCAGCCCAGGACTGCTTTCGTGACGGGTTTTGATCCGAACTGCCACAGTATTTTGTTCGGGGGCGGGGTCTGGGCCACCGCATTGTGCTTCCTTGAGAGGTTCTTTCCCTCTGGTTCTTTGTTTTGTATTGGAATTAAGAATTCATGTCGGGAGTGGGTTGGATTAAGAAAGCCTCTGATCCCAAAACATAGTATTTGTTAGAGGGGCGCAGATTGGACTACAGATCCCATCTGGACAATCTGTAGTTCACGGGGAATGGCGTCTCAAATGGCAGAAGTTTTTAGGTAACGAACGGGAGACACATTTAAAACAAGAATCAAAAGACTGAAGCTAAGGTAACAAACTCGCGACTGCGTTGACCCAAGAACACAAAAGAGGTATAGAGAGGCTGAGAAGTCAAACAAGGACAGTGGAACGGGGAATAACCATTACAGAGTGCTCTCTTCAAGAAGACCAGTGGAGAAATTATCCACAATTAGCTGGGGTGGGTTGGAAAACAATGCATTTCAAGGTAGTCAGACAACAGGGGTGCCATTAAACACCCCTGGCAGGACTGTTATGGAAAAGGTGTCGGATACTGATTTATTTTCTTTATTTTTACTTAAATGCACTATTTACCCCACAGGGGATCCATGGCGGCACAGTGTCTGAAAAGAAGACCAAAAAAAAGATATTTAAATGCGAAGTGACAGATGTTGAGAACAATTAAAAAACTATACGTGATACCACTGCTTCAGAATTTTTTTATTTATCCATTTATTCATCCATGCATGCATAGATCTTGGGGCAGAGTGGAACTCTGAAATATTCCATTGCCACTAACGATGGCGAGAGGTTTCCATGCGAACTTCCTTCTGTCCAGAGGCAAGTTCGTATCGCTACTCCCGAAATGGCTTCCATCTCTTGCTGGTGGAGGAACTGCTGAATTGTGTCTGGAAAGGTTGCTTTGTTATCGGTCCACACCTCACACTTCTTTGACTGGGTCCAGTGCTGTTCAATATATTTATTAACGACCTGGAGGAAGGAATAGAGAGTATGCTAATTAAATTTGCAGATGATACCAAATTGGGAGGGGTTGCTAATTCCCTAGAGGATAGGATGAAAATTCAAAAAGACCTTGACAGATTAGAGTGCCAGGCCAAAGCTAACGAAATGGATTTCAACAGAGGGAAATGTAAAGTGCTACATCTAGATAAAAAGAATGAATTGCACAGATATAGGATAGGGGATATATGGCTGGAGAATACCCTGTTTTCCCAAAAATAAGACATCCCCTGAAAATAAGACCTACTTACAGTTTTGCCCTGCACTGAAATTATAAGGCATCCCCCAAAAATAAGGCCTCCCTATAATAAGATGACAATAAATGTGTACCGTATTTTTCTTCATGGAAAAATAAGACATCCTCTGAAAATAAGACCTAGCGCATCTTTGGGAACAAAAATTAATATAAGACACTGTCTTATTTTCAGGGAAACATGGTAGTACCTGTGAAAGGGATCTGGGAGTCTTGGTGGACCACAAATTGAACAAGAGTCAGCAGTGTGATGTGGCGGCCAGGAAAGCCAATGCAATTCTTGGTTGCATCAACAGAAGTCTTCTTCCTTGGAGGTTTTTAAGCAGAGGCTGGATGGCCATCTGTTGGAAATATTGTGATGGGGTTCCTGCATGGCAGGGGGTTGGACTAGATGGCCCTTGAGGTCTCTTCCAACTCTATGATTCTATGACTGGATTCCCACAAACAATTCCCCCTCAACCCATTTAGCAATAGCAACCCAGTTGTTTGGGAGGCCAGACACAGGGCGGTCAGGATAAAAATAGATATAAAATAACAGGTGGGTCACTTGGATAGAGCTAAGGATCATGTCTGTATCACCAGAAAGGACATCATATTGAAGAGGGAACAGGTTTGTTTTCCGTGGCTTCAGAGACGAGGACTCGGGGCAGTGGTTCCAAACTACAGGAAAAGAGATTCCATTTGAACATTAGGAAGAACTTCATGACAGTTAGAGCTGTTCGGCAGTGGAATGTGCTGCCACAAAGGGTGGTGGAGTCTCCTTCTGTGGAGGTTTTTAAGCAGAGGCTGGATGGACATCTGTCGGAAATATTGTGATGGGGTTCCTGCATGGCAGGGGGTTGGATTAGATGGCCCTTGAGGTCTCTTCCAACTCTATGATTCTATGAAATTCCAAGAAGGGAGAACCGCGAAGCAAATCTGATGATGAGAACAACTCTTCTTACAGTTCTAAAAAAAGGACATAATGAAAAATGCATTCAACACAGCAGCTAGGAGCCTGGGAGCGAGTTAAACCTGACGTCCACCCGTGGAAATTCAACTTGTTCGTTACGTGGGAGAAATCACCCAGCCACCCAACCCCGTGACCAGAGAAAACCGAAAGATTGAGAAGGGCAGAAAGAGCCTTTGTAGTTCTGATATGAGTGGGAAGATGAATCAGCTACAGCTTGTAGCCTGGAAAGTAAAGTTGTTGGTGGACCCCATGCGTGGTGGTCATGGTGGTAGTATTCAGCACCACGGACAGTTCCCAAAAGTTCAACTTTAAAAGCCCAAGCGGATTCAGGCCCTCACTGACATCAAAGCGGCTAGCCTGTGCTGTTTTGGGATCTGCCGGTGGAGCTGCATTGGGTGGGAACCAAGAAGGTTAATAGGTCTAAGGAAAGAAGTGGTGCTTAGTGGTTACAGCAGTTTCCCTCAATATAAGAGCTGCACGCTGCTGAGTGACTCTTTGGTGACTCTTTCCAGGTAGAGAATGCCCAGGACGGAGTGTTTTACCCTTTCCTTCTTGTGGGGGAAGCACCCGGGGACTGCGTAGCTTGCCCAAGGCCACCCAAGCTGGGGGTGACCCAGGAGGACATTCCAGGGCATAAAGGAAGGCTTTCCCTATCAAAGATCTACCATGCAACCTTCCCCAAACAAGACTTGAGCTCTTAAAACCCCCTCTTTGGGGTGGGAAGAGCTTCAAGGGGTTTGAAGAATGTCAAATCAGAAAAGCCACAACTGAGATGGATAAGCCTCTGTTCCTGTTTATTAAAGTGGTTTGGAAAGTGTTGCTGGGATTAGCAGATGTCTTGTGTGTTCTTTTTTTAAAAAAAAATAGGCCATTAAGGGAGGTGAGGAGAGTGGCAGGTTATCAGAAGGGATTACTAATTACCTGGCGCCGGGTTCAGGTCAGCAACCTTGGTCGTCCGAGACCAAAAAAAAAATAAATCTTACTTCTGTTTTCACCTTCAACACGACTCCCTTTGGGTTCACCATAGACACACTCCCAAATAGCCGTTGACTCATTAAATAACAGGTCCTACCTAACACATGGCCTCAGAACAATCCTAATGGCACAGCTGTGGAATGAACTCACAGATGTGTTCCAAGGAGCCCCCATTGGCTACTGCTCTAGGCATCCGATTGGTCCAGAGATAGCCGGAAACCTCCCTTTTATTAGCTCATCCCTCAGGTGTGAAGGTTGGGCGTTCCCTCCTTTGCAGGTGGTATTTTCAGGAGTTGCCTCCCATTTCCCTCCACCACCACCTCTTCTGGGTACCTTTCTGGGCGACTGAATGGAATGAAGGAAGATGCTCGTCATTGGTCACATGCAGAGTGCCAACGGGCAGACTCCACAGGTAAAAGTGTGGGTTGATCCTTGAGGACGTGTGAGGGCCTCTAAAGATGTTGAGGTACCCTCAGCTTCAGCAGATCCATCTCCACCAAAGATATCCACTGGTCCTGTATCCTGTACATTAGGACCCCAGTATCCACTGGGGATTGATTCCAAGCTTTTCCGTGGATAATGAAAACTATGGATAAGAGAGAATGTCAAAATGTTCCCCAAAACTGCTGTTTTGTGATAGTACTGTAACTCGCTTTACGGCTGCTGTTTTATGACAGTAGCTTGCTTTACAGCTGCTCTTTGTAACAGTAGCTTGCTTTGCAGCTGCTGAATTGTTTATTTTTTCCTCTGCCAACCATGGATAACTGAATCAGTGGATACGGGGGTCCTACTGTATTGCTTTTGCCTCTCCTGCCTCCCACCTCCATCAACCGATTTCACTCCAGTTCTCATGAAAGGATTTCCATGTTCTACCACCACCCTTGTTTTTGCTGGGCTGCAGGTAGAGTGCGGTCTTTGGCACCACGGGTGCAAAACCATCGGTGGGCTGATAATATGATCGTTTTGTGCAACCAGTTGTGTGGTTGGCTGCACTGCTGGTTTGGCAACCAGGTAAGTCACATAGGATATATTGTCTGTGTTTTTTTTTATTTCTACACCAACCTTTCTCCACCAATCCCAGAGCAGTGTAAACAAAACAAAATGATTTTTATTTTTATTTTTAAAAAATAATTAAATATTAAGCATTGTTATCATCTTAAAACAACTGAGCTAGAAAGCACTCATCAAGGAGGCACTCTACGGGATTGAACTCCCAAAGAAATCAAACCCACTGAGGTATCCAGCAGTTCTAAGCAATTGTTTTGGGAAGAACCACTCTCCTTTGCCAAATCACCATTTTTGTTGCATTTTGGAAATACTGTACTGTACCCAATTAACGGTGAAAAGTGTGATGAAAAAGAAGATAGGGTGGGAAAGGAAATTAGTAACTCCTCCGCACCAGATGCAGGCTGGTGCCCATCACGTCCTTGACGACGTTGGTCCTCTCAGCCAAAAATCTCCCCTCCACGAGACACCCCGCTGACAAATACTAATACCCTGTTTCTCCGAAAATAAGACATCCCCCAGAAATAAGATCTACTTACAGTTTTGCCTCTCATTGAAAAATAAGACAACCCCCCCGAAAATAAGGACTCCCCGATAATGAAATAACAATAAATGTGTTCCGTATTCTTCTTCGTGGAAAAATAAGACATCCCCTGAAAATAAGACCTAGCACATCTTTGGGAGCAAAAATTAATATAAGACACTGTCTTATTTTCAGGGAAACATGGTACTCCTCCTGTAGTGACATATATTTGGAGGAAACCTCTCTATCAAGATCCTAAGCAACTCGGATCTTTCACTGTCGTGCTAACTGTCTGTAATCAATAGGATTCCAGTTGGCCTCCACATGAGACACCAAAACACTGAGAAGAGTCATCCGTGAGACATCGAGACAGTGAAGTCTTCAGAATGCAAGCTTTCTGGAGGACCAGCAGTCAACTGATGAAGAGACTTGCCTATTGGTCACCTGCCAGATACAGTCCTGGAAGATCAGAAGGATTTTTGCTTCATCCCCTACTACGTTCTTCATGGACACAGTTGTGGAAAGAATCAGTGAGTACCAAGAGGACCAAAAGGAGAATACAGTAGGACCCCCGTATCCACTGATTCAGTTATCCCTGGTTGGCAGAGGAAAAATAAATAAATAATTCAGCAGCCGCAAAGCAAGCTACTATCACAAAGAGCAGCTGTAAAGCAAGCTACTGTCATAAAACAGCAGTCATAAAGCAAGCTACCTTCACAAACAGCAGCTGTAAAGCAAGCTACTGTCGCAAAACAGCAGCTGTAAAGCAAGTTACTATCACAAAACAGCAGGTTTTGGGAACAATTTGTCGTTCTCTCTTATCCACGTTTTTCACTATCCACAGGAAAGCTTGGAACCAATCCCCAGCGGATACTGGGTTCCTACTGTATAGACATTTCAGCTCAGTGCCTACCATCCTTGAATCCCTGGGATGTCCTTTGACTACAACTCCCAGAAATCCTGGCCAGCATTGCTAGGGAAGAATGTTTCTGGGAGTTTTAGTTGAAGAACTCCTCAGGACTCAAGGTGGGGAAATCCCAGCATTAAGTCTTGAATGATTTTTTTCAGGCCGCGTTCTGTCAGTCCCCGCAGTTCAAGGAGTACGGCCTCCCCAACCCCAGCTGGAGCCAAGAGATGGTAGATCAGTTCGAGAAGTTCATGGCGCTGTCCAAAGATGGGACATGGTTGAAGATACCAAATCGGATGCATTTCGTGGATATTATCCCAGGTAAGGATTTTACACTTTTACACCACTTTGAAGTAATCAGAACTACATGTCGGTGTCAGGATTATGCAGCATGACTGGTTCAAGGGGGCAGAACAAAGAGTAACGCCTAACATCTTGCTACTGCTGTTGCTGTTGCTGGTGGTGGTGGTACAGTAACCCCCGCCATTTCGCGGTTCATGTACTGCGGTCCCTCTATATCGCAGATCACAGTACATGCCAGGGCTCCAGCTGATTGGCGCTGGGGTGGGGAAACAAAAGTTTTTTTCTCCCTCACCCCAGCGCCAATCAGCTGGAGCCTGGGGTTTGGGGAAGGGGGGGAATGTTTTAAAAGCCTGGGCTTTTATAACCTTTTTCTCCCTACCCCAAGCCCTGGGCTCCAGTTCAGTGGTGGATCTTGGAGCGGCCTGGGCAGATTTTCAGTCATTGCGGGTCGGGTGGATCCCTAACTCCTGCGTTAGACAGGGGGTTATTGTAGTGTGTACTCTATATGTATACTAGAGATGGGCACGACTCAAAAATGGTGTTTCGTTTGTCGTTTGTCGTTTAGGGGGTCCGTTTCAGTTTCTTTTCGTTTTCGTTGTTTTTTGCAAATTTTTTCATTTTCGTTTTCGTTACGTAATGAAACGAGAAAACGAAAATGAAAATTTGCTGTTTCGTTAGCATTCTTTTCAGTTCAGTGTACTTGCCACAACGAAAACAAAAAACACGGCAAATTTTTTCATTTTCGTTTTCGTTTCGTTTTGTTTTGAAAATTTTTCATTTTCGTTTTTGTGACGTAATGAAACGAAAAAACAAAAACGAAAAATTGCTCGTTTCGTGCCCATCTCTAATGTATACTATATATATGTTCCTAATCCTGCTGGTTTTTTGTAGCTCCAGTAGTGTTATAACTCAAAAGGAGTTAGAAACTCATTGAACTCGACAGAGGAAGGCTGTTCAAAGGAGGAAGCAAAACGAGTGTGAACAATGTTTGTATTTCTAAAATACAGAATATTATGTCCTGCCTAAATCTGTGCCGTCATGGCTGAATCTCAACTGGGTCTCACACACTGACTTGTTCTGCTTTGCCCCTCATGCAGAATGTTGGAAAGGAGATTTTGAGGAGAAGAGACGGAGCAACAGCCGATACTTTGTGAGATGTGTGGATGCAGAAGGCCTGGGCTTTGAGTTTGTGTTGTTTTTTAATGCATCTGAGAAAAGAATGGTAGCTCTCTTCCAACCAGGTCCTTACCTGGAGGGTCCAACAGGGTAAGTCTGGGAGATACTTGAACCTCAATTCACTTGCTAGTCCTGAAAGAAAAGAGGATGGAAAAGAGTCTGGATACCTTATATAAATAGCCCTGATATTTATATCCCCCTCAGAACAGTGTTTCTCAACCTGTGGGTCCCCACTCCCCAGATGTTCCTGGACTGCAACTCCCAGAAATCCTGGCCAGCTCAGCTAGTGATGAAGACTTCTGGGAGTTGCAGTCCAGGAACATCTGGGGACCCACAGGTTGAGAACCACTACCTTATAATGTCCTTCCTTCCTTCCATCATCCCTCCCACCCTCACCTTGACATGGTTTCGTGATCTCTCTTGTCGTTCCACACAGGCTTGTGCATGGTGGGGCTGTTGCGGCCATGCTAGATACCGCCTTCGGAGGTTGTGCCTTTTACAGCACAGGCAAGATTTTGACAGCAAACCTCAATATTAACTACAAGAGGTGAGCAGAATCTCAGAGTGTGTAAATTTAAAAATATAGGGTCAGAAGCAGCCAACAAGAACAGGTTAAGCTGCAGGGCGCATCACTTCCACTTTCCGAGGGTCTCTCTTCATCCTCTGAGAGGCAAATCCTTCTATAATGCCAGTGTGTCATTCGGTCCTAATCAGAATGGTCACGGATAGATCCAGTCTCCAAAACATTGGGATGCCAAAGGATTGTGGGTAGAGAGACGCCATAGGATAGCGTTCCTTATGAGGTCATTGAGCTGCCTGACCTTCTCTTTTACAGTATTTAGTTTCCTCACAGGGCCTAAGTAGGAGTTGATTCTCTTTTTGGTGAGCCCAGCTTTGAGGTAAAGCTGTAGCTCCAGAAGGATTCCACAGATCATTACTGCCCCAGTTATCTCCTCTTGCAGCCCCATCCCTTTGGGCTCTGTGGTCTTGGTAGACACCAAAGTGGACAGAGCAGAAGGGAGGAAGCTGTACATGTCCGGCCGCGTGCAGAGTGTCAACGGTCAGACCCTCCACGTGGAAGCCACAAGTAAGTCTTCAGGTCTGAGCGAGGGAGGTGGGACCCTTTGCTCCATACGAGGACAGGAGGACTGTAAAAGAATGGCGTGCAAGTGAGATCCTAAAAGGGCCAACAGGACCTTCATCAGATGTCCAGGTGGTTGAGTCTCTGCTCCACTGGAGCTGTACCCATCAGCCACTGTCTCTCCTGGCTGGCTGGGGATGGAGTTGAGACATGCCCACAGCCTAGTTAGGAACTGTTGCCTTTTGCCTCATTCTCTCCAAGGAGATTTAAGAAAAGAAGGGGCTGGGCAGAGCGGCTCCTGGATAGTCTTGCTGGTGGGATGGAAAGAGAATTAATGAGACCCCCAAGCTCTGCATGCAAGAAAACACAAAATCATAACACGTCTGGCTTGCATCTCTTTTTCTCATTCTCTTCAGCTCTCTTCATTCTGTTGGATTCAAAGACTTCTCCTTCCAAGTGATCTCCCAAGCCTCTGAAGGAAGCCTCCTAAGACGATCTCCAGCAGGAAAACTACACTCCAAGTCCTAGCAGGTCAAGGACAGCTGGCACCAAGTCAACCTGGGTTTGGAAATCTGGATGCCTCTGTTTCCTTTCCTCCTGGAGCAGATATTATGGTCTTATATAGGAAAATATACTTTTAGTTGAACCTTTGGAGGCCTGCATTGAGTTGTTGTCTTTGGAGGGTGGGATCTCCTTGAGCTTTCCCCACCACCACCTCCATTGCTGGAGAGGTCTGGATGGATGTGGTGTCTCTGCTTAGCCAACCCTCCTTGTAGATCTCATTCCCACGTTTCCGCTCATCTGGAGGAGCTTCGGGGTGGAAAGGAGAGGTCATCCCACACAACAGCCTCACATTTTGTGACCTCCTGAACAGGTTTGGAGCTCATCAGACCTCATCCTTGGATGACTAAAAACAATGCTTTAGTTCAGGCATGTCCAAACTTTGGCCCTCCAGATGTTTTGGACAGCAACTCCCACAGTCCTTTGTCATTGGCAGTCTAAGCTTAGAATTCTGGGAGTTGTGGTCCTAAACATCAGGAGGGCCAAAGTTTGGACATGCCTGCTTTAGTTGTTCTGAAAGGACCTCAGTTGAGAGCTGCCCTGTCCACTGGTGGACAGTATCCACCTCATTACCCCCTTTGGTTTAAGTCAGTGGTTTGGAAAGAGCTGGTTGGTTTGCTGAAGCATGGTTTTTGTCATGCTTCAGAAATATCCATTGAAGGGTGGAAAAGTGTGTTAAATAAGAAGACAGGGTAAGGAAACAAATTAGTAACGCCTTGGCACCAGATGTAGGCCAGTGCCCACCATATCCTTGACTTTCTTGGTCCTTACAGCCAAAAGTAAACACCAAGTTGGCACCCAGTTGACAAATACTAATATTCCATGTAGAGTTGGATACTTGGACAAGCTCTTTCCTTTGTATTAAGATCCTAAGCCACTGAGATAGTTACATGTCATGCTAACACCCTGCAATCAATAGGATCCCAGTTAATTATACCTGTGCTAAGATTTCTCCTCCAGCCTGGATTACAGATGATGGCATGAAGGCAAGGTTGCAATTAGGGCTGAATTTCTAGTTTTTGTGGTACAATCCCGCCCAGATGGAACCTCGTCCGTAACATCCTGGAGGAAAACCTAAATATATAGGTTCTTGCTGGACGTGTGATGTTGTCCTTCATTTTTATTGTTTTTTCCTTCTGGGAGTAGCTTCTTGAGAAGCCGGAATTGCTTGGGGATTGGGGGAGTGTTGGCATTGGCTTGAGACACCAACCCGGTAAGAAGAGGAATCAGTAAGACGGCCAGACTGGGAAGCTGTGCACTCCAGAAATCTTCAGGATGCAAGCTTTCCGGAGGACCGGCAGTAAACTGGTGAAGGGACTTATCACTTGGACAGCTCCCAGATACAATCCTGGAACATCTGGAGGATATTTGCTGCCTCCTCTCCAACGTTCTTTGTGGACACCATTGTGGAAATCCTCAGTGAGTACCCGGAAGAACAATAGGAGAATGGTAGATGTAGACATTTCAGGGTGCTATCTAGCAGCCTTGGGTTCTCCAGATGTTCTTGGACTATGACTCCCAGAAATCCTGGCCAGCACAACTAATGGTGAAGGCTTCTGGGAGTTTTAGTTCATGACCATCTCAGGACTCAAGGTTGGGAACCATTGTTTTAGGTTGATCAAATCTGATCATCACAGACTTGATTTAGGGAATGGCCTTTCTTTCACCTTCTCTCCTGAACTTTACTTTGGTCAGTATCCTCCGTTAGACCAAGGATCCACAAAACTCAAATCCTTTCCCAAACAAGACTATGATAAACTGGTTTAATGCTCCAATTCAATCAATCAATCAATTCTGCTCAGTGCAACTTATAGGTTATCAACCAAACCTCACCCGAGGAGTCCATCTGGGTAAGCTTTGATAGTGAGAGAGACAAGACATTCCCTCCAACATCTGCATCAATGCCAACAATTTGATCTTACTTAATTTAGCCAATGTTTTATTTTACTTTTTTTCCCCTTCTTCCAAAAAAAAAAATTAAGCAGCCTTGCCTTTACTGCTGGGTGATTTAATGATTAACATGGTGGTCCCCCTGTGTCACCGCAAAGACCCCTAGGAAATCCCAGCCTTAAATCTTCAATACATATTTCAGGCCGCGTTCTGTCAGTCCCCGCAGTTCAAGGACTATGGCGTCCCCAACCCCAGCTGGAGCCAAGAGATGGTAGATCAGTTCGAGAAGTTCATGGCGCTGTCCAAAGATGGGACATGGTTGAAGATACCAAATCGGAATCATTTCATGGATATCATTCCAGGTAAGGATTTTTTACTGTTCTATGCCACTTTGAAGGACAGTAACCCCCCCCCCGCCTATCGTAGGGGTTAGGGACCCACCTGACCTGCGATGCCTGAAAATCCGCGATATGCAGAAGGGGGTTAGGTGGGGCCTGGGGCGGCGGCGCAGGGTGATGCGATCGCTCCCTGCCGCCCACCTGCGCGGCTCCGATGCTTCTCGGAGGAGTGCAGGGGGCGGCGTGGAGGGATGCGATCGCTCTCCACCACCCCGCCCCCCATGCAGCCCCAAGGTGCAGGTACTGCAATCCCGCGATATAGTGGGACCGCAGTACCTGAACCACGAAATGGCGGGTGGGTGACTGTAACCAGAACTTTGTGTTCGTCTGAGGATTTCTCAGCAAGGCTGGTTCTAGGGGGAAGAGCAAAGGATAAAGCCTAACACATTGGTCTTGTTGAAAAACTGACATTAAACTTAAGTAAAGTTTAGGTGAAGTTTAGGGACCACGCCTTTGTTGGCGCTCTGGGATGCAATAGGGTTTTAATATTAATATGCTCTCTTTATATTGTTCTGTTCATCACTTGCTGTTAATTGTTTTTGTATTGTAAAATTATTATTGTCTTGTTCGGCGCCTGCTCACCTGATTGTACGCCGCTTAGAGTTCTGTTAGAAGATAAGCGGAATATAAATACAACAATAAATAAATAAATAAATAAATAAATAAATAAATAAATAAAGTATCAGTGAAATAGTGTTGTATGTAAGGTGTTTTAAGTGGTGAATAGTGGTGGTGGTGAAGATGATGAAGGTGGTGGTGAGGATGATGAAGGTGAGGACATTTAGTCTCCTGATTCTTTCTGGAAATGCCCTGGCTCATATAGAACAGAAATCCATCTTTTGGGGGCAGGAAGGTTTTAATTCTCTCTCTCTCTCTCTCTCTCTCTCTCTCTCTCTGTGTGTGTGTGTGTGTGTGTGTGTGTATACAAATGTGGCTTTGTTTATGCTGCCTTTTCAGGTCTCACACACCCAGACTTAGAGCTGTGTTACAGATTAGAAGGACAGCATTTACTGTGCTGTTAAACCCTGCAATTAAAAATGAAGTTTGAAAATGATTTTAATTAGAGATTAATTCTCCATGTAATGCTGCAATTAGTTAACCCACGCAACTCTTGTACGGCTTACTTGTTTAGAACTAAGCAGCTCCTCTTTTTAACTTCCTTGTTATGTATTGTTAAGTTGCTTCTGACTTGTGGCAACGCTATGAATGAGTGATATCCAAAATGTCTTGTCCTCAGTTGCTTCATCTTGTATTTGGTCTTCTTTTCCTCCCGCCTTCCACCTTTCCCAGCATCATTGTCCTCTCCAGAGAAAGTAGAAGAGCCTCAGTTTAAATATTTTGCCCCCAGAGATCTTTCTGCCTTGATTTGTTCTCTAGGACCCACTATTTCATCTTTCTGGCAATCCAGGGTATTTCCAAAGCTCTCCTCTAGCACCACATTTCAAACAAATTGTTTCGTTTAAATTCTGGCTGTATATAAATGCTCTTTTAAAGTTCTATCCCTTCATTTGTTCATGAGATGAAAGTGAATTAGGGTTCACAAAAAGGATCTGTGTGCCAGCACATAACCTGTAGGGTAATCCTTTTTAATATCGGCTTTGCCTTCATTGTTTAAGGCCAGTGAAAGCCAGGGGAAAGATGATCCACAGTATATTTTCTAGATATTAAAGGGACAGTTAGTCTGTTGCTTCTTATTTTAGCTATATAAATCTCACTCCCCTCCTTTCCTTTCCATATCTTAAACCATAAAACCTGGCTGAAAGATATAGACACGACAGCTCAAGAAGGCAGGCGACTGACTCGAAAAGGCATCCTTCAGAATCTCATTGAACTCGAAAGAGGAAGGCTGGTCAAAGGGGGCAGAGGAATGAGTGTGAAGAATGTTCCTCTTTGTAAAAATGAAATCTACTGTTTGGAACTTTGCGTCCTGCCTATATCTGTGCCACAAGTAATCCATTATGGTTGACTCTCAGCTGGGTCTCACTTATCGAATTGTTCTGATTTGCCCCTCGTGCAGAATCTTTGAGAGGACAGTTCAAGGAGAGGAAACTGAAGAACAGTCGATACTTGGTGAGATGTGTGGATGCTGAAGGCCTGGGCTTTGAGTATGTGGCGTTCTTCAATGCATCCGAGAAAAGAATGGTATCTCTCTTCCAGCCAGGTCCTTACCTGGAGGGTCCAACAGGGTAAGCCTGGGTAATCCTTAAACCACGAGTCACTCACTCGTCCTGAAAGAATGGAGGATGGATAAGAGGATGGATACCTTATATAAAGGGTCTTGAACATTCCAGGGAGTTATGGTAGGTAGAGGTGGTGTGTTGAACATTCCAGGGAGTTATGGTGGGTAGAGTTGGTGGCATCAGCTCAAACTGTCCTTGACTTTTGATGCTCTCTTAACCACCATCCCCAGCATCAACCCAGTCTCTCAGTCCTTGGAAACAGACAACATAGACCTTCTCTTCCTTCCATGCTCACTTTGGCTTGGTTTCATGGTGTCTCTCATTGTACCACACAGGCTTGTGCACGGTGGGGCTGTCGCCGCCATACTTGACACCACCTTTGGAGGCTGTGCCCTCTTCAGCGCAGGCAAGATTTTGACAGCAAACCTCAACATTAACTACAAGAGGTAAGCAGAGTCTCATGGTGCGTTTGCAGATTAGAAACCAGAATCAGATTTGGCGGGCTGGAACTGGGAAAGCTGTGCAGCGGACCTCTGTGGCTGTCCACATTTCTGTTTTTCTTCATCTTGTTCGTTTCAAATTCATCTACAAAACAGGCGCGGTTCAGTCTTAATGAGACTGGTCAAGGGTCTGTTCTCCCAAAATGTGGGATGCAGGTGGGGCGGGTCTATATTGTGATACCATGGGAGGGGAGTCTTTGTGGTGCCGTGGAGGTGCCTAGTCAATATTGAAACATTGAATGACCAGGCAAAAGCTGAGATGAGTCCCAAGTACTGAAGGGCTAAATCGGAAAGTATAACAGGATGAAGAGTATAGAGTCCTCTTCGCGGGAGAAAAGGCAGCCTAGATGTTAAGATCAATAAATCAATAAACTAGCAGAAATGTTGGGAGTAAAACCTGAGAAATACAGCTGGAAAGGAAGTTGAGGTGTATTCATTTCCAGGTGGGTAGCTACGATAGTCATAACAACAAAAACCAAAGGCACGGGGAGGGAACAGGTTTTACAGCTCGAATCACCAGATCCAACAAGTGTCTCTGTGTGCTCATTAGCAACCCCATAAAAGTAATCATCAAGATCTATGCCAGCTCTTCGTCATCGGCTTCGTTAAGCTCCCCTCCCCTTCCCCCAGCATTTGCAAGCTCTTCTCCATCTGGGAAAGGTTGTGGCCAATACATCTTTGCTATGATACAGTAAAACATGTGGTGGGTTTTCTCAGAGCAGTCGTGGTAGGAACCCGTGGCTGTAAAAGAGAGAGTGCTTTGAAAGATGGAGTAATGATCATTTGCAAGTCAAAAAGTGTAAAAGTGCCCTTAGTTTCCTCACAGGGCTTAAATAGATGATGATTCTCTTTTTGTCAAGCCCAGCTTTGAGGTAAAGCTGTAGCTCCAGAAGAATACCACAGATCATTATTGCCCCAGTTATCTCCTCTTGCAGCCCCATTCCTTTGGGCTCTGTGGTCCTCATGGACACGAAAGTGGACAGAACGGAAGGCAGGAAGCTGTACTTGACTGGGCATGTGCAGAGTGTCGACGGTCAGACCCTCTACGCGGAAGCCACAAGTAAGTCTTCAGGTCTGAGCAAGGGAGGTGGGACCTTTTGCTCCATCCGAGGACAGGAGGACTATAAAAGAATGGCGTGCAAGCGAGATCCTAAAAGGGCCAAGAGGACCTTCATCCAGATGTCCAGGTGGTTGAGTTTCTGCTCCCCTGGAGCTGTATCCATCAGCCTCCTGGCTGCCTAGGGATGGAGTTGAGACATGCCCTCAGCCTGGTTAGGAATGGTTGCCTTTTGCCTCATTCTCTCCAAGAAGATTCTTCAAAAGAAGAGGCTTGGCAGTGTGGCTCCTGGATACTCTTGCTGGTGGGATGGAAAGACTATTAATTGTGACCCCAAGCTTTCCATTCTGAAAAACATCAAATCATAACACCTATTATGTGCATCACTTTTTCTCATTCTCTTCAGCTCTGTACATCCTGTTGGATCCAAAGACTTCTCCTCCTTCCAAATGATCTCCTAGGCCCCTGAAGGAAGCCTCCTAAGATGATCTCCAGCAGGAAAACTACACTCCAACTCCTAGCAAGTGAAGGAAAGCTGGCCCCCAAGTCAACATGGGTTTGGAAATCTGGATCCCTCTGTTTCTTTTCCTCCTGCAGCAGATATCATGGTCTAACTTATATAGGGAAATATATTTCTAGTTGAAACTTTGGAGGCCTGTGTTGAGTTGTCATGCATTGAGTTGTCATGCCACCATCTCCATCAATGACATGCTGTAAACCTCCATTTTAGTCTATAAACAATGAAAGGGAGGGAGGAATGGGGATGGATGGATGGATGGATGGATAGAAGGAAGGAAGGAAGGAAGGAAGGAAGGAAGGAAGGAAGGAAGGAAGGATCTGATGGTGGATTGAACCATGGATGGATGGATGAATGGCTAGAAGGAAGGAAGGAAGAAGACAAGCTATTACTGACAATATGATCAAATCAGGTATCTCAACAACAAACCATCCTATTTCCTTCTTTACTCCTTTCTGTGTCTTGGGACTTCTGAAATTCATCAAAAGAGAAAGAGATTCTCTTTGTATACAGGAAATGAGAGGGTGATCTTATTTGAGCTTCCCTTTATCTCCTCACACACACATATATACTCACACACACCCAAAAAATGACAGAAGTATTTGTGAACTATCATGAGTGGGTGAATGGGGTTTTCTAAACAAAGGTCTATTGCAAAGGAATAAAAGCTGTGATTTGCCACTTGTTCCAAGAAGGAAATCATCACACATGACGTTCAGGCTCCTGCAGGGCAATTCATTTTCAAATGGCTCCGCATCCCACAAATGTAGTAGATGTGTGAGCTCGATCATGTCAAACTGCTGTTGATTCACCATACAACCGCTTTAGTTCCAAACTGTTTTCAGTGTTCTTATTCCCCTCACAGCCCCTCCCCCCATCAGATCAAGATTTGGCAAAACAGGCCTCGAAATTCCCCTTGTACTGTATGGTCAATTCTGCCAGAAATAATTAAGGTTAGAAATAAAATAAGCTAGGACTGACAATGCCGTATAAGATTTGGCCAAGTTGGGGGATGCGAAGACCAATTCAGCAGGATATGGACCAGCAACATCTTGCACGCTGGTGTGTCATATTCTGCCATCACACCCAGGCTCATGCAGAAGTCATGCGAATCAGGAATAACGTTAGGCGGAGGGATTGTGCTCTTATGAGGAAGGATTTTAGCTTCTCGAATTGGTGTAGATCCAAAATGGGATGACTTATAAATCTGCAGAAGATTGAGTGTGGTCATTATTTTCATGGAGCAAGCTTTCTATGGGTGCAATGCTTGATGGATTGAAACAGAGCCCCTGATTTAAGTCTTTCTTTCACCAAAAAAAGAGGTACACCTCAGAGCACCTCCTGCCTGTCTGTTGCTCTGCTGCAGCCATCATCCCCTAAAGATCCTAAAGATGGCAGCTGTGAGAACAGACACCTTTAAAAAAAAACTTAATCACTGTAATACAGTAATTCCCCCTCTTTTTTGCGGTTCGTATACTGCGGTCCCGGTATATTGCGGGACTGCAGTATATTAAAAAAGGCCGCCTAGGCTAAGCTGGAAAGGCCTGTATCAGGCCTCCTGTACTTACCCCAGGCTTGGTGCTGCCCCAAACAGGCCTCTGATGGCCTTCCCAGGCCCGTTGGAGCCCCCAAAAGTGCTTTCTAGCGATCTAGATGTCACTTCTGGTTTTCCAACAGGCCCAGAAAGGTGATTGGAGGCCAATTTGGGGCAGCGCCAGACCTGGGGTAAGTACAAGAGGCCCCAGATAGGCCTCTACTCCCAAACTGACCCTGCATCTGCATATTGTGGATTTTCAATTATCACGGGTCGCATCAGGTCCCTAACCCCCATGATAGGCGGGGGGTTACTGTATATCTTAAAATGGCAGAACTGGAAGGGACCCTATAAATTATCAAGTCCACCTTGTTGTCAGAGCCAGAGACCTGCTATCTAGCAGTTCTTTGCAGGATTTGCCTCTGGGGCACATGTAAATATGGATCCATGTGTAGAAATCTGTGTGGTCTTCCACGTATCTGGGTCAACTAAAAAAAAAAAACAGACCAGAGAAACCAGGTGAACTCTACTGCATTTCCTGAGATTTTAGGGCCAAGCTCTGATACGTGGCAACCTGGTGTACGCTGTCAAGCCCCGCACACAGAACACACACACAAGCAGAGTTCAGTTCTTTGCCAAGATCTTTAGTGGAAAGCCAGATAGATAACAGAATCCAACTCCCAGCAATTACCAGTCCATGTCAAAGCCAGAATATCTCACAGAAACCAGATGCCAAACCCAAGAGAACAGATAAAGCCGATGTCCAGGAAGCCGGTCCGAAATCAGGAAACAGAGCCAAGGTCACAGACAGGAACGTGGTTGCAAGTTCAAATGACGCGTTGCTCCCACAGAGAGCTCAAGGTAAGCTTGCCAGCTTTGTCCCAAAACAGGGAACACACCCTTACTTCTGGAAAGGCTCCTGCTAGTACTCAGGGCTTCCAGACCTGATTCCCCATCTAGCATCCAAGACCCTTTCCCTAGCTCTCCTGGTAGCACGTCTTTGCAGAATCCTGCTCATGGCCCTTCTAGGAGGAGGAGATATGCTTTCAGCTGAGTCATCAGACCCAGCTGCCTGCTGAGTTGAACTGCAAGGCTCCTCCAGCAGCTCTTCACCATTTAACCCCTCAGATTCAGGTTCTGTGACAGGCAGGGTCATGGCATATGCAGGCTTCTGTTTTATCTCCTTGACCTGCACATTGAGAGAGAAAGAGAGAGAATTAGGGACTAGGAGTTAATAAATGCCTGCTGTCGGAAGGGTGTGCGAGATGGGATGAATAAGAGGCAACCCTCCGGTTTTCACTAGACTGGATTTACCGGTCCTGTCTTCTAGTAGTGTCCTGGAATTAATCAAAATAACACAAGCCAGCCCTTTTCTGAGTTGGCAGTGAGGCAGGTTGACTGAGTCGCCAAGGGCTCCTCCAACCCACTGAGGCTCAGATTAAAACAGCGACTTGTCTAATTTGTCTTGTCATTTTCATTTGTTGAATTTAGTTGTAGACTATTTATTTGCATTTATGTAATCCACCCGGAGTCCCTTCTTGGAAATTGGCATGGTAAATAAATAAATAAATAAATAAATAAATAAATAAATAAATAAATAAATAAATAAATAGTAGATACCTAAATTATGCTCTCAGCGTTGAATCACATCAAGCGCTGATTTCACTCTGTGTTCTTCTTGCTGTGCCAAAAAAACCTTCTCTCTGGATAAGATCTTGAGAGCCTTATGTGCATCTCTGTGTTTGTTTGTGTGTGTGGACAGGAACCAGCCTACATTTATTCACCCCACAATGAGAAAGAACAATAGTAAGGAGCAAACGCCATTTCTCACAGGTCCAGAAATGAAAGGTCACTGTTTTCCACCAATATTGCACGCTTGGTGAGACTCCACTTGCTTTACCAACCCAAGTTCCAAATGTTGAATTTGTTGTTTTGTGAATCAAGCAAATCCTTTGACCCACTTCAGGTGGATTGTAAAGGTCGCGCCCCAGGTAGGTTCTGTCTCTGGACAAAATAAGGCATTGTTTTCCCCATCTGCACTACCCGCTACCCCTCAATTCCTTTCATATGTTGCCCGTTCTTTGATTTATAACACAATAATTACGATTCTAGGAAAAGTGTTCTGTATCTTTAGGCTCAAGGCCATCTTCCGCCTGAAAACTTGTTTTCATGTGCACCGTGAATCTCCCAGCACATGTAAAATAGGCCCATTTTGTAACCAGAGCTTGGAAGTAACTAACTGCAAGTAACATAATTACCTGAACTTAGTTACTTTTTGACAAGGAGGATGTGACTAGTTGGAAAATAAGTAATTGCAATATTCCTTTATGGCACATGAGTGATGTTTTCTAAAAAGGTATATTAAAATATCATTTTAAGACATTTTCAGAAACATTTTCACGGGACATTTCTTGGTGTGCCCCCCACCCCCACTTTCTTATCCAAGGGAAGTATTCTCTCAAGTCCCTGTATTTTAAAATTACTTTCAACATGAAATATCAACATTGGCCACTAGGGGGAACCACAGGTGATTTCCTTCCATTTTCTGGCTGCCTGGCCATGACAACTGCAATTACAAAAGAGATTTAGAACAATATCTTTGGGAGGGGGAGTTAACACTCACATCACCCATCTCAGCCCCCAGTACCTCCTCAGTATTCTTCTTCCTCACTGCCATGAAATGCTCTTATTGTTATTACTAGCAGTAAGAACAAGTGGTCTACTTCTGGAGCAACATGCACAAGCAAGGTATTTTGTACAGACAAAAATGCAAAGCAGTACAAGGAAAGGTAACTTTGGGGGGGGGGACTACAAATACCGAAATCTCCCATGGATTCTGGGATTTGTGATCCTTTCAAAAACCATCTTTCCCCTCTTGAGCTCTACGCATATGCCACTCAACCTTCTGAGAGCCGTGTTCCATATCTCTGTTCTCAGAGGCTTCCGCCAGCTCAGATTCTCCGAGATAATCCTCAATGAATATAAAAACCCACCTTAATGTCAACCTGACAGGTAATTGCTTCATCGTCCTAACCCTGCTGACTTGGCGCTGTTGCTTATACAAACATTCTCTGTGGAAGGTGCGAGGCAGTGGCCAAATAAGCAAGGCCACAGAACTCTCTGCTCCAGGGTTCAATTTCTGACCAGAGATTTTGGATCTCGATTTGGGAAGAAAAGTCATGAGTGAAAAGTGTTCGGAATCTGCCTTCTCTTTCGTGTTTTTGCACTACTGACACACCTCTGTGTGTGTGTGTGTGTGTGTGTGTGGTGTCATTACAGTCGCGACCAACTCTTCGTGACCATATGTCCATGGAGTTTTCTTGGCAGGAGTACTAGAGTGGTTGGCCAGTTCCTACTCCAGGCGCCTACAGCAGCTGGTATTCCCCGGTGGTCGCCCATCCGAGTACAAACCAGGGCTGACCCTGCTTAGCTTCCGAGATCAGATGATATTGGATATGCTTAGGGCATCTAGGCAGCCATTGGACGCACCTATGGGCTTGTCCGATAACAATGGACTTCCTCGTAATTCCCCCTACCTGCCCATTTTGCCTGTCAGCAACGTCGCTATGCTCCTAGCTAGGATAAAGAGGGAGGAGTCCACCTTAAGCTCATCAGATTTCAGAAAAGATGTAAATACGCACCTGGATCTAATTTCCAAGTCCAGCTGTCACAAGTCCAAAGCTCTGAGGCGATTTATAAAAGTCTTCACTTAACAACTGAACAGCTGGTGCAGTGGGACATGCCATTTGGGTTTAGGAAGGAAGGAAGGCATTCCCACCAAAGGCACCAGTGAAAGTGTAGACAGGTGATCACCCATGCTAAAATAAGCCGTGAAGGGGGGGGGCGAAGGATGGCAACTGCATCAGGGTAAAATAAATCGCCGATTGCCAGTTGAACAGAAAGAAATGAGTGTCCTTGGAAGAAGACCAGACTTCTTTCTGCTTGACTTCACATGGTGTGGTTGCTGGTAAATACTTTGATTTTAATCGTTCCATCTTGGATACAATCCACAGGCCATACTGCCATGTAATTGCACCTTTAATAATACTTGTGAAGAATTGTTTTCTTCCTCCCAATTTAACATTGACCAAACAAGAGGAGAAGCATAAGGTATATTTTATTTATTTATTTTGAATATTTTTTTACCCTGCCTTTCTCCTTGGAAAAGGACTCAAGGCGGCTTACAATACTGAAGGACAATATACAACCTGGACCATTTAAGACAGTGGTTCTCAACCTGTGGATCCCCAGATGTTCCTGTGCTGCAACTCCCAGGACCCCCTTGCAGCACAGCGAGTGATGGGGGCTTCTGGGGGATGCAGTCCAGGAACATCATCTTTGAGTCCCACAAGTTAAGAATCACCGATTAAAGACATGATCAAGTTTAAGAACAGTGAATCTGAAGAGGCGTTCTCATGACAAGAGCAGAAAAGGGGACCTGCCATCACACCTTCAAAAAAATTAGAAGTAAATCTCAGTTGTTTATTTCTTCAAACTGCACGTTTAACTATCTTCCGAGCGAGGTGCACCTTGCACAGTCCCTGCCCGCCTTCAAAAAAGCACGTAAAACATTGCTTTTCAGGGAGGCATTTGGCGACCTTTAATAATTTTTTTAAATTTTTTTAACAGTGTCGCCGTCTTGCCGATGATCTATATTTTATATATTTTTTTTAATTTTATATTTTTTTTATTTCTTTCTCTTCGTGTCAATTGTTGTATTGGTTTCCTTCATTGGGTTTGTCTTGCCCTCATTGTTAACCGCCCGGAGTTCTTTCGGGAAGACGGGCAGTATATAAATAAATAAATAAATAAATAAATAAATAAATAAATAAATAAATAAA
>JAHTLZ010000235.1:1108154-1121609 GCA_023846285.1 Phrynocephalus versicolor
AAATAAATAAATAAATAAATAAATAAATAAATAAATAAATAAATAAAGTAGCTTTTTTAAAAAGGTGTGGGTCAAGATGAAATTTAACACCTTGTTGTCTAAATATATAAAAGAATAACCTTTACACCGTAGTTTACGTGGAGACCTTAGCGCATTTATTGTTCATTCCATATAGCTCCCGTTAGGAAAATATCGTCTAGATAAGGAAAGCCAAATCGACCTGTGGATTCAAGTTTTTCAGGGGCAATTCCTGAACATCCCAGCTGTGTTGCTGTGATCACACGTGGGAGTCAAAAGGCAGGAAAGAGTTTCGCTCTCGAGCACAGGCAAACATTGGCCGTAGCAAAGAAGAATGATCCCTTTGTCTCGAGCCTCAGCGCAAAACCAGCGTGGAGAAGTTCAGGGCGCCATGCCAAAGAAACACAATTGAATAGAGCAACATTGGAGCCCAGTGCAAGAATCCAGAAAAGCGAGAGAATTACACGGAGAGCCTGGGAAACAGCTATACCTCCTTAGCCAAAGGTCCTTTTTCTTCTTCCTCCTCCTCCTCCTCTTCGGACACTGACTGAATTTTGTTCCGTCCTTCGATCCACACATCAATTGATCCTGTTTGTTTGTTTTTTTTTGTACCCTCTGAATGAAAAACCGAGCAGCTCTCAATGAGTCACCGAGCAGTGACGTTGGAGAGGCTGGGGTATAAACAGCAGGATAAAAAAAAAACTCACCAGGTGTCAACGGGGCTCCCAAAGATCAGAAGAAACAAGACAGGGGGATGCAGCTTCAATGTGGATCAAGAGAGAGAGAGAGAGAGAGAGAGAGAGAGATCGGAGGAGGAGTGCAGGTAAATCATATCCATTGCCTTCATTGGAACAGGTGAGTCGGCTGCACAGATTTCCTCTGGAGGAACTGGGAAGAGAACTTTTTACCCCCAAAAGGGAATGGTTTCAGGCTGTCCTCTTCAGTAGAGGAAAAGGAATATCTTTGAGCCTCATCTCTTCTGTGGCAAAGAGATATATGGCAGGAATAGGATGTGTGTTCAGAAAATCTGGATTGCAAATCACAAACATTCCACCTGTCTCTTTCATTTTGTAGGTTGGACCTCCTTTTTTGAAAGGACTGCCTTTCTTGTTTGTTTGTTTGTTTGTTTGTTTGTTTGTTTGTTTGTTTGTTTGTTTGTTTGTTTCCCCAGGATGACCCCTTTTGTGTGTTTTTTGTCTTTGTTTTTGAATCTTCGTTCCTGAGTTTTCCTCGTGTTCTGCTCCTTCCCGCTGTTCTACTGCCAAAAGGAGTGTCGGATTTCGGAGCCAAGCTGGGGGTGCAAAGCCCTCCTCATGTTATTAGACTACAACACCTATCTGCCCTAGCTGGAACAGCCAAGAGGGGAGGAACACTGGGGGGGGGTTCCAGTCTCGCAACATCTGTCAGAACGGAAAGTTTGTATGGGCGGCAAATCGCAAATTTATTTCCACTGCTTCTTTGAGATTTCAGCCAGCCGTGTCTGTGAACTCTCAGAGTATTTCTTTGCAGCCAGGGGGACTAGAAACTTGCCCGTTCCTCAGATGAAGCTAGGAATCCCCAGGACGTTAATTTCTCCTGCTACCGCTTGTGCGTCGTTCTAACTATCCATCGTAATGTATTCCTCTCTGGTGTGCTACTGCGAAATAATAATCAATATGCTACTCAAAGAAAAAAGGGGGCAGCTGTATTTTTCTTTACTCTGGCATGGCAAGTCATGCAACCAGAGTCTCAAACTAGACTAGTCACACAAAAGGGTGCCTTCTGAAGCTTGTGGAGGAATGCTTAGCTCAGTGGTTCCTAACCCTGAGTTAAACCAAGCCTTCTTGGACCGCGACTCCCAGAAACCCAAGCAGCACACCTCATGATGAAGTCTTCTTTTGCAGTCCAAAAAAGATCTAGGTAACAAATTTGGGAACCATTGGATGACGAGATCACTACTTCACAATCCCATGTTGCAAAGGATACAGATCCATTGGCTCCAGAACATCCCGGGTGGGCACACCTGGTTTTTTTTCCAGATCTGAGGGTCGTTGTTAAAGTTCTGAGCCAAAGGGACGGCAGTAAGGATGGATAAAACACCGGTTAAGTACAAATCAGGACCCTCTTTCTTCCATCCGTGTTTCATGGCCCATGGTAGACCTTTGCCACACGCTGTTCACGGCAGTTCCCAAGAGGAACTTGCCAGGGAGACAGGATAGCTATATCCTTTGGAGTGCCTCAGCAAGTCAAGGCAGCCTAAACTGCTGCAAACAAAGGGTTTAGTCAGTAGTTGTCGAGGCTTTCGTCAGAGAGCCGGTTGGTTTTGTTGTACAGGCCAAGAAGGTATCCATGTAAGCGAAAGGGAGGTTGACAGAAGCCAGAGGCCCACTTAGGAACCGAGAACCGAAGTTCAGAAAGAAAAGTTTGAATTAGTCAATGGAAGGTTAGCTTCTCCCACCTAACCACCCTGCAGTGCTAAACCCCCATGTGAATCGGAGACAATTGCGACGGTTGGGCCCCTGACATTTCTAAATTTTCATCAGGCTCACGGGAATGGAATAACGTCAACAGCAAAGATCAGCTTAGCTGCACTCTGGCAGGCCGCCTGTTTGATGACTCAATTACTAATGAGCTTTCGCCAGTTTTAAGGTCTCTCTCTCTCTCTCTCTCTCTCTCTCTCTCTCTCTCTCCATGGAGGAAATAGAGATCATGAAGCCGTTTTGGAGGGGAAAGATCTTGCCACACGCATTTTTACAAAGGTCATTACTCTGAACCAGAGCATTAAGGGTAAGGGGTTGTTGATGTGTTTCGTTTGTGACTCAGGCAGGTGAACG
The DNA here is from genome assembly GCA_023846285.1 of Phrynocephalus versicolor. NCBI lineage: Eukaryota > Metazoa > Chordata > Lepidosauria > Squamata > Agamidae > Phrynocephalus > Phrynocephalus versicolor. Next base: position 1,110,986 of record JAHTLZ010000235.1, read on the forward strand.
TAGGAATCAGAAGTGCTTTGTTTGGACGATGGATGAAGAGCTCATTGGGGGAAAACCTAGAATTTGTAGGAAAGTGAGAATGGAGGACAAGAAACCCAGTGGTTAAACTCAGAGAATAAAAGAGAGAGCTGGAGTTAAGGATTAGCCTTCCATTCATTCCTATGATTCCCACACAGAGGGTGACATCTGTGGTTATAATTATTGGGTTCAAGTCCCTAGTTCTCATGAGGTCCGAAAATGATGGTGTCTGCTCCTAGCTCTAAAATTTAGTCAGTCAGACACCTTTACTCACATAAATAAATGACTGACTGACTGACTGACTGACTAAAATTTAGAAGAGGCGGTCTCTTAGGCTCAGACTATGCCTCATAAGAAAATACGTATCTTATGCTACTGTGTTTTCCCACCAGGCACACAATTTTTATAAAACCCCATGCCCGACCAATCCGGAATTCAAATGGAGTCTGTGACAGTTACTTCACGTCCCTCTCATCGCGGTCCGTGGTCCCGCTTGGGACCGGTAAGAGAAAATGTTGCTCCATGTCCATTGCGTGACGGCGGAGTCTCGTCCTGACCACGCCCATGAACTGAGATTTAAGCGTGATGAGGCATACATCTCCCAGGCCTCAGGAATCTTCTTGTCTCAGTTCTTGTTTTGAGACGAGAGCCCGTGAAGTAAGGCTTGTCACACAATGTGTCATTCTCCATCTAGTGGCAGGAGTGCAAAATACCATTCGCCATTACATTCCCTATGGCGTTAGCAAGGCAGTGCAGAGGGATAAGAAGGCATAAAACCTCGAACTTTGCTGCTTAACACATGAAAGGCAAAGTTACGGAGAATCGAAATATCGAAAAACGGAAGGTCGGACAAAAAAAACAAGGGAAAACAAAGGCAGGGAAGTACAGATGTTATCATGAAACACAGGTGTGATTGATACCATCAATCACACCTGTAGATAAATGGAAACAGGGACAGAACCGGGACAAGACCACATGACCGCGAACGACGTTATCACAAAACGAACGTAATCTCAGAACAAGGAAGGACGTGAAGTAACTGCCTGTGTTTCTTCCTTCCGGCCAATCACAGAAGAAAAGCACATGAATATGCAACACCATGTTGCAAGTTCACAAACAGGTCTCTCTTATCCCTTAAACGTTTTCCTTCTAAGTAGGTACCATGTAATCCTTTGCTTTACATTTATGACTGCTTTTGGCCACACTAAACCGTTTTTCCCCCTTTCTGTTTCAGGTCGTCCTGAAATAATTTAATCACTTCCTGTTCTGATTTTGGCCATTTCTCCTGTAAGCCAATTGGAATCATCCCTACCTTCAGTCCAGAATCTGTTTTGGGATGTTCTCCAGAAAGAAACCGTCCATCCCACGGCCCGTCTGCCCCAATGTAATCACGCCGGACAAAATCCCCACATTCTTCATTCCACCCAACCTGGCCACCCTTCAGGGACGGCGCTTGTGCCGTAGCCTCAGCCCTGAAACCGAGGCGTTGGGCCCAGATCTGAGTTTAGAGCCACAGGGAAGCCAAACCGGCGGGCAACTCCATGGCACCTCCTCTATATCTCAACTCTCTAGCCCAGTGGGCCTGCCGCTCTTGCCGGAGAGTCCGCACACACGGCGCCGGGAATCTCTCTTCCACAGCGGCCGGGCATCACGGCATTGCCCTTTCGCCAGGCTCTGTGCTCCACCCACTAGGCCGCAGCTGCACCGTGGTTTAGCACCGGACAGTGACACCCCGTCCTCCACGGAGACGTCGCCTTACAGCTCCCCTCTGCTGCCACGCTCTCCGGGCAGCCCTCAGCCATGCCACGGCTACGGGCAGCGCCGGCGGGTGGCAGGCCATTCGGCCACCCTCAGCCCTGTGCCTCGGCCCAGCTCTATGTCTCTGGAAGAGACCAGTTCCACGGACACCAGTCCCAGCTTCCCGCGGCGGGGGAAGGAGCCTCCTTGGAGTGGCCCTGCCACCAGTCCCCCCCTCTTGCCGGTGTTCCCTTTGGACTTGGTTCGTTGCCGCGAGCGGATCACCAAGGAGGTGACGCTGACGGTGAGCCAAGGGGGGCGCCTGAGACTCTCCAGCGAGTACCTGCAGGCGCAAGGGTGCCTCCGCGTCCGCGTGGTGAGTGCCGAGGCCTTTTACCCCTCTCACTGCGACCCGCGACACATCCACTGCTGCGTCTCCCTGCACCTGCGGCCGGGGAAAGGGCCCCGCCAGCGCAGCGCCATCGTCAAGAAGAGCCGCAACCCCATTTTCAACGAGGATTTTTTCTTCGAGGGGGTCTCCTCCGAGGAGCTCGCCCGGCTGAGCTTGAGGCTGAAGGTGATCAACAAAGGTTCAGGCATCCGACGGGACGCCTTGCTGGGTGAATGCGACGTCCCGATCGATTCTCTGCTACCTTGAAAAGTGGGACCGGAAGTCATTCAGCGTCTTCTGGGTTGACCCGAAAAAGCAGGCGGAAAGGGTCTCCACAAGGTGGCCCGAACTGTGCTTTTGAGGAACCGGCCGAGTTATCAAACACCAGCTCTCGTCCGCCATCTCAGCTATTTGCTGTCTAAGAAAGCAGGAGCGGTTGCCAGCAGAGGGAGCTGTTGTGAACGCCTTCGCCTGTTCTCTGGCGCCACCCGTGCTGCAGGCCAGAAGGTGGTACTGCAGCTTCCATTCCAGTTTCCCCAAATGACCGTGGGAAATGATGGCTTTCTGCCTGATCCTTCCCCACCACCACCACTGCCACCACCAATAATTCTCATCTGGCTGGTCCTTCCCATACAAAAGTCGTTCGCCTCCCTCCTGTTAATCAAAATTCTAGGGTGAATCCTTTGTTCCATGGGTGGGGAGGGGACTCTAATTTAAAATACGTGAACAGATTTCTCCTGTCCGCATTGTGAAAGAGATATATTTTATCTTGCTGCCATTTATTGTACTTTCTTATTATTCTGCTCATTTCTGTCTGCTCTTCCATCTTCTTTGGGCGGGGGGGGGGGGGGCAAGGTGTTAAATACTATGGACACCGGAAGCTCACACAAGGAACTGACGAATTTGATCCAGGGGTGTGGTGGAACCGGTGGGAACCATTTCTGAACCGTGAGCAACCACTCCAGGAGACGCTGGAAGAGCCCAGAAGGTTAGGTAAATCAAGTACACGAAGGGACCTTATGCAACACCAGTATTCATCAGCAGAGGGCGCTTTTGGACAAGTAGAGCAGCTGGAAAATAAATACATCAGTTGAATTTTTTTTCTTGCAGCAAAGGCAGACGGGTGGTTCTTCTTTCACTCTAGGCCAGACACTCCCCTTGCTCCGGGGGTGGTAGGCATGCCCAGTTTCCCCCGACACCCCTCCAAGACCAGAACGAAACAAGTCAGACCTCAAAGGGCTCCCTGTGACCACGATGACTAGAGATGGGCACAACTCAAAAAAATTGTGTTTCGTTTGTCGTTTGTTGTTTAGGGGGTCCGTTTCAGTTCGTTTTCATTTTCGTGAATTTTTGCAAAACAAAATCGTTTTCGTTTCGTTACGTAACGAAATGAAAAAATGGAAACGAAAACGAAAAATTGCTGTTTCGTTAGCATTCATCACAGTTCAATGTATTTGTCGCAACGAAAACGAAACACACGACAAAATTTCTGGCGTTTCGTTTTGTTTCGTTTTATTTTGGAGACAAAATTTTGTTTTCGTTTCGTTACGTAACGAAACGAAAAAATGAAAACGAAAACGAAAAATTGCTCGTTTCGTGCCCATCTCTAACGATGACATAATCACGGGGACACGCGTGCCACTTCGCCGGATGTTAGTGGTGAAGGCCTGAGTGAGAAGATAGGTGAAGGCTTAAGCCTGCACAGGGATCCCCAGTCGCTGCCTTGCTCAGTCGGATGTGTGCTTCTAGATGGCTCCCTCTGACTTCGGGTGGCCATTTCTGAAATGCCCAATTCTTATCAGCACTGCTGCTCTTGTAAAACTGCAGGCCTCGGCTTCCTTTGGGCCCTGCCAAGCTTGGGGGCCCCTTGGATGTTTTGGGACCACCACACCCAAAATTCCTGGCTAGGACAGTGAGGGCGAACACCACGCTTTGGATTGTTCCTCTCTGGACAACAAACGCAAAACTCCTTGCCTTTTAAAAGCACAGGGTGGCCAGACTTGGCCTCCGAAAGGACAGCTGTCCCTGTTCAAATGTCCGTTTCAGCCCGGTATCGTTCCCCCCCCCCCAGGTTCTCTCGCTCCACGGACACGCTGTGCAGGCACAAGGCACAATCCAACCCCAGCTGCTTAGGCCTGGCTCCTCATAACTTTCCTAGAACTTGGATTCCTTTAAATTTTGAGTTGTTGGGTTTTTTTTCCACCTTAAAGAATGCACCCCACCCAGCTGGAGCAACCCTATGATCAAAAACAGACGAGCCAGCACACAGGTTATATAACCAGCTGGAAATGACAACCCCGCCGTGACTGACTACTCTTCGGCTCCAGTCTGACTTTTGGTGCAGTGCAGAACACAAGCTTCCCACCAGGGGGCAGCATCAGCTTTGGGAATTTACCAGCATTCTTCTATTCGGGGGAGCACAGAATTAGAAGTTTGTTTTCTTCGGTCGTAGGAACATAGCGAATTTTGCAAACAATAATAATAATACGGTGCCATGTTGGGACTCGGGAGGAAGGTGAGACGTGTTTATCGTTTTGACAAATGCAGGAGGAAGAGCAATGGGTTGAGGCACCCAGGACTGGGAATTGAGTGCTTTGCGATAACATTTTGGTACATGAAGCCCAGCTAGATTGGATGATCAATCAACTTGCGATTGACCATTTGTTTGCACACTTAGGCTGCTCAATAACCGAAGTTCGCTGAGCACGTTAAAATACTGGATGCAAGTCATTCACAAAAGCAACACAAAACTGGTAGTAAAGAATTTAGCAAAGTAGTAGCAAGAACTTAAAACGAAATTGTAAAATCCTAACGAGGCATGTCCAAACTTCAGCCTTCCTGATGTTTTGGACCACAACTCCCAGAATTCTAACCTTAGATTGCCAATGACAAAGAACTGTGGGAATTGCGGTCCGAAACATCTGGAGGGCCAAAGTTTGGACATGCCTATCCTAAACAATTCTTAGGCAGACAATCTAAGGAGCTGTACATCTCTGGTGTACAAACACACCAAAACAAACATAAAGTAACAGATAAACAATAGACAAAAAGCAAGGAAAAAAGAATATAACGAATACCCATTAAAATAGGAAAACATGGACACAAACTAAACTAAAGGCGTCTGGGCAAAACCCAACAAAGACCCAGAAACGCTTACCCAGTTTCACTAGTACACATGGTGAGCAAGGCCTTCCCAGCTGGTGCAACTCCCTTCCACATGAGACCAGCCGGGCACCCTCCCTACAGGCAGGCTTTTGATAAGCAAACAGCAGGTTCAGAAGGGAATTTAATAGAGGCCTGCCTTTCACCCCACTTTTTAAGTAGGTATCTAAATGGCTTCAAAGTTGTTTGATTTAGTGCTTTTTACCAGCTGAAATCCTGTTGCCCAGTCAAGCCAAGCGTGGAAGCAAACTTTCGTAAACTGAGAAATCTGTTAGCATCCCCTGTCACAAAGCAGATGTTGCCTGTAGAGATTATCTAATGGAGGGCTATTCCCATCTAAAAAGTTACACCGCTAGTGCATCTCCGCAACAAGATTTCAGCCTGTGATTCATAAATTGCAGTATTTCGGACACATAATGCGCAATAAGATATGCCATTCACTAAAAGTTATCCTTCAAGGAAAAACAGATGGGGCGCATGGCCTGGGGTGTCAAAGAACATTTTGGCTTAAGAAATTAAGCCAATGGTCCGTAGTGAGCACAGCAGCTCCGTTTAGAATAGCTTTAGATAGAAACCGGTTCAGGCTACCGATCGCCAACGTTCTACGAGGATATGGCCGTTGTTGAAGAAGAAGATGATTCATACATTGAAACCACCATTTAGCACTGCATTTGGGGACATCTGAATTGTTCAAGTACTTGTTTTTGCGATTCTTGGTCAGCAGACCCACAACTAGGGGCTGTGTCACCCGGGGGACGAACATGGATCATCCCACCCGCAGCAAGGGGAACAGAACAGTACAAAGTACAAACACCATTTTGTCATTTTCGCACACACAGCCTGGCACGGTGCCCGGGCACATGCCCTGTTCGCCCGCCCCTTAGTCGCAGCCTCTTTATAAGCCACCTTGGGCTCATTCTGCTGAGAGAAAGATGGATTACAAAAGATGCAAATAAACACTAACAGACAGAATCTGGGTAGGGTGAGCACTCTCTCCTCCTGCTGCTTTTCTTGTCAACTTGCTCCAAGAGGACTGAAGGTGGCATACCTGTCAAGTGTTCTGTATTCACCGGGAAATCCCATTTTTTACCCCTATTTCCCACTGTATTCCTGGATATATTATTTTCCTGGAAATGTCCTGGATTATATAACTTTTTTAAAAATCCTCTGAATGGCATGGGCGCTGCCATGTTGGGGACAGCTATCGAGGTAGGTAGGGGCGGGGATACTGTGACCACAATCCCTTATTTTCAGATCCAAAACTTGACAGGTATGGAAGGGGGGGCTCTGGGTGGAGACCTTCAGAGTTCATTTCGGTAGATCTAGGAGCAGATGAGTTAAGCCGAGCTGTTTTCTGTCGCCGTCCCCTCCCCCCCCCCCCCCCGCCTCCTGCTTGGGAGCGTCCAAAGCAGTTTTGTGCCAATACACACAGACATGGCCAAGAGAGACAGGAATTGAATATCAGGTGCGGAAGGTCTTGGGATAAGCCTTGTGATTTTGGAAGGCCGCCACGGATCGCTGGGAGCCTCGTTGGAGGTGAGGCCGACTCAGGTTGGGAAATCAAAACTTCAAAAAGCAGGCGGGAGGGAGGATGATGGTCCTCTGCCTTTGAACTGGGCCCCTCCCTTGGACAGTGGGAGAGTGCCAAGTGCTTCCAGTTGGCACAGAGGCCCTATAAATGCCCTGAATTGCATTTTAAGTTCCATGATACCTGTACGAGAATGATGGGGGAAAGGTTAAAGGCAGCGGCAGGAAAAGAGGAGGCTCCCGGGCCTGGTGGACCGACTCCATTAAGGAAACCACGACCTTGAGTTTGCTAGAGTTGAGCAGGCCTGTTGACAGTATGGCTTTTTTGGAAGCTGGTCATTCAAAGGGTTGCCACAAACCCGCTCAAAAATGCATCGGGAAAGTTCAGCTAATTTTAGGGGGGGGGGTTGAAAATGATCCTTCGCTGTTTCTCTGCTGGAATATTTTTTGTGAAGCTGACAGGAGGAAGGACCTGTGAGGAAGGTCTTAGAGTTTGATAAGGTCCACACAGCAGGGGGGGGGAGCAATTTCTCAAGTGACCCAGGTTGGCTTTCAGAGTAAAAGCTCCCCACTGACTGGATTCTGCCGGGACATTAACAGACAGAGAGCAAACACTGATGCTTCCTGATTTTCCAGACAACCTGGAAATGCCCCGAAAGACCAGGAATATCAAAAACTACAGATACAAAAGAGGTGGACCAATTGGGGGAGCCTTGGTTATATTGTTCCCGACTGATCAAAACACTCCCTGTCTAATTTAGCTCAACAGGCCCTACAGCCCGACTGGGTGGTAGATGGGTTTTGTTACACCCATTTTGCAGATAGTGGGAAGGAGAACACCGAGGCCTGACATAGGCCCTCTGAGCTGATATTCATGGCAGAATCGAAATTTGAATTCGGGAGCTTGAATTCTGAGTAAAACTTCAGTCTTCACCACCACCAATATTGTAAGCAAGAGAAGACGTCGAAGTTCATGAGTGCCCACACTAGTCTTCATGCCACAGAAAAGCTTTCCCTGCTGGCGTTTGCCCATCACACGTCTCTTAAAGGCACAGAAGCAGCTTGGGCTGGTCCCACTGGTCAGTTGGCAACACCCCCAACAGCAAGGGCAGCCAGGCTTGAGATTCTGTCCTGTTTACTAGCCTTTGGTCTCCTGCTTTTGTAACATCGGAAGATGTGAGGACACGTGCTTTCCACGCCAGCGAACGCTCCACCTTCCGATCTCTGAAGCCCAGCCGGTGGTTAAAAAGCAGAGGAGCAGGCCGGGTCAGTTCTGGTTGCCAGTTGGCAACCATGTCCACCTACGGTTCTGTGCTGCTCCTGTTCCTGCATCCATCCATCCTAGAGATCTGGCAGGCAGGTCAGCCAGGGTGGGGATGTGGCGGGCACCTCGTTCTTGCCGGGTGGAGTAATCCCATCGTCCCCTGGGCGATGCCAAGGGAGGGTGGCAAGGGCAGCGGCTGGAAGACCACAAGGGGGCTCCCTTTGTCTCCATCTTCTCAACAATGCAGAACAATTGTATTAATGAGGACCTCAGAATGGCAAAGTTGGGAAGGGTCCCATAGAGGTCATCCAGTTGAGTCCCTGACAAGGAGGGACAAACTCTCAACTAGAGATGGGCACGGAACGAACAATTTTTCGTTTCCGTTTCCGTTTTTTCGTTTTGTTACGTAACGAAACGACAAACGAATTTTGTCTCCAAAATGAAACGAAACGAACAGAAACACCAGAAATTTTGTCGTCCGTTTCGTTTTCGTTACGGCAATACATTGAACTGCTTTAAATGCTAAAAAAAAATCACAAAAAAATTGAAATAAATGGTAACGAAACGTACGAAAATGAAAATGAATTTTTTGCAAAAATTCGCGAAAAACGGAAACGAACCGAAACGGACCCCCTAAATGACAAACGACAAACGAAATGCCATTTTTTTTTAATTCGTGCCCATCTCTACTCTCAACCTCTCAATCTCTGACTTGGCACCCGGAGACCACGGAGCTGTTTTGATCCTTTTAATCACAGATTTGTGGAAATGGAAATGAAACCAGGCATATAGACACGCCCTGAACACTTTCTGGTCTCGGTTCCCCAGCCAACTTTTATTTTACATTATTTTATTTTATTTTTAAAATACAGTATTTAAATCCCACACCCACACAACGTATCTCAAGACCTCAGGGAGGCAGACAAAGGCCTAAGTCAACCCTAGACCCTTTGGAGTGTTAGAAGAGCGTACAGTAGGACCCCCCGTATCCACTGATTCATTAACCACTGATTCAGTTATCCACGGCTGGTAGAGGAAAAATTAAATAATTCAGCAGCTGTAAAGCTAGCTACTGTCACAAAACAGCAGCCATAAAGCAAGCTACTGTCGCAAAATAGAAGTTTTGGGTGGGGTTTGGCATTCTCCCTTATCCACAGTTTTCATTATCCACAGGAAGGCCTGGAACAAATCCACAGTGGATACCGGGGTCCTACTATATCGTAGAGCCATTTTAAAATGCTTTTTAAAATGCTGTAAACAAAGCCGTCTTGGTTAGACTGAAATGTCCGGAGGTGGGGCAGAAGCCAAAGGAGCATGGGCAGCGCTTGGGTGGCTACGCCAGTGGAACGGCTGCCTTGTCTCCCAGCCATGGTGGCCAAAGAAGTTAGAGTTCTCCTGTTTAAAGCTGTGGTTCTCCCCCTGTGGGTCCCCAGATGTTCCTGGACTGCAACTCCCAGAAATCCTGGCCAGCTCAATTAGTGGTGAAGACTTCTGGGAGTTGCAGTCCAGGAACATCTGGGGACCCGCAGGGGGAGAACCGCTGGTTTAAAAGGCACCTGGGAGGAGGCGCCCGGCTGAGCCCAGCGGGAGGGAGAGGCCAGCCCGGCAACGACGCCCTCCACGTGCGGGAAGGCGCCTCCCTTGCTAACCCTGTGCCACTGCCTCCACCCCACAGCCTCGGGTGAGAATCCGTGTGCCCCAAAAGAAGGAGCCAGGTAAACAGTAATTATCCACAGGGCTCGAACGGGGTGTGCCCCACAGAAGAAAAGGGGAAAGGGCGTTGGGCGTGGATCCGGCAGGTCGGAGGTGGGGGAAAATGTCACCTCACCCTACAGGAGAGGCGTGGCCGCCGAGACCTGGGCCTCAGTTTCCCCATCGGTCTTTTGGCTCAGGACAAACGGGGAGACCAGAGAGGATATTATTCCCGATTTGGGCCCTTGTCCCTCTTTCTTGGCCTCTAAAATATCTCTGTGCTTCTCTCTTAGAAGGACACGCGTTGGCGTTCCTTGTTTCCCCAACAGTCACAGATAGACTGCTTCTATAGAAGGAGGCTCTATAAGAATGCAGACTTATGTTTTCACATATTCTCTCTTCATCACGTCTTTTAAATGGGATGTTTGTTGTTTTAAATAAACCCCAAAAATCATATATTATGTTATGTTATATTGTATTGTATTGTATTGTATTGTAATGCGTTGCGTTGCATTGCATTGTATGGTTAGAAAGAAGATTATATTATTATTATTATTATTATATTATATTATATCAATTTCTCACAATGGATTTTTTTTTCTTTTAAATGTTCACATACTGTTGTTGGCTTTAATTTTGCCTTTTTAATGTTGTACGATGCCTCTTCAAATTCATTGTTCTTAACTTGAATATGTCTTAAATGTTCTGGGTTTTCTATTGTCCTTCAAAAGTGTAAGCCGTCTTGGGTTCTTTTCCGAGGAGAAAGGCAGGGTAAAAATATTCAAAATATTATATTATATTATATTATATTATATTATATTATATTATATTAT
>JAHTLZ010000235.1:1139772-1154527 GCA_023846285.1 Phrynocephalus versicolor
TGTGTGTGTGTGTGTGTGTGTGTGTGTGTGTGTGTGTGTGTGTGTGTATGCTGGTGCAGAATCCATGTTTGTCCCGAGTGATATAGACCTTAGTTGTGACTTCTCTAATTTGGACAGAATGGTTCTTTTCTCATTGAGAAGCAAAACAGGCAGACAAAGCCAGCGGGGAAGCCCAAGCTGATGGTTAGGAAAGAGACGAGCAACCCATTCAGTGCTTTGGGCTCATAAAGATAAATGTTGTCATCCCAGATTGGGCAATTCATGCAAGCGTACAAATTGTATATGTTTGCAGGTTGTTGGATGGATGGATGGATGGATGGATGGATGGATGGATGGATGGACGCGAAATGGGGAAATGTGCCCTCCAATTTTGTGCATAAAAAGCTTGCAGATTAATTTGGGGCAAAAAAAAACCCTAACCCTCCATAATGCAAGAGTTACACAATGGTACTACAGTCCGATTCAACACCTTTGCATGTGATAATACAACCGTTGATGATGGAAGACCCTAGTTCATATTCATATCCTAATCCTAAACTTGACAAATGATGGGTGAGTAGACTTGGGTCCTTTTAAGAAGAAATGCAGGATAAATGTTTTCAATAAATTAAATAATAGACCTTTATGATTTTGAGTCCTTTGACTCATGGGGCAAGGCTTGATTCTGTTTTCCCAATTCTTGAAATATAGAATGTGTCAAATTCGGCCTTAAACTGCCGATATGGCCCAGGGCTGCTTTCTTAGGGTAGACCTCCTCTCACCTCTTCGTGTTACAGAAGTGGAAACTTTCTGCCTGCCTGTCTTTCTTGTGGCCCTTTTGTACTTTTCTGTCTTTTGTGGGTTTGGAACTTTCCACCTTGATGTTCTCCTTCGTTCTTCACTCAGCACCTCGTTTCTTTTCGACACACACCCTGTCTGGTGCAACGTCTCTTTCTGATTGGCCGACGGGGCTGCCACTCTTTGGCCATCCCCTGCCACCTGTACACAAGCCGGCGGACGCTGGCTTTTTAAAAAGGAAAGCGGACCCGGCTGCCGGTGTCTCATCAACAACCCCAGCACTGTTTGGCCATGATGTTGGTTACAGCTGGCAACTAGGACTGAGCAGGTGTGCCTGAGTCTTAACCACTGGGACTTCCTCTCCTCTGGCGACCATGCGAGGTATGCAAGGGGGAAGATGTGGAGGGAGATGAAGGCCACTGCTAGGGAGCACCTGTGGAGGGTCGCGCCAGGCAGGTGCAATCTTCATTTGTTACAGTTTACATGAGAAGCTGGAGATCAATTCAGGTCAAGGGGTTGAGTTTACAAATGCATGTGCAGCCTTCCCTACCGTTCATGCAATTCCCCTTCCCCAAAAATACCCCTAGGGATGATACCATGTCTGGAACGTAGAGGCTCAAGTGTAAGGTCGCACAACATTTTTGCTAACGAGGAGCATATGCGTTATTGACTTGAATTTTGGCTATACGTCACATGCATGCTAAAGCAAACACTTGTGTTTTTATTTCTTTGTTTGTGTCCCTTCTCCTTACCCTTTAAACAAGGGCATCTCCACCAATTTCCAGTTTATTCAAATTGAATAGGCTGGGAGAAGAATAGGGATGAATCAAGGTAGCAGCAGGTAGGGTAGGGTGGGGTGGGGTGGGGTGGGGGTAGATGGAGAAAATATGTGTAATTTAATGTCCTTTGCATGAGTCCATACTAATTACCATAAAAACAAAACTCAGCTATGAACAGTGTAATAATATATAGGGCCTAGTGGGCAGTTAAAATGCTTTCGGACCAATACTAGATGTCACAAGGCTTCACAACAGTGTTGCATGGTGATTATTTGCTTTCATTTCCTTCCATCCCTGTTGCAAAAAGCAGGATGTATGGTCAATGGGTGGCAGCTGGAATAAGACACCCCTACGAAATGACCTGCACCAACTTGGCTCACCCAAATCCTAGCTGAGCTTGTTCGGCCGTAGTTTGGGCAAACTGTGCCCTGTGTAATTTGGCAGGGGAATAAGAGCTGTCTCTTCTTGAAATTGGCCATCCCTAAATTTCATCCCCTGCTCCAGAATCCTGGTCTTGGGAAGTTGTCTAGCGCTCAAGACTTTTGGGTTTGCTATTTTGACTTTGCTCATTAGGAATTAGGACTCTGACAGTCGTTGTTTTTAAGCCTTCGGGAAGAATAAGACAAGCCTACCTTGACAGGCCATTGTAAGAACTGCTCAGAGAAGAGCTCTACAGCCTAATAACAGTAATGAAAATATTAATAAGCAGGTCTCCCTCCCTTTTTAAAATTATCTCTATATTGCTATATAGTAGGTTTTGAGGTGGTGAGAGAGCCCGTCACCATATTACCCTGAACTAGGAGAGTAAGCCCCACAGAAACTGGGGGGGGAGAGCTTATTTCTGAGCCCACCCACCCATCCTCATACAACTTAAACCTGTAAAGGATATCTGCTTGATCCAGGGGTGCAGAAGGGGGGTGATTGGTTTGTCTTTGACTTCGTAAAGATCTGTTTCCCTTACACACCCCGACCACTGTGTGACATTTTCATCTGTCTTTATCCTTGCAAATATACATTTGCCTAACGCATCAGAAATGCTCCTCTTGATCACTTCCAGTATCTGGGGGATCTCCCTTTTCACACACCCCCACCTCGTGCGTGCTTTCTTTTGCTCTCTTAGCAAAGGTAAGATTTGAGTGGTCTACTTCCCAGCCTACGGCTTGTTCTCAGCCGCGGGTGACGCTGCAGAAACCAGCAATTCAAAACTATCCAAACTTTCCAGAGATCATTGCTTGCCTCTCCTTTTGTTGTTGTTGTTGCTGTTGCTTGTTTTGAATGCCTCGTTCTTCTCCTTCTGGGTTTCTCTCCCTCTCCAAACCCGGCTCCAGAAAGGCTCCATCACAATTCAGTTTTTTTCAGACAACATTCAAGAAGGCTCTGCTTCTGAAGTACACAAGTAGATAAACTTTGGACTTGTAGAAGATGCTTTGTTGATTGTTTCCTTTTTAAATAGTAACCTGAAATCTACTGTCCCAAATCCTGGGGCAAAAGTACCAAAACTGGATTCCACAAATATAGGGAAATAGATGTTTCCTGCTTTAACATTTTGCTTCTAGAAACACGATTCCTTTAAAACTCCCTGCCTAAGCAATCAAACTTGCCCAAAAGTTTGGAACATCCGGAGTACATCTTGGTCCTACCTCTCTGGTCTCAGTTACTTTTTTCTCGTAAGTGAATCCTAACAAAGGCACAGAGAACTGGGTGATATTTAAGCATGTGTAGTGAACAGCCAAATGCCACTTTGTGTACCTGAATCTATCTTTTTGCGTTTAAAAATAATTCAAAATTTTAATATAGTGGTACCTTGTATAAAGGAATTAATTCGTTCCAAATGAAATTAAGCAAATTTTCCTTTGTCCAAATTTCACATAGGAATCCATTGAAAACAGATTAATCCCTAATCACGACCGTTTTTCTGTTGTACGGATTCGCCCCATAGGTGATTCTGTTAAGCAATTTTCCCCTATCTCCGGAAATTTTTTTCTTTAAGCGGATTTTCTGTTAACCAAACCGCTTCTTGTACAAGGGTCCACTGTATATTGCAAATACACAACACCAGCAAAGATAAGTTAGAAATACCAAATAAAATACTTAAGGATTTACATTGCCGTAAACGCGCATTTTCCAAGACTTTTTTTTTAAAAAAAACTCAAATTTTCTACAAAAACAAATTTTGCAAATTTTGTTAAATATATGACACCTCATGCCCACTTCTATCAGATTGAGACAGAAGAGAAATAAAATGTTCGTTGACAGTCAATATTTTGTCTCATTGCAAAGAATAAATGTACTGTATATTTTATTCAACATTTTCCAAATTCATGTTCTAGTCGAGTCTTCAATCAAGCCTAAGTTCCAACTGTAGCGGAAGATCCTATCTCATGACCCGTTATATATTCTACTGTTTTTAAAACATACAGTATTGTCAAAATTGTATACCTTAGAACATGATCAAAAATCTAGATACATCGCCCAGGATGATTTGATCTCATTAATGTCAGCGTTCAGAAATGATCTTGAAATATAAAGGTGCCAAATTCTTGTGGACATGCATTGTAAAATTCTTTCTTTAAAAGGTGTGGAGATTATTATTTCTGAAAGTATCACTGTTTAGCTTCTCCCAGTTCTCAGTCTAGTATGAGCAAGCAGTACAGTGGACCCTTGTATAACAACTTGTATAACATAAAATTTGTACAACATAAAACATTCCGGAGATAGGGGAAATTTGCTTAACATAATCGCCTATGGGGGAAATCCGTACAAAATAAAAATGGGATCACTCCATTTTCAATGCATTCCTATGGGAATTTGTATAAAGGAAAATTTGCTTAACATAATTTCATTTGGAACGAATTAATTCCTTTATACAAGGTACCACTGTATATTTTTTCTCCCCCCCCCACTTCCTCTCACATTTTTCTACAAAACTGAGAGTCATTTTACCTAAGTTCTCCCTATCGTCTTCCTTTTAAACTCAGGTATATTCAATTTTAAGCCTTCTTAAATAAACCAGAAGCCTCCTTAAATAAACCAGAAGCCTGGTTTTGTTTTGTTCTGTTTTTGGTTTTATAAAAGAGCGATACATATATACCACCTTTGAAATTATTCATAAATATTGGGATTACCGCTCCAAATTTTTCTGTAACCTCTTGGCTTTATTTAGACCACTATACATTTTTGCTTTGATTTGTTTTTAACAAGCAGAAGAAGCAAAGCAAATGCTTCCAAAATTCTCTTGCAAAATTTTGCACAGATATTTTGCTGTTTTAGAGACACTGGAAAATAATTTGATTCATCTCTGCGATTTACATTTTTCTTCCAAGTCGTCATCTGTAGCCCAGAAAGGTATCTGGACATTTATTCTAACTGCCTATGGCGGAATAATTCATTGTGTTAGGATCCTGGCTACCGAGCTAGAGATGGGGAGTTCGAATCCCTGCTGGGACTGTCGAGAGAAGAGCTCTAACTTGAAAGCCCTGGGAAGGGCTAATATAAATCCAAACTGACTTGACAGCGTGTTGTTATTTGTGTTGTTGATGATGATGTTATCTGAGCTAGCAAACCATTGCATTTTGATTCAACACATAAAGTTCTTAAGCATGAAAATTTAGAGCATAGTTCTGCCTTCAAGCAAGCTATGGACTCTTTTCTTTCTATGTTCTTGGACTGAGGGAAATCAAATTTTAAGATATCCCATGTTGCCTGTATTTTTTTAAAAAAATTGTGATTATGGTTCTTCCTCCCCCTTTTCTCCGCTGTCTGCTTTGTGAGAGGTTTTATCTTCTGTTGATATCAGATAAAATCTTTGGGGCTTAATCTGCTGAAGTCATGGTCTCTCTCCGTTCGGTGTTTTTAACACAGATTTTTGTTTGTTTGTTTTCCCACATCATTTTGGCTGTATTCTCTTTTCTAGTCTGCTCTGTTTAAAATAAACGGAGTGCACATCCTTAACCGGACAGCCTGTCCATCTGTAGGTGCTAGCATGCTATCTTAATTTAATCCAGGAGAGAACTGTTGAACATATTCATTGCATTGAAGAATTAAACCTTTGTGTGGCACAGATGAATCATTTTGTCTACTTATCTATGCTATCTTCTCTCATTTCGTTAACAATTTGGTGATCTTTCGCATCTTATTTTTTATATTCTGTTTTGCTCGGGTGCAGGAAGAAGATCCCTGAGATTTATTTATACATTGCATTTCTCACTGTTGATGTTCCTAAAAATCATGGCTGCAGCATAAAGTCAACTGCGATTTAGTAAAAGTATGGTTCTCCTAAGAGTTAAAATTTGCTTGCTTTTCCTGTGTGTCTGCTAGTGCCACATTAGCTTTCTTTGTTTTGTGGCTGGCAAATGGGAGGTGAACACGCGATTGCTCAGGTGTGGAGCTTGGAAGGAATTACATCTCTGGAAGGAAAAAATGTTGTCAGCCTCTAACGGTGTACTCACGGAATTGTCCCAGAGTAACCCACCTGAACCAGCCATCTGGGGCTTCTTGGAAAATTCCTTTTCTCTCTCTCTGTTGATCTCTTTTCTGTGGGTTCTGATTTCTAAAGAAAGGGAGGGAGCATCCTTTAAACAGATCAATGAGATGACAACCAGGGCAAGGCACGGGGATGAAGGAAGATGGCCTTATGTGAGACATCGTAAGTAGGTTGAGAAGCTGAAGCAGTGGGAAGATTTTGTTGGTGTATGTGTGTGTGTATGTGCTTTTGGAGGTTCACATCTGGGGCTTTGGAGGTTCGCAGAGCTTTTGTGCTGTTCTGCATTCCCTATTAGAGATGGGCACGAAACGAACAATTTTTCATTTCCGTTTCCGTTTTTCATTTCGTTACGTAACGAAACGACAAACAAATTGTGTCTCTAAAATGAAACGAAACGAACAGAAACACCAGAAATTTTGTCGTCCATTTTGTTTTCGTTACGGCAATACATTGAACTGCTTTAAATGCTAAAAAAAATTCACAAAAATTGAAATAAATGGTAACGAAATGGTAACAAAATCAACAAAAACAAAAATGATTTTTTTGCAAAAATTTGCGAAAAATGGAAACGAACCGAAACGGACCCCCTAAATGACAAATGACAAACGAAACACCATTTTTTTTATTCATGCACATCTCTATTCCCTATTTAAACAAACCAAATCAAAATATGGTACTTGATTCATAGGCATGGTACTTGATTCATAGGCATTGCCTTGAACCCCTTCAAGTCGTATTACAGAGCTGAGCAGCAGTGTAACATTCTTGGGCTGCCATGGGGAAAATCTAAGAGTCATCATCTTTAACAAGGAGCTTGTTTGTGCTCGGATTGATTAACGTCAACACTGGGGCTTTAGTCTGTTTTGTAAGGTGAGGGGAATGTATTTTGCCCAGTTAGCAGTCCAACAGCAGTGGGAAGCCAATAGAGAGTATTAGGATTTTGATTTATTATTTCCCCTTTCTTGATTTATTATTTCCTTCCTTTCTAGAACTCTTAGATTTGTTTGCTTTCACACCAGTCCTATGAAGTAGGCTAAACCTCATCAACGACTAATTTTATGGGACAGTGGAAATTTGAACCTGGTTCTGTCCGATCCATGACCCAAACCCTAACCACTGCTCAGTGCTGGATCTTGGTGGCATCTGAATGCCTTCTTGATGTGTGACAGGTTTATGAAAATCTTAGACATACACCAAATTCCAACCTTAGGAATATACTAGATTCACTCCAAGGGCCGTTCACAACAGCTAAGTTTCCTGGGTTTTGTTGAAAGATACCGTATTTGTTTTCTAAAGTGCTTATCCAGAACCGTGCCTTTCCAAGAAAGATGGGATATAAAGTCTAATAAAACCAGAGGACAAATCACTTCTTTCACACCTCCATAAGCAGCGGTATGGGGCGCTGACATCAAAGATGGAAAATGACTGTATCAGGTAATGTGTCTCCAAAATAGCTGTGCTAATTTCTGTAGTTGGGGGTGTTGAGCAAACTTTGGTTTTGATTGAGTCCTCAGCAGATAGAATCAAACATGCTGATAAAATCAAGTTCAGCAGTTTCAGGTTGGAATCAATTTTTTTTCTATATGATGATAGGTTGCGAAATAAAGCTCTCGCTTGCTCACTCGTTCTCACGCACATTCACTAATACGTATACAATATCGGCCGCAAAACTGGTGGCTTTATTTGTTTATTGGAATTATCTATCTGTTATCTTTTGGCTCAAAGCACTATGAAGCAGCCAGCAGAGAAATGCTGAATGCCAAAATAATGTGGATTTTTTTAACCGAGAGTGAGATCAGTCTAATTTTAGCAAAATAATAATAATAATAATAATAATTGAAGTTGAAATCTAGTTGGCTGCCATTTTCAAGTTCTTGTGTGTGTGATTTTAAAGAGTCCATGCTGTGCTTCTTAACTTAGCGTCTCTCCTGTGAGGAAACTTGGAAAACTCTTAAACGGAACTGAGTGAGAAGAAAACTGGATTAACCATTGACTGTCCAACTTTGTTCCAATGGTAGATCAGGTGTTTCTAGAGAAAAATAAATTCACATTCAAACTGAATGCAATATTTTTCTTTCTTTCCATGGAATCAGTTCAGCCTGCCCTTTGCCCCAGTTGGGTGTACTCCTGGCATTTTGGACTACAGCTCCCATTGTCACAACAGATACCCAGTAGCAGGAGTGTGGTCTAATGAATAGAGTAAACCATTTAGCTTTGTATTGTTCCAGCCTGACAAGCAAAGTTCATTTTTAAGCAGGCGGGATTGAATGGAAACTAGGGAAATTTAATGGGCAGGTGCCGGATTTTCTTAAGAGAGGTGTTTTTAAATTGCTTAGAGGGGTTTTAAAGTGGATTGTTGTGTCTTGTTGCTTTGCGTGTGAGTTTGGCATCGGTTTTTAGTGTGGTCTTTGTTTGATCGTTTTTTACTATACAGCGGTACCCCTACTTAAGAGCAATTCGATTTAAGAACAAAAAACTGTTGCTGTTTTAACTGCCACCTTACACATATTAGATATGGTCTGGTTGACTTACTTTTTTTTTACTTTTTTTTGATTTTTAAAATTATTTTTTCAATTTTTTTAGATAGGTACCCTGACTTAAGAGCAAGCATTCGGAACGGATTAAATTCGTAAATTCAGATCCCACTGTATATTTGTGTACTCAACTGTTTTTAACCTTTTAAATATTGTCTGTTAATGGCATGGGTCTCCCTGAGCCCTCTTTAAACGGAAAAGCAGGGTAAAAATATTTTAAATAAAAATAATAATTTCACTTGTATGGTTCATTAACTGTATCTTGATAGGACGCCTTGTGCCTTTTTTAAAATATGCAGATTTTTTAAAAAAAAAATAATCTCCTCATGGTCTTCCTTGAATCCCACTTGTGGAAGAAAAGCAATATTATTTATTTATTATTTATTAATTAGATTTATATACCACACCATCTGCCACCGATGCAACTCTCTCAGTACATGAATGAAGGAAGTCATTCAATGGATGTACAATGGACCCTCGTATAACAAGTGGTTTGTTTAACAGAAAACCCACTTAAAGGAAAAAAAATTCTGGAGATAGAGGGAAATCGCTTAACAGAATCGCCTATGGAGCGAATCCGTACAACGGTCGCGATTAGGGATTAATCAGTTTTCAATGCATTCCAATGGGAAATGTGTACCGAAGACAATTTGCTTAACATAATCTCATTTGGAACAAATTAATTCCTTTATACAAGGTGCCACTGTATTTCCAATCCACTCCTCAATACAGAGAACCTCCTGTTAAAAGTCTGAAGAGCAAGTTGACGCCATACTAGCTGGTAAGCAATACGATAAAGGCCTTGACTAGGTTCGGAAGCTTCTTCGTATGTCAACGGAGAAAGAGAGAATAGCAAAGCTAGTGAACCCTTTGGTGGCTGATAAATTACCTTGATCTCTAGGGCCTTCAAATGTGACAACACCTGCTAACATATTTCCACTTCTTGAGGATCCAGTTTCTCTGACCATGGGTCCACCTCAGATCATAAACCCACCACTCAGAATGTTCCCTAAGGGAAAACGGACCTCTTGTCATGGCCTCTTGTCCCTACAAACACAAGATCTCCAGGTTTTATGGGCTCTGTTCATGAGTCAAAAAACAGGGAACTGCTTGCTCCAGCCTTCTACACTGCCCAAGAACTGGAGAGCGTCACTAACATACTCCCCTCCCCCCCAATCGTGGCTGGGAGTTGCATATCCACGTCCACCCAAAGCGTTCGCATTGTTTTTCGGTTCGATTCATGTGGGGAAAGTGTTAACGATTCACCTGTTCCCCTATTTGCGGTGAGAGTAAAGAGGAAAGGGGGGGTCCCACAGTGCTGAGTTTATGCGGCGCTGAGAAAGACGCCTATTCACCCTGAATGCTGGTTTGTTTGTTTTTTTCAAATCCCGCCGTGTGGTTTCGTTGGGAGGAAGCTATTTTGCTAACAGCTTCAGTTTTAGAAGTGTGTGTGTGTGTGAGAGAGAGAGAGAGAGAGATTGAGAGAGAGAGAGAGGTTTGATGCCATATTAAATGGACCCATATCATGTCTCCAGGGCCCTAATCTGAAACTTGGGATATATAAAAAAAAAACCCAAACCTGCTGGCTAGCTCAGCGGTTTATGTCTCAGGCTGCCAAAAGTTGGGTGTTTGATTCCTCCTCTGGGCCCCCTTGACACAAGCGGGAATTGATGATCTATGCCAGGGTTGGCGAATCTATGGCACGCGTTCCAGAGGTGGCACGCGGAGCCCTTTCTGTGGGCATGCAACATCACCCCCTCACATCCATGGCACTTCCCCCTCCGCTCGGAGCACGCCACCATTCTCCGTGCAGAGAGCCGGGCAAAGAGGAGGCAGTGGCTTGTGGGCTCCTTCGTAGCCCCACTTTACTCTCCAGCCACACCGCTCTGGGCATCCCACAGTGAGGGTGTTGTGGCCGCTGCAAATTCAAATGCCTGCTCCTCGATCCTCACTTACGCAAAGCATTTGTAACCTGGGGTACCACTGTGTTCAGGTTAAATTGCCGTCTTGGCACTTTGCAAAAAAAAAAAAAGTTAGTTTTGAATCGTAGTTTGGGCACTCAGTCTCTAAAAGTTTCGCCCACACTGATCTATTCGATAGGCTCCCTTCCAGCGTTGCAGTTCATAATTCCTGGCCTCTTTCACTACTGAATGTTTGATTTCTAGGTCTGTTATGAAAGTGGCAATCTATAGCGGCCAACTGGCTAGATAGTGGAGTGGTTTAGGTATCTGGCTGTCGAGGCAGAGGTCGCGAGTTCAATTCCCCCTCTGTGCCTGCAAGAAGAGCCAGCCTAGGTGGCCTTGGGTAAGTTGGACTCACTCCCAGGATGTTCCCAGAAGAAGGGAAGAGAAAATCCCTTCTTAGTACTCTACCTAGAAAACCTGGGATGGGGGGGGGGAAGCTCACTAGAATGTAGTTGATTGGCAAATGAAGGTTATACCATGGGACTGGGAAGATACCAGGTTGGAAATAAGGCTCAGTTTTGGGAGGAGTACAGGCTGGAATTTGTTGCCTGGAAAATTTCAAGCTCCCAGTTATGGGTGTTTTTGACCCCCCCCCCCAAAAAAAACAGGCCTCCTCTAAGACTTCTAGGGACTGTTGGGGTATATGGCGACCAGGCATGCTACCTGCACTTCTCGTGAGTGAATAGTGTGGTGTGCTTAGCCTCATGGTTAATCTGGCCCAGTTTGTCAACAGAGGAACTGGGTGGATTTTATCAGAAAGCCACAGTCCCTTGCATCAGGTACCTGTGCATGTCTGACTCAGGATAACACCGGTTTGAACGTAACCCCCTTCCCAACCACCCTCTCCTCTACCTCCATTTGCCTCCCCTCCCCTGTGGGAGCCTCTGATGTTATCGGCTGCCTCGGTTGTGCAGCCAGCAAGATTATCAGCAAATCATTAGAGTTGGGGGGTTGAAGGGAGTGAAAAGTTGATTCTTTTTGTTCAGGTCTTATCTAAATCAGAACCGATACTAAAGCCAATGAGCTGTTTCCCTAACCCCACCCCCTTTGCACTCTCACCCTGGTTAGCGTATGGCAGAGACACGGGCAAGGTTATGGTGTCCAAGTCCAAGTCCAAGTCTTTGTATCAAGTCTCAAGTCCAAGTCTTTGTTACCAAGTGCAAGTCTAAGTCTTTCCTAGAATGTTTTTTGTATTATTGCTTTTTGTTTACACTTTACTGTGTAGGCTTTGTTGTTATTTTTGTAAACTGCCCAGAGTGTCATTGTAACTAGATGGGGGAGAGGGAAAAAGAGAGAAAGAGAGAGAGAGAGAGAGGAGTTGTTGCTACCGAGTCCTGAATCCAAGTCTTTGGTACCGTGTTCAGAGGCCCAACTTTAAGTCCTAATTTAAAAAAAAATAAGCTTTTCTCCCCAAAGGAAAAAAAACTAGAAGGGGTGGGTGGGTTCTGAATTGAGTCCAGCTCATGGGGTGGGGGGATGGGTGGGAACCAAGTCAAGTTCCAGTCAATTCAGACTTAAGTCTGACTTGGCAGTGAGTTTGCACGACTTGAGTTCCCATCTCTGCCTTCCTCCATCTCTCTTCCTTCCCTGAATCAGGAGATACTGGATTTTTGGCACTGTGTGGGTGATGGTGGCAATGGTGCCTTAGCGTGTGGGGATGAGGGAGAGCGTTCCTCTCCTTTCCCCCTGCGGCATGCCATAGGAGAAGTGCCCCGGGCTGCGTCACTTTGTGCAAATTGTATGAGAAACAACCTGCCCCCTTTCCCATGAACGCAAACTGCCTTTCGGGGGAGGTCCCACGCCAAAGGAGCAGCCATAGAATGGAAGGATCGGGTCAACGTTCCCCATTTCTTGGCTGCGTGGTTTTTAAAATAGATATTATTTTTCCTCTCCTTTTTTTTTCCTGTTTGATTTTCGCCCCCCACTCCCCGCTGCTCACCCAACCGGCTTCTCCCCAAAGATGGGGCCAGCCTCATGTTAGACGCCGGATTTACTGGCATCAACCCTTTGGTTTAAAAGTGAGAGGGCTTATTACTGGCAGTCACGGCTTGAAGAAGGACCGGCTGACTAATTTAAAAGCTGACTCAACGTCCCTCCAGGGCTTTGCTTTCTCACTCTCAATGCAGTATCTTTGAGGTGAAGGGAAGAAGCTGGTTTCTGTGGTTTGGTTTGGTGTTTTTAATCATTTTTTTAAAAAAAAAAATTACATTTTCCCTTTTTCCATTCCGTGGAAGGTGTCACAGAGCAGAATGTAGCGCGAGACGTGTACAGGTTCTTAAGCCAAGAGTCTACAAATCTTCCTGAAGGAGAACTATGTTGCCCATAGATCTCTGGCCAAAAAACTGTGCTATCTCGGGAATTATGGGTATTGTATTCCAGCACATGTATGGGCTCCGATGTCAATACACAGAGCATTTACAAGGTACAGAAAGATATATAACCAGCAATTGGCCATTTCAAGCAAATTCTGTTGTATCTTATTAATAGCCGTGTGGCTTTATGCACTCATGGGTTGATCTGGCCTATGAAGGAGGACACGGAATGTCAAGGAACATTCACCCTCTGAAAGTGAAAAAACACTCCCAGAACTTTAATCCTCCAGCTTTGGGGAGAGGAAAGAAAGTTGCGATGTTGAGTAGGTATAAAGCACGGGTGACTAAGGTATGAGGCAAGAGGACCTCTGGCCCACAGGAATATGTAAAACATGGGCAAAGACCGATCTGGTCTGAAGGAAATAACCGTTTATTTCTTCCCTCCCTTCCCCGTGCAATAATGCTAGAATTCAGAACCATACGACGCCTGCCGTCAAGAAAGGCAGGGTTTCACCCAATGCAGAATGAGTCGGTGGAACTCCCTGCCACAAGGTGTGGTGCCGAGCACCAGCTCCAAAATGGAGCAGGGTTTGAGAAATCCATTGGGCGCCGGAAGAGTTCTGGCAGTTGCAGCTGGCAGCGAGACAAAATCGCACGTCGCATACGGTTTGTCGCTGGGAAGACTTGGCTTTCACCCTCCATTTGATCGTTTCCCTTTGGCTGGGCACGGCGGGGTAAAAGAGTCCCAGTCTGACCAAGCGGGATTCTTCTTAGGATTCTGTACTGGGCCTCGGGAAGAGGGGAGAAGGAGAAGTTGTTTCTATTCTGGTGTGGGGTTTTATTTTGTATACTGCTGTTCCTTTCCGCAAGTCTCCTTTTCACAGCCACCTGCTGAGGTATGACACATCCCCCCCACTCCACTCTTCCCCACTTTCTTGTGGTTTCTTGCATCTGAGATGCTGCCTCAGCGGGTTAGGTCCTCCGCGCCAGGTCGTGCAGAGCGGTGGTTAAACTATTTCTAGTGATCAGAGAGGCGGGGAGGTTAACTACGCAGCTGCTGCTTCGTACCCCCTGCCCCGGATGGGCCTGGTGCGGGCTGGTGCAAATGCCCTCTGCATATGCCTCAAAGCACAGTTGCAGAGGGGGGTCGTACCACGTACAATAAGGCAGGGAGGGGGGAAAGCAATGATCACCCAAATCACTTTAACTGCTCCAAGGCTAGATTTGGGCAGACGGTTGGAGCGGAGTGAGCCAGCGGGGGCGTTACGAAGCTGAGACGCAGCTCTTAAAATCGAGTTAGAAATCAAAGCAAGCTCCAATGCAAACGTAGAAGAGATGCGGGGGGAAAGTTGCTGCTGTGAGGCACAGGACTAAAGCGAACATCCGAGGAAATATCGATTTTCAATTGCTATTGAACATCTCTTTTGCTTTATGTGTCTCATCTGGAAGTAAAGCCAGCAGCTTTTTAAGTGAGCGTTTACGTTCCAGTTTCCCCCCCTGCTCTTTTATTATGCTTTATGCTGTGAACACGTGTTCTCATCAGACTATTTTTTGACACTTGGGGAGCTCTGCTTCTAGATACGGGAGCAACATCTACCTGAGTGGAGCCTTGCATTACATCTGGCCGCTAAAGCACGCCCGCTTCTGGTGGTAGGATTCTCTGTAATGTATCGCTCAGCCCTAAATCACAGCTTTACTACTACTACTACTACTACTACTACTACTACTACTACTACTACTACTACTACTACTACTACTACTACTAATAATAATAATAATAATAATAATAATAATAATAATAATAATAATAATAATAATAATAATAATAATAATAATAATAGCCACCTTACTGGGATCTGCTCGCATAATTCGCTGATACATCACTGAGTCCTAAACGCTTGGGAAG
>JAHTLZ010000235.1:1162975-1185894 GCA_023846285.1 Phrynocephalus versicolor
ATAATAATAATAATAATAATAATAATAATAATAATAATAATAATAATCCACCCCATATCACCCTTGCAACCTGTCCTTTTGTTCATAATCCAGAGGGGGTGTTTTTCTCTCTGTCCCATCTTTTCTTAGGTTGCAACGAATTGATCAACTCCATCTTTGACTTTGCACACAGCCTCTCTTCACTTCACTTCTCCGAGAACGAGATTGCCCTCTTCACGGCACTGGTGCTGATTAACTCAAGTAAGAGCCACAAGTTGACAGCTTGGAGGTGCAGCTACATTGCAGTATAGTTCCCCCAGTTATACTGCAACTCCAAGAGCACATTCCATAAATCCATACAGTGACACCTTGACATAACTCTCAGCTCTTTGGGCAAAGCTGTCACATCCTAAGCATTAAAAAATGTATGCAACTCATTGGATATTCGGCAGCATGCCCTGTTTTGATTCCTAAGCCTTCCTATCTAAACTAAAATGCAGCCATCGTTAGAGATTTGCTGGAAGCTCAGTCTGCTTGTAAATCTAGACAAGCAAAGTGGAGGGTGACTCATGGGTCCCTTTCAAGGAGTTGTTTCACTAGTGTTTCATTGCATGCTTTCCACGCTGCATGCTTAGACCTTTCCGATAAACGATAGTGAAAAGTCTTCGTGGATCACAACAGCCTTTGTACCATTTCTTGTGTCCCCACCCCATGCAGATCGACCCTGGTTGCAGGAAAAAAGCAAAGTGGAGCGGCTGCAGAACAACCTGGAGCTGGCCTTCAAGCACCTGCTTCGGAAGAACCACCGGGAAGGCATCTTAGCTAAGGTGGGTGCTGCCAGGGCTGTGATTAAGATGGGCTAGTGATGGAGTCAACCAAAAGAGGCTCAGTAGGCATCAGTAGGAGGAAGGTTCAGGCAATGATAGACACAGCAAAGAGAAGCACCACAGAACATTCCCCCAGAACCAATAATATAACTACTTTTGATCCGGTTAGGCTGTCTAAAGCGACTTGGCTTATTGTTAGAAGGATACTGGGTTGCCCATTTGTGATAGAAGTCTGACTGCTTCCTTTCTTGTTTTCTCTGATAGCTGCCTCCAAAAGGGAAGCTTCGGAACTTGTGCTACCAACACGTGGAGAAGCTGCGCTCGTTCCGTCAAATGTATCCCATAATTGTCCACGCCGTCTTCCCACCACTGTACAAAGAGCTCTTCAGTTCAGACTCAGACCCTCCCCAGGGAGCAGC
The DNA here is from genome assembly GCA_023846285.1 of Phrynocephalus versicolor. Classification (NCBI taxonomy): domain Eukaryota; kingdom Metazoa; phylum Chordata; class Lepidosauria; order Squamata; family Agamidae; genus Phrynocephalus; species Phrynocephalus versicolor. The sequence continues at coordinate 1,164,201 of JAHTLZ010000235.1, forward strand.
AGGGGAATAACCCCCTAATAAGAGGGTGTAATCCCCTTGAAAGCAGCTGGGGCACTGTCCAGAGATCTCCTCCCACTTCCTTGACCTTCACGTCTGGGATCTAACCCCCAAATGGGGAAGGGCATGGGGTGTATCAAGACTGATGTTAAAAGATCCCATGCCCCTCAGTGTGTCCCCACTCAGCACATTAAGAAGAGACAGAGGAAGAAGGGTTTGCATTTCGGATTGATCCCACCGCTGCCACCATGTGACATTACGGCCATTTCATCCCTAAAGAAAATGGGACAAGGCCACATTGCCGAACATCCTCTCCCCCAGAATTGTTGGATCAAGGGGATAAGCCACGGTCTATGAAGCACTTTGGGGGAAAGTTTGGAAGTTCGTTGCCGTCGCAGCAGCAAGAATTGATCAAGGGGAGAGTCTTGTGGGCAACGAGTTCTCCTAAGAGAGGAAGACGCTGTTGCCATGACGTGGTCTCACGGGAAGGGCAAAATCCAATGAGCTGCCCATGTTCTAACACCGCAGCCAGCTTGGCTGACTGGGTAACCCAGAAATACCTCATTTTGCTCTCTGAGGAGATGAGACTCAAAACAAGCTTTTTTCCTTGAAACCAAGTTTTTAAGAAATAATGTATAATATATATATATTGTACTTATATAAGATAGATCTCTATTTTTCAGAGTATGTATACTTCTGTATTTGATACCAAATGAGTCCCTTCCTTCCTTCCTTCCTTCATCGTGTCTACATGTATAAACTGTTTTCCCCCTCAAGAACACCTGGCAATTCTCCAAAAGCAACCAACCCCTCAGGCCTCTGCTTTTGCTTTGTTAAAAAGAAGTATTTCAGCCACAAATTACATTATTAGACAGTGCCCTGGTGCCATACAATACTCTTTGATCCCAGGCAGACATCCTTTTTTTGTCTCCTGAGTAACCCGGGAGGTCTGCAGGAATCCCTGTGCCATTTTCATAACATCAGTCCTTGCTGTCATTATGGGTCTTACCCAGCCTGAACCGTTCGTAAGAGGACGAGTGGTCAGCAGAGAATCTGCTGCCTTGCTGTTGTGAGGATGGGAAGTACAACGGTACGGGAGTGTAAGAATTAGAAGCCAGCTGTTGTGAGGTTTTTCGGGCTGTTTGGCCATGTTCTGGAAGTTTTTCTTCCTGACGTTTCACCAAACTCTGTGGCTGGTATCTTCAAAGGGCAAGGAGCTCAGGGAACTAGGATCACAGAGCACAGAGAGAACTCCTAGTTCCCTCAGCTCCTTGCCCTCTGAAGATGCCGGCCCCAGAGCCTGGCGAAACGTCAGGAAGAAAAACTTCCAGAACACGGCCAAACAGCCTGAAAAACTCACAACTGCTATCTGATCCCAGCTGTGGAAGCCTTTGAGAATAAATTCTTTTCCAATTAGACTGGGAAAGCTCCTGTTGTATGCTGAGCATCTGAAGCAATAAGTCAGGAATAAGCCACGGTTCTGGGTACGGAAATAAAAACAAACAAACCAGGGCTTGTTTCGATAAAAGTAGGTTTTCTTGCCATCAAAATTACTTACAGGATGCAGCAGTCTATTTCAAGGACAACGAGAAACCAGCATTGAGCAAACCAAAACCTGGTCTACTCTTCTATTCACGTGTATCCTTGTTAGTTCAAACCAACATGGCTGTGCCTAACTACATTTTCGGGTCAAATTTCACCAACATGGTTGGCTTATTATGTGCATCCCTCCGAACGTGGTATGTCCCTAAGAAATTAAAGATAGCAGGGTTTCCCTTGGTGGTTTTCAACTTTTTCCCTCAAGACTTGGCAGAATTTTGATTTTTTTTAAAATGCTGATGCAAATGCCAGTGTCATGGTGAAGAGGAAATCTATTTTTGAAAAGAGAGAAAATTTATCTTTGATATATTTATGTTTCCCTTTGTGTGTGTGTGTGTGTGTGTGTGTGTGAGAGAGAGAGAGAGAGAGAATGCCCACTGGCAGCAATGCTTTGACATGATGGGGACATAGTTATTTTTAAAAATACTTATTTCTTTTTCTAAGGGCAGGGAGACAAACTTGAATGTAACTCGGTGCTCCTTGGAAGCTAAAAAGTTCGGCCGTAGTGTGACCTACCTCCGGGGAAATTGTTCGTTTTCTCAGCTTTTCTTCTAACACGGTTCTAAAATAGGTTGCCTCCCCCCTTCACACATACAAACACAAACTGTGTGTGTCACTTTTAACCTCGTGAACCCACAAACAAGGTTCTCTGTTCCCTTTTGTGGGGAAACAGGGACAAAGATGAATCAAAGCCCCTCTTTCCCCTCGAAAAGTGGACAGAGAAGACCTTACGAATCCGTGCCACTCTCGACAGGAACCAGCATGCTCAACTCCAGCAGTGATTGCTGTTGGTTACGAGTTTGTTAAAGCAATTGATTTCCCTTGCGGTGACATGAAATTTTGCCACCCCAGAGGAAAAGGCTGGATCCGGAAGCCATAGAACTCTTAATTGGTTCCTTGTCAAGAAGAATAAATCTTTCACATGCCTTCAGCCCTAGCCAAGAGTGAGGAACAATGGAGACTGTAGTCCAATTGCAGCCAGAATGTCACACTTTGCCCGTTGGCAGCTCTTTGAATGATTGCACTTGTGAGTGGCGTGGAGAGTTGGGGTGAGGTGGTGGGTGCAAGTTCAGCAGGCCAGGTGAAGAGGGCTTCATCTCATAGCCTTTGGGATCTGAGACAATCGGTGCTTTAATCCAGCAGTTCCCAACCTTGAGTCCCCAAGGGTTCTTGGATTAAAACTCCCAGGAGCCTTTGCCATTAGCCGTGCGGGCCAGGATTTCTGGGAGTTGAAGTCCACGTCCATCTGAGGACCCAAATTTGGGAGGCACTGCTTTAATCAGGGTTCAGGAAAAGTCAAACCAAATCCGTGCATCGACACCCAAACTTCCTATATTGGGTTTTCACCCTGCATCAGCCTCGGTTCCCATGAAGCTGAAATGCATTTTGGCGCCCAGCGTGGGGCAAGCAAAGTGTGATGAAATTTGATATCAAAGAAGCATGGCTTTGGGGTGTAGCCAGAGATCAGCGGGTACAGTGTGGATAGAATATTCTAGACCAGGGCAGGGCTTAAATTGATCACCAGCAGATGAAGTCAGGCAGAACTATGGAAATGGGTGGTGGAATCAGTTTTAAAAGACCTTTCAAATTCTTTTTCCAAATTGGAACATCAAAGTGTCCCCTCCTATCAATACGTTTCCAGATTAATAGATGCTGTAATTTTTATATCTGCCCAAGACTGCAAAACTGGGCGAAACTATTATATATAACAACTCTCACAACACATCTGGCTGACAAAAGTTATATTTGAAATGTTCCACATCAGCTCCCTACATCTGCTTTAGGTTTTCTGTCATCTTACCTCTTCTGTTACACCTTTTAAAGGAAATAACCTCTTATTTCTTTGTATGTTTTAGATGTTGTTTTAAAAAATCTTTAAAATATTTAAATAGTTTTTTTGTCATGTACATATCTGTTTTTAAAATGTTTAATTTTAAGAAAATAATAATGAGTTTAGAGCAATTATTCTTCTAAAAATGTACCACAAAATATTTTAGGTTACTTTTTAATTTAATTAAAACAATGGTGCGTATTAATATGAGTAGCTGGATTTATTTTGTCTCTCCGCTGGTTGTGGCTCACACTTATAAACCCCGCGTCCAGAAACCTGGTGTATTAATTTGCACATATAAAGTGGGTTGCAAAAATGGAGTCTAAGAATGTTTCAGTGAACAAAGGATGTTGCATTATCACACGGCAGAACTAGATATGGGGCTTTCTTCCGTCTGAATATTGTTGGTTAGGTTGCTTGCAAGATGAGATTGGTCATAAGGAGGAAAATACAAAGCCATGGGAGCAGTGTCCAATGGTTCACTTACGCACAGTTTGAAAAAATAAAAAAAAAGTTAAAAGAAAATATTATATACTGTACATTTTTCTAGATGAAGTTACCAGAACCGACCACTAGATGGAGACAGAGACCATGCTATGCATAGGATTTGCTCTTATAATGGTGTTCACTCTAGTCTGTGTTTTCTAGCATCTGCAGGGGACTTTGAACCAATCCCATCAGATACCAGGAGTCCTCCTGTACACTGCTCAGAAATGGAGGTTTGAAGGCGTTGTGTGTCTGAAGGGAAATTATACAATTTTTTTTCTTTATGTGTGATAGGGCCCAGTGACCGTCCGGAATCAGATCCCGGTGGCTCAAAGTACAGCCAGCCTAAAATTTTGAAACTCCACCAGTCCGACAGGAGGGCTTAGACCCAAAAGTGGGAATTTAGACCCGATCCTGAATGAAAGTCCATTCCTGAGAGGTTAGGCATCTTCCTAGCTAAGGAGCAGCCGTATCTCTTTGAGAGATGCATTAAAACGGAGAGTGGGGTCCTTTTGCGGCCCTGACTTCTGAGATGGGGACACTGGCCGAAGTTGCAGACTCCTGATCCGATGAAGCGCGGCCGTCCTTAGGTCTTTCAGGGACTCCTTTTATTTTTCGCCTCAGCTGCCTTTCACGGCAAGCCTCCTCCATTTGTTTCCTTCGCTCTGATGTGTACTGAGAGGCGCTTTTTTTTTTTTGAAAAAAAAATAGAAAGAAAATAACAAAAAAAAAACTCGGGCATGGAACATTCCTTTGGCAAAATGACATTCACGAGGCTGGAACAGAGAGAGAGGGAGGGAGAGAGATGCACAAATCAGACATCCTTCTTAGCTGTTCCGTCACCAGAGTCCGTTCAAAGAATCCTTCTGCCTGCACGCTCCAGGTAAGCCCGTTTCCTGCTTTCTGATACTTCCCCCCACCCCACCCCACTCCTGTGCTTAACGGGATGGGAGAACAATTCCCCTGATTCTTCACCGGGGCCCTTTTGGGAGGAAATAAAGACCATGGATGCAGTCTCTTTTTTGAGCTTTAAAAAGCTTAGAAGCATCAGGAGACTGGGTTTGATTCCTCCTGAATGCAAAAGGGGAGTGTTGGATGTCCATGGGAGGTGAACGCTGTTGTGTGTGTGGGGGGGGTCTCTATTTTTTTTGTGGAGTGGCTGAGTGAGAAAATACCCCAGGAAGCAACTCAGAACAGGGGATGATGGGGAAATGTCCGGGTCTGAGATGACGGAAGCTACGCACCAAGAGAAAGAGGTGGCAGATCTATTGCTTAAGGGCAGAGCAGAAGGGTGAAGAGCCATCTCATGGTGCCTCCAGTCAGGCCTTAGAAAGACGGCACTCCGAAGCCCAGCGTCCACTCGGGTGGGGGGGGGAGCTGTGAGTAAAATCAGGACTTCCCTGAGACTTGGCATTGAAAAATCTCTCCTCATAACCTCCGGGCCCAATGAATGCTCTCAGTCGGAGGCTCTGGGCTTGATTCTAAAGATGCACGGCCGTTTTGCACAATGCCTCCGGAGCCTGTGGAACTCCCTGCCACAAGCTCTAGAATGCTTTTCTTGGTGGGAAGGGAACCTGTACAACGGACTAGCTTAGCTGGTAGTATACCCTTTTTTTCATACTGGGGGCCAGTAGATATTTGGGGGGAAATGGGGTGGTTGTTTTTCTCCCCCCCCTTTTTTTTTAAAGAGGAATAATTGTGCCTGGGATCCTCCTCACAAAACACTTTTCATCCTACAAGGGACAGACTCTGAGCCTGCCAGCATATAGTCAGTCCTAGATGGAATTAAGAGCTAATCTGTCTAAGGGCATTACAGATGTCTGAGGCTTGTATGTTGATTATTTTAAAAGGAGAAGTGCTAATAAGATTCCACCAGTAGCTTAGAATTCCAAATTGCAAGGAAAAGGAGAAGGGGAGAAGTTAACGGTTAAAGGTGCAAGGACACATTGCGTTCATATGCAGGCTTGTAGAATGCCTTGGCGAGTGAACATACAGCAGGGCAGTGGTGGCTGGGAGTCCAATTTCTGGGGGACTGCAAATCCACTCCGGGTTTTAGTCTGCATTTTGCATATGTTATCCTAGGTTCCACTGCAGAGGGGGCTATCTAGGAGAGTAGCAGTAAATCTGGAAAGTGCTCATCAGGAAGGTCCTCCTATCCTGCACCCAAGCCAAGGACAGCCCAAAAGGATAGGCAGCTGGATGGAGCCATATCTGAAAACAAGGAGCAGGTCTTTTGTGAAGCTAATGGCTCTCAGTTGCCCATTCAAACCCCAACCACCAGCAGGTATGTTAGGAAGACTTCAACTCGGCTCCGAAAAGGGGGGGGGCGATGATAATGTCATAAACCCTGCTTGTCCTAAACTTCTGGAGAGTTTAACCCAGCGGTTTCAACCCCTAAAGGAATAACTCTTCTTCGACAATGTAGCAAAATCTCCTCTGGAGAGGAGAAGTCATGTTTAAGCCGTGTTTAATTTTTTCCTGACCGGCCATTTCTCGTGTCTGTGGCACTCACGCAGTAAGAAGGAGCCTCATCCTATGACGCCCATCAAAATCCATCTTTTTGTCTCTCTCTCTCTCTCTCTCTCTCACACACACACACACACACACACACACACACTTGCTCAATGGCGGAGTTTGATTTGCGACTTCTGCTTCATCAGTTCTGCAGCTAGTCATCAGCAGTCAGATTCCCGAGAGCTAGTTTGCGCCGGGCGCACTCCTGATTTGACGGCTCAAATGCTGACAGTTTGTGCGCTCGGATGAGCCCCCCGGGACCTTGTACACAGCCGGAGTCAGCCGGCAAGCCCTTCTGTGTGTGTGTGTCTTTCGCAGCCGACAACTTGGGAACTGAGGACTGGTATCTGAGCATCATTTCCAGGCCCATGTGGTGGTTTACGAAGTCGAACTCTTGGGGGCAAAATTGGGGAATTGTACTCTTTTAGGAAATAACTTCTCGGACCTCAGGCTAGTTGGAAAGGCTCTCCGTCCACCCACCACCCACCAGCAGCTGCAGGGCTCAAGCCCCACCACCCACCAATCATCTTATCCTCTTTCTTTGATGGGTACAAAGGCCACCTCTCTGTAGATTTCCAGTTTAATTTGAGGCTCAGTGGGGTTTGGGTGTGTGTGTTTGCTTTCAGCTCTACAAACTTCTCTTTCTGTGGTTGGTTGCTCCCCAGCTGTTGGGGGGGGGGGGGGGTGCTCCCATTTCCTTCATCAGAAAGAAGGACCACCGGTTCCACATCTGCGTTCAACCCATGTCCGGGTTTTCGGCGCTGAAGCTTTGCACCTTTCCTGCTCCAGGATCAGAGCAACTGGAGCCATCAAGGAAATTGGTTTGGCAAAAGTCCTTTCCGGCTTCTCACTCCATCCTTCCATGGCCTTGTTTTTCTCTCTCCTCCTTTTGCAGCCAGCCTGATTGCATTAGTCTCACTACCCTCCCCCCGCCCCCGGCCCCCGCCCCCCCCCGGGGGGGGGGGCTGCAGCTGTGATTCTTCACCTAGTGACGTCACGGTCAAAGGGGGTGTCCGCCCTACGTTTCAAGGATGCCCCCCCTCTGCCTCTGGAGTGATGAGGAGGGTTGATGATGGACATGATAGATACAGTAGGATGCCCGTATCTGCACAGAGATGGGTTCCAAGCCTGCCCACCCCTGCATATACTGAAAACTGTAGATAGAACTGAACAACCTACATAGCATAGTAAAAGAAAAAACCAAGAAAAATGATTTTGCCGTGTATTAACAGAACTGGCCACTAGAGGGAACCAGATACCATGCTATGTATTCTTCTACCATGGTATTTGCCTCCCCCTAAGGGCCAGTTCTGGTAAATACATCATGGAAATAGGTATTTCTAGTTTTATTATTTTAATAGTTTTTAAATGCTAGGACCACGGATAAAGGAAACTGTAGGCACCAGTCCTGTGGAAACGGAGTCCTCCTGTGTATTATACCCAAACCTAGCACTAAAGATAAAAAAAGGAAGTGATGCATTTCCTCCCTTTAGGGAAAATTGGTCGCGGTATACAAATGCAAAATGCAAAATGCAACATATCGCACAGGGAGCAAGGAAATGTGATCCAGTCCAACTCTGATCCATGCTCAAGCTGGACGTTTTTGGTCCAGCTATAGGGTTTTACTTTTTGAGGCCCGGCTGGAGTGATTCTGCGGCAGGCAGAAGGGTCGCTTTAAGGGGGGATCAATCCTATTTTTTGCTAGCATCAAGAAGACACTTTTGCAACCATCTGGTGGCAACCTTGGCTGCAGTGGGTCTAAAGCGGACCCTCTGGCTAAAATCCTTATAAGCGATTTATTAAGTGAAATCACATAAAGGACGGTGATACGTGGTTATTAATTCCGCACTAGTTTGACTCAAAAATAGATGCCAGCCATAAAAACAACAATAAACGGTGACTCTACTTCCAGATGAACTCTCCCGGGTGACTGAGAATCTTCACCAACAATAAACAGTGCCAACCAATCAGTCTCCCTCTGTCCTCTACTGCCAAAGGGAAGGGTACTTTTCTAGACATGTCCTTGCAACCTTATTAACATCTGGAATGAGAGACATCTCCCATTTCAGATGGCCGGCCCCTGTTTTGATACCTCCTCTGGCTCCACCGTGGCTCATGCCACTTCCCTGGCTCCCTAAATCATCTTTTCCCTTTGATGTCTCCATTGTAATGCGCCGGCTGGAAGCATGCCAAGGGGACACTTAGCAAAATTGCATCGCTCGGACAGGAACGGGGATGGCCTTCAGAAGGGAGGCCATAATGATTGCAAGAAGCTCTACCAGCCTACCTGCACTGGAGACTAGAGATGGGCACGAATCAAAAAAATGGCATTTCATTTGTCGTTTGTCGTTTGGAGGGTCCGTTTCGGTTCGTTTCTGTTTTTCGTGAATTTTTGCAAAAGATTCGTTTTCGTTTTCGTTCGTTTCGTTACCATTTCATTACCATTTATTTCAATTTTTTGTGATTCTTTTTTTTTAGGATTTTAAGCAATTCACTCATATTGCAGTAACGGAAACAAAACGCACAACAAAATTTCTAGTGTTTCTGTTCGTTTCGTTTCATTTTAAAGACAAAATTCATTTGTCGTTTCGTTAGCTAACGAAACGAAAAAATGAAAACGGAAACGAAAAATTGTTCGTTTCGTGCCCATCTCTACCGGAGACCTTCGGAGCTAGTTTAGCTGCACACCCCCAGGGAGAATTCTAGGGAACTGGAATGTTTTCCAAGGGGTCTGGAAGTCAGCAGAAGACGAGAACTCCACAGAGGCCTTTCAGACTGATTTATAGGTTCCAGAATTCCATGGGGGAAAATTAAACCAAATTAAAGTCTCCCTTATGGAACCAGTCCTGAATCACAACAGCTCCCTAGAATATTCTGGGGACTGCATTTCTGTCCTGGAGAGAAGATACTCTTTCCTATAACGCTTTCCTATAACCTTCCTTTATCAGAGCTTGGGTAGCTGCATGTACTTGTAATTAGTTACGCTGAGGTAAGGTGGAGGGAGCAACAATCAGCTTTTCAATGTAGGAACAAAGTTACCTTACACAAGTGGTGTTTTCACCAGTTACATTTCAAAAAAGTTACTTTTAAAAATGGATTTTTGAAGCGGGCTTTAAGGGACATTGTGAACAACAATCTTTTGGGTTTTCTAGTATTCTCTTCACAATCCTAGAACTCCTTCCCCACCAAAAAAGGGAGGAATGGACAGTAACAATGGGCCATCACAATTGACTTAGTGAGGTGCTTTTTCCAACATTGTAACAGCCACGTGTTATTAAAAAGAAAACACTAAATAGTAGCAGAAATGATTTTTTAAAAACTTCTCCATCCATGTTCCTTATTTGAAAAACTAGAATTCTGAATCACCTGGATTTGTTCGACAGGAGAAAATATGTAGTGGTGGTTCTTACTTCTTCTGTTTGTATTTATTTAGGTATTTATTTACTCATAAATCAGAAACAGAGGGCTGTATGGCACTCACAATCTGCTCTTACCTCCATTCCCCGCCTTCCTCCTTCCTGGCTTCGCTCACACCACACGTCTGTGTAGGCACCATTCTAAACCCCAAAAGTGATCTGGGAAGTTGACCCTACAAATGTAATTTATTTTTTTATTTATATAGCTTGTATGCCACCCACTACCCAAAGGTCTCTGTGCGGCTCACAATCAAATTAAACAATTCAGACAATTAAAACATCAAATGGCAATAAAATTAAAACAATAAAACATTTAAATACAATAAATACCATATATTAAAATACTACACTAAAATCGCCATCAGGACCCACAATAATCGGTTTAAAAACTTCTGGAACAGGAATGTTTTTACCTGGTGCCGGAATGTCATCAAAGTTGGCGCCAGGCGGGTCTCGCTTGGGAGGGCATTCCATAATCTGGGGGCAGCTGCCGAGAAGGCCCTGTGTCTGCAAGCCACCCCTCTCACCTCCCTTGAGGGATGGCTCTTTCAGGAGGGCCCTCTGGCTAGATCTGAATTGCCCAGTAGGTTCATACGGAAGGAGGCGGTCCTTCAGGTATCTAAGTCCTAAGCCGTTTAGGGCTTTATATGTCAAAACAAGTACTTTGAATTGGGCTCGGGCAGCAACTGGTAACCAATGAAGGTTAAACAGAATAGGCGTGATGTGTTCCTTGGTGGCCCTGCCACTCACCAGCCGGGCAGCATGATGCAGAGAGCTTAAGCATACTGTATGTTCATTCCAGAGAAGAGAGGGTTAAGAAGGGAGTCGTCGCAGCCGTTTTTTTACACATATCTGAAGCGCAGCCGTGCAAAAGAACCGGGGGGGGGGGGGAAATTGGGTTCCTCTTGCTCCAGAAGTCAGGGACCAGAACCAAATGGGCAGAAAAACTAGAAGAGTAAAAATTTCAAGGAAGCCTAAGTTTAAGACGAACTTCCTAATAGGTAGAGCTCCCCCCCCCCCATGGAATGGACTCCCCTTGCTCTCCAGAGGTAGTTAAGCAGAGATTTGGAAGGGTGGTGAGGATGTATCAGGGACACTGCGTCTGCTAGATTCAGAGCTCAGACTTGATCCCGTCCGTGGGTCCCTTACAGCTCTGTGATTTTTTTCTTCTTCTTCCCTTCCTCAGCTCCCTTGACGTAAATCGTGGACTGACAAACCGCAAGACTCAGCACTGTCCACCACCATCAGAAGGACGGAGTGGCCATGCTGTTCTACCCAAAGAGGACATAAGACCATAACACCATAAGAAGAGCCCTGCTGGATCAGGCCAAAGGCCCATCTCGTCCGGCTTCCTATATCTCACGGTGGCCCCACCAGATGCCTCTGGGAGCGTACGAGACTAGATCTCTGTCTCCTGATCCCACTCCCCTGCATCTGGCCCTTGAAGTACCCCAGTTTTAAGCCTGGAGATGACACACCTCCATGATGGTTTGTCACCTGTGGTGGACTTTTCCTCCAGGAATATGTCCAATTCCCTTTTGAAGGCATCCAGGCCAGATGCCATCACCACCTCCTGTGGCAGGGAGTTCCACAGACTAACAACGTGCTGGGCGAAAATAATATTTTCTTTTGTCTGTTCTTACTCTCCCAGCCCTCAAATTGAGTGGATGTCCCCCTAGTTCTGGTATTTTGTGAGAGGGAGAAGAGCGTCCCTCTATCCACTTCACTCATGCCCCCTGCATTATTTTGTACAAGGACATTTTGAACAGATATGATTTCTGCAACCACTACGATTAAAATAATAATAATCAGAATTTCGGGGCCGTTGTAGGAGCTACAGTACACATGTAGCTCTGATGTCCCCTCCGGCCCTGCCATATACTAGCTTATTCTGTCCCATATCCAGATAGGCATGTGTCTTTTATTTTATTTTTTTAATATATGCCTCACGTTGAGGGTTGTGTTCTGTATTATTTGGGGGGGAGCATTGGTGCCTACCGCCCACAAAGAGTTAAACTTTGCTCTTTGAGCTAAAAGTCACTTTGAATGAGGATCGATTTACGTAACTGGTGATTCACCACTGGAATCCTGTCAAATCCACCCTAAGAAGGTGGTTTTACCAGAAAACCGGTCGACTTTGGACAGCTGACTGGGGAAAAGAACTGAGCCCTTCCGTACTTTTCTGGCCTCTTGTTGGTAAGTATAATTACACCCTTTCCCTCCACATAGGGCCTTTGTCAAGATCCCCTCGGGTGGAATGGTGGCATAAGGTAAGAAGAACCCAAGTCATACAGGCCGTGTTATGGTAGAGGCAGCTGGTAAGGAGTGCAGGGCTTCTCAACCTCTTTCCGTGGGGTTTGAGGTCCAGCAGGTGAGCTAGAACAGAGAAGAAAGTATTTTATTCTAGGGAAATAGAATGTCACTGGGAGAAAGCTTAAAAACTCCTAAGAGCTCTGTTGGATGACTCTTGGCCCTAAGAACATAAGAACATAAGAAGAGCCCTGCTGGATCAGGCCAAAGGCCCATCCCATCCAGCTTCCTGTATCTCACAGTGGGCCCATCAAATGTGTTTGGGAGCACATGTGACTAGATCTCTGTCTCCTGATACCACTCCCCTGTATCTGGCTCTTGAAGGACCCTGGTTTTAAGACTGGAGATGACACATCTCCATCATGGTTTGTCGCCTGGGATGGACTTTTCCTCCAGGAATCTGTCCAGTTCCCTTTTGAAGGTACCCATGCCAGATGCCATCATCACATCCTGTAGCAGGGAGTTCCACAAACTAACCACACACTGGGTAAAACAAATATTTCCTTTTGTCTGTTCTCACTCTCCCAACCCTCCCTCTGGTGAAACTCTCCCCAACCAAACTGGTGCTCTTGGGATATTTCTGGCGTGAGAGATTGGTAGGAGCCACACTCTCAACATACCCCAAGGACCTCTAATTAAAGAATAGAAATCTGGCTGGGGTTCCTAAAAGCCAAGGAGAAAGAAGGGCTGAGACCTTTCCAAATCCAACAGTGTTCACATTCTCCTCCTTTGGCTTGATCTTCTCAGATGTATTACTCAAGCAGCCACCCCCAGTCTGAGGTCTTTGAGATGTTTTGGGATCACAACTCTCACAGTCCCCAACTAGTGTCCATGCAGGCTGGGGTTGATGGGGGATAAAGACCAAGACATCTGGAAAGCACCAGGTTAAGACAGACAGTCCAAGATGGACCTTTACCACTAGGGCTATTGCGACTGTTGACCCTTAATCACCTTCTGATGAACATCCACCTTGTTCTCCAGCCCCATAACAGATACGTTGTCAACGTTTTGGACCAACTGGGGAACTTTTTGTTATTGCCTTCCAGAAAGCAATCAAGATGGCAGCCAGGACCCTTTTGGATTCTCCGTCTTCCTCCGAGACAAGCTGGCACCACCTGATGTTTCTCATCCTAGTGGTCTTCTTGGTGGGCTTCGCATGGAGCTGTCCTTCAAGATGCCACTGTGTGGCCGAGGATAAGGTGGTCTTCTGCCACAGCCGGAACCTGACGGCCATCCCAGGAAGGATCCCTCCGGATACCGAGTTCCTGGACTTGAGCCGCAATTTCCTCCGCACCCTGCAAGGGGGGATGTTCTCCCGCCTCCAGGCGCTGAAGGAACTGGATCTCAGCCACAACGTCATCTCCAACATCGAACACCGAGCCTTCCACGGCTTGCAGAACCTGATGACTCTGCTGCTGAAAGGCAACAGGCTGGATATGATCTCAGGCGGCATCTTCGCTGGGCTGCCGAGCCTCTCCATCCTGGATGTTAGTGACAACAAGATCCTAGTCTTCCTGGACCACTCCTTTGAGGACCTCTCCCATCTCAGGAAGCTGGAGGTAGGAGGCAACCCACTGGTCTTCATTTCAAGCCACGCTTTCCGGGGCCTCCAGCACCTCCAGCAGCTCCACCTGAAGAAGTGCAAGTTCACCAGCATCCCGACGGGGGCCTTCTCTCATCTCCACCGCCTCGTGGAGCTGCGGCTCAAGGTCCTGAACATCAGCGTCGTCCCCGACCACTCTTTCAACGGCCTCCACCACCTGCAAGTCCTTGAGATCCACCAGTGGCCTTCCCTGACGACGTTGCGGCCTCAAAGCCTCTCGGGCTTGAACGTCACGTCCTTGTCCGTCACGAAGTGCAACCTGCGCGACGTCCCTTACGAAGCCATCAAGCCCTTGGTTCACCTCCGTGTCCTTGACCTCTCGTACAACCCAATCTCTGTGATCTACGGGAGGAAGCTCTCCGGCCTCTCCCGTCTTCAGGAGTTCCACCTCACGGGCGGGAGGCTGGTCACGATCCATGCCAGCGCCTTCCACGGACTCGCCCACGTCCGCCTCCTCAACGTCTCCAGCAATCACCTGCAAACTCTCGAGGAGGACGTCTTCCACTCCATCGGGAACCTCGAGGTTCTCCGGCTGGACCGAAACCCTTTGGCGTGCGACTGCCGGCTCCTGTGGATCGTCCGGAGAAGGCAGAGGTTGAATTTCGAAGCCCGGCAGCCCGCCTGTGCCATCAACTCGGCCACAAAAGGGAAGTTCTTCCATAGATTCTCCGATCTGTCTCCCGGCCACTTTAGATGCAGGAAGTCCAAGATTGAGGACAAGAAGACCCTTCAGGCAGTGAATGTCGAGGAAGGGGGACAGGCCAATTTGACCTGCAAAAGTCGAGGAGACCCACCTCCCACTATCTCATGGGTGTCCCCTCAAAACGTCACATTGGACGCCAGTCACAAGGGCCGGAGGGCCGTCCTCTCGGATGGCACCTTGAAGATCCAGTACGCCTTGCCTGAAGACAGTGGCCGGTACCTCTGCATCGCAACCAACACCGCAGGGAATGACACCAAGGTGGCCCACCTTCATGTCTCTGGACCTCTTTTCAACAGCTCCTTCCTCTCGAAAGAAGTCCGCTTACTCAACGGCACGAGGTTGCCCCTCAACCCGTTCCTGGTGGACATCAGCACCCTGGTGGGCATCCTGGCCATTGGGATTGTGCCTTTTCTGGGCTCCGTCGCTGTTTGCTTTCTCTTCATTTTCCTCTGGAGCAAGGGCCGAGGGAATGCCAAGACCTACATGGCTGAATCGGTGCCTCGTTATCCCCGAAGCTGGAAGCCCGTGGCCAACAAATGCAGACCTGTCAATCGGAAGCCCAGATAAACCACCAGCTCCCTCTTGACATCTTTTTGAGTTGAAGGACCTCATTCTGTTCTCCTAGAATGCTGGTGCTTAGAGGCAGACAAAGGGAATCTTCTCAATGGGCCAAGGAGGTCCTTACACCACCAACAGAAACCTTCTTTAGTCTCCATGAAGTTTCCCCTGCTTATTAGACCCCGAGCAGTATATACCAAAGGAAAAATGTAGATCTCCCCATGCTCCGAGACCTCAAAGAGGAACAGAGAGGTGTCTCTTTCTGTAGCAGCTAAAGATCAAGCTTTTGCTGCCTTATTATTATTATTTAAAGAGAGGGATGATTTTCTTCTTCCAGGATAATAGCAGCTTATAAATTCAAAGTGTGGTGGGTGGAGATTAAAGTATCTCAATGGGACCTTTAGGAAATGGGACACCAGGAAGAGAGAAAAGACTATTTTATTCATCTTAGCTTGGTTACAAGGCATTCCAGATGTTCTAAAAGATTCCAGATGTTTGAAGGTGGGGGGGCTGTACAAGTCACCCAGAAATGCTTGGAGGTAATGTCATGATCTACAGAGGGTTTGTTTAGATTTCAGGAGGGTGCCAGGAGAAAGATTTCAAGTCTTATCCACGCTTCCCAGGGGAGATATCAGCAATGAGTCGCCAACACGCCAAGATGGAAGCAAAGGGTTTGAATTCTGGATGCTGAACTCTGTGGGGACTTGAGGTGCTGGGAACAGGACGTAGCTCTATACGGATCCGTTTTTCAAAACCCTGCCATTCTGGGGTCTACGCTCATTCTATTTTCAGGCCATCCCTGCCTCTACTTGATGCTGTGTTTTGCTTCTTTCAATGCAGCTTGTGCATTAATAAACCAACGTGTTTTTCGTTTCTGTTTCCCTTGTGAGTTTTGTTGTTGTTGTTGTTGTTTTGGTGGCTTTGGCACAGAAAATCCCACAGCCTCCGGTGTGTTTTCCTTTTTCCTTTTCAAAGAAAAAGAAAAACAAACAACCCACAAAGTATTTTCCCTGGAAGTTATCAGCTGGGGTCACTGCTAACGTCATTCATTTATGAAGCCTTTTCCATCAACAACAACAGAAAGGGGTGCTGTAAATATAATTGTATTCCCCAACTTGCTGCCCAGCAAGTATGCCAGACTATAGATCCCAGGATCCCCTGCCCTGTGGTAGCTAGGAATGATGGGGGTTGTTCTCCAGCACAACAGGAAGGCACCAAGTGGAGGAACACAGGTGCACAAAATGCAAGTTGGAACCACATGAAGGTGCCAGATGAACCTCCTGGAAATCCTTCCCGGGTCTCCAGGCAGGGAGGAGAACCTCGGACCAAGAGGAACAAGAGGAACACTTCCGGTGGGAAGTGGCTAAGGGTGCGACTGCATAATGAATGAAATGTGAATTCCTTTGTGGTGAAGTTTCCCCAGGGAATTCCTGTTCCCCTAGGTCAGTTTGAATTAAATAGCTGCACAAAGAGAGGAGGAAATTGGGCAAACAGCCTTGTTTGCAACTTATTGATGAATCTGTCCTGTAGCCCTGCAGAAGGCTCAGCTACTTAAGAACTACTAAAAAAGTGTAAACAAGGGCAGACCAGCAGTTTCCTCCTCTCATTCTCTCTCTCTTTCTCCACTTTTTTTTCTTTTTGGAACAGCATGGCACCAAGCTGTTTAAAACACACACACACACACACACACAGAGAGAGAGAGAGAGAGAGAGAGAGAGAGAAAGAATTTAAAAGCCTTATGGACTGGACTGTATATTATCCCTCATTACTGTAAGACTCCTTGGCTCCTTTTCCAAGGAGAAAGGTGGGGTAAAAATACAGTACAGTACTCTAAAATAAATCGATTAAATAATATGCTGCATGGAATGAGAAGGCAGAGACCAAAGGATCACAGTTTTCTGATTCAGAGAGGGTAGCCGTGTTAGTCTTTTCAAGAATTTCAGGCAAAAATCAAAGAAAAACAAAACAAAACAAAACAAAAGACACAAACATGTGGCCCCTTAAAGACTAACTTTCATCTTTTAATGTGACGTTTCGTGCACATGTGCACTTCTTCAGACACATATAGCAGCAGAATGAGGTGTGAGATATAATATGAGAGGAGAGATACATTTCATACCAGATATTCATTGGTTGTAGGCTAGATATCATTGGCTGTAGCATGCACTGGGCAGCAGAATGCTAAATGGTGCTGAATAATAAAAAAAAATCAGTAGAGAACAATTTGAAAACTAAACCACTACCACCTCCACTGCATGCTGAAACTTAAAAAAAAACATTTCAGGAGCCCTTTAACCCTCTTTTGTTATAGAGAAGAAGTCAAACCCCAGCTGGATCTGCTCCCTTGGAAAGGTAAGCAATGTCTGGCAGATGGTTTTTAATTCCTAAGTGGAAGGCCAAAACCAGAGTAGCAGACCCCAACACCAAGCGAGACAAACACTAAGAAAAAAAATAGGGTTTTTAATTTCAGGGAGGTGCAGTGCTCGGGATCGGCCAGGAGAGGGCGGGCTACACCGTGCAATGCTGTGTTATTTAATTATTACTTCGTTTTTTAATGGCAACGCTGCATCTTTGCAGGATGCAACCCGCTCTGCCGCAGTCGCGGACGGGAAATAGGGGGAGGGTGTTTTGGGTTGCGGCGGAGTGGATTGAGGGGGAAATGGTCGCCAATATAGTGCCGCCTGGGGCTGGGCTGGATCCTAGAGTCGGGGGCAACATGTGGTTTTCTAGATGTTATTATCAGTCATCCCCGAAACATTGCAATGAGGATGGATATTGCTGCAAGCCCTCAACATTTAGGCGGGCTGCCTATTCCCCGTCTGGGGACAAGATGGATCTTGCGTCTCCTGTGCGTAAATCATGATATTTTAAATCTAGAGAGCTTCCCTATTCAGGAGCAGTGTACCGCTAAATACTCAGCGCTGGGCAATTGGAGAGGGATGGTGCCTGGCCACCGACCTAGCTCAGAGGTTCCCCTCTCTAGCTGCAGAGGAGCTGGAGGCTAGGGGGCTCCATCACAGACGCCCTGGCCCAACCCACTCGGCCTCTGAGAGACGACCCAAGTTTGGGTACCAACTGGGAGATTGGACTGAGACCTGCAGGAAACTCAGCCGACTGCCCTGGGGCCGGCTCCTTCCCTCCTGGTCTACCTCCCAGGGTTGTTGTGAGAACACCCTGGGAAGACAGAAGTCCCGTTCCCCTGCCCGGAGCTGGATGTCCAGAGAACCAGGCGTTGAGCTCTCCTTGCAGGAGGAGAGGATGCTGAACATCAGCTAACATGTGTATACAGTATATGCATCTATAAATCGCTATATTGCTCTGCCTCCCACCACTCCGTCTGCAGCTTGCTTTTCCAGGCAGCTTGGATTATGTTTTTCCTTCCCCTCTGAGGAAGTTATGGTGACGTCGCTTTTGGCTTCATTTTCTTTCTCTCCCTCTCTCTCTCTCTCTCTCTTTCCAAGGGGCTATAAATTAGAAAACAGAGGGAGGCGGCGGAAGGGAGAAAACCAGGCAGCAGGTCTTGCCAGTAAGCCAGCAGGAAAAAAAAAAGAAGACGCTTGCCTCTGGAGAGATTCCCCGCAGAAGTGTCGTCGTCGGGAGGCTTTTCTGCGGACGGAGGACCACCGGGCGGAAAGAAGATGCGACCTCTCCTTTTCTGCCTCTTTTGGGTGGCCGGCCTGGTGTCGCCCCAGAAAACCCCCCGCCTGAAGCTGATCCCCAAAGGTGAGCCTTATTATACGCCTCGATCCCCCTCCCCATCCCTCCTTCGGTCGAGTTTTCTGCACCTCTTTGGCCAGATTCTGGCACACTGGATCCCTCTGTGCTTTCTTTTATTTTTAAAACCCCACACTTTATCTTGAGGATGATGAACACACCTCCTTCCCTTGGTGTTATTAGGAACGCTGGTCCATGCTTTAAAAGTCACCCATAGCTGGCTTTGTGGCGTGCGTGTCTTCGTTTAGAAAACAATTAGAGAGGTGGAGAGGAGACAGTTGCTTTTCCCCCCAAAGCCTGTCCCACCTCCTCTGCTTCTAGCAAGGAATTCCTTAGAAAACTGGGATTCAGGATGCTTCAGATGTTTCCGCAGAGTTTGGGGGTTCCAGAAGAGCCTGCCACTTCATCCTTAGGAAGATGTATCCATTTCCCTTCCTGTTCTGGTTATGCAGGTCAAGTTTCATCCATCACCCCTTTTCAGGTGGCGTTGGGGGTGCTGTGTTTAGGATCCAGTCGGATGGGTTTTGTGGCTGGAAACATATCTATAATAACCTGCTTGAGAAGGATCGGTAAGGATGAATCTCCAGGCTGTGCCGGCGTTGTTTTCCTGGCTGGCCCTTCGCAAAACCACAGCAGAAAGTTCAGGCAAGGGTCTCCTTCTGTTCAGCACTGCGGATGGATTGTGCGTACACACAGAGACGCCCATGACTTCAAGGCAGATGCTGTTTTTTAAAATATGGCCATTGCTGAAAAAGATGACCACGGTGTGGCTTTCTCTTCTGTCCAGTCACGCAGCGCCCCCCCCCCACACACACACAAAGCCAGGTTCTGAGCAGGCCTCTGAACCCCGAAATTGTCCAGTTTGAACCAGGCAGCCCAGTCCCAAGCTGGAGGGTCGTGTCAGCGATGGGCAAAGCTCCACACACCCGGTCCCTGTGGATGGCTCGGTGTAAGCGAGCCAATCTGCATGCAGCTGGGACAAGGATTAGGACGATCTGAAGGATGTGTTTGTGCACAGGAGGGAAGGAGGCTGAAAGATGGAGCTGGTATTAGTGGAGGAGGGGGGTGGATGGGGTGGGGCACTGCCTCAGACTTTCCATTTGCCCCACCTAAGAAAATCTTGACCTGGTTTTTGTTATGTGGGATCTTTTGATTTCACTTAAAAAGAAAGGGGAAGGGAGATCGGAAAGAGAGAAGGGAATTTTGGCTGGTGCCAGTTTTTCTTTTTGGGATGGGGTTTTTTTAACATGGCTTACCAAAAAGCTTCTTTCCCCCTCCAAACACACACACACACACACACACACACACACACACACACACACACACACTGTTGTTCACAGCATCTTTGAGGTTTTAATTCCTTGGTGGAGAGGAACCTGTCACTCCAGACATGCTCAGAGGAACCGCTTTCTCACAGCAGCGAATGATGACAAGGCAAAATGGGACACCTCCACACCAGGTGCCTCCCCAACCAAACCCGGGTTGCGATCCAGTTATAAAAGCCAACGGGCTTATAATGGTGGAAGAGGAACGGGTTTATTCCATGTTTCTGCTGCATTATACAAAACGGCTGCGTTCTCTCTCTCTCTACCTGCTGGGAATAACCCACCCGGCTTCTTTGTGTACCTCTGCTGGGTTCTGGATTGGAAGCCAAGAGCAAGTGAGAGAGAGCGAGAGAGCGTTGCACTCCAAACGTATGGTTTATTATAAGAGAGACAGCCAGACTCTACGAAGTCCGGTTCCCCATGGCATACAACCTTTCGGATGAATGTTAAGTAAACATTCATCAGCCAAAACAAAGGGATGGAGATTCGGTGGATGCCTAGCAAAAAATTCAGCATCTTGTGGGTCTTCTCTCTCTCTCTCTCTCTCTCTGTCTCTCTCTTCAAGGGAAATCAAAACATCATAGATTCAAAACACCTTTTGTCCTGGTATTCTTAGAGGAACGGTGCTCCACCCTGTCTATCAGCCGCTTCTTCGTCATCCCAACTGCATCGTTATGAACCTGACTGGTTGTGGCAACTCTGGTCCAAACCATGAGTCTGTGGTGCCTCCTGGCTCAAGTCCCCCAAGCAATAAACCTCATCTTTTCCCCTTGGTTCCGGCATTGAACGATCGGCTGTAGCAATCCGGATTTCGCATTTCGGCTTATGGGACCCAAGCGTTCAGCTTTCTGCTGTCTGCTGGCGGTGGCGTTGAGTCCCCCCCGTTGCAGACCCCCCCCAAAATGTACAGTTTCCCAGCAAAGCTATAACCCAGGGAAGGATGGGGGACCCCCTTTGGATGTCGTTTAAGCCTGCCAGCCTGGAAAGGGCAATGACGGACGGGCATCGTGCCATCTTTCCAGTCCTACTCAGAAAGCCGGCGGTGCTGTTCAAGGAGGAAACGGAGGAAGGGACGTTAGGAAGCAGATGGGAGTCCAACCGCCGTACCCTCTGCATTGCAGATAAAACAGAGATGCTCGTTCTCAAACGGAGGAAGGGGAGGGGGGAGAGAAGCACCGTGCCCCAGATCCGTGCAACAGTGTGATCAGCGTGCGCTCATCTCGAGAGCCCCCAAATGCACATGTTGGGTCCAACTGTCGGATGTGAATTCTGAGAAGAGGACCGGGATGGGGTGGGTGGAGGGTCACCAATGTGCTGGTGTTGCTATAGCAACAAAGATCATCTATCTATCTATCTATCTATCTATCTATCTATCTATCTATCTATCTATCTATCTATCTATCTATCTATCTATCTATCTATCTATCTATCTATCTATCTATCTATCTGTCTATCTATCTATCTATCTATAAATATGAGTATAATATCCACCCACCCACCCATCCATCCACCCATCGATTTACTTTTGAAATCTGTTTACTTCTAAAATCTAATCTAATCTAATCTAACCTAACCTAACCTAACCTAATCTTATCTATCTATCTATCTATCTATCTATCTATCTATCTATCTATCTAT
>JAHTLZ010000235.1:1188283-1217547 GCA_023846285.1 Phrynocephalus versicolor
CTGAGTAGGAACAGGGCTCCTGCTATCTCTTGGAGTGAGCCTACTGACCATTTCAAACCTGTCTAGAATGCTAAACCTTATTTGGGGGCGGGGGGGTGGGGTAGACTAGGATCCAGCATCCCAGATAATACCTTCCAAAATCTGGAAGAAAACTCAGAATGCTTTCACATACCCCACAGGGACAGTTCACCTCTTTAGCTATTGACCTCATTCCATAGGGTCTTGGCTTGCGTTAGATTTAGGTGGGTCGCCAGAGCAAATGTCTGGTCCGTACGAATGGCAGACTTTAGATTATTTATTTCCAAAGTAGGATGACAAGCATCACGGTTCAGGAACAAAGAGTGTGTCTCAGTGCATGTTTTAACCCTCACACTTTCAGGGACCAAAGTAATTGTTGTTCACCCCCCCTTCTGTTATTGACATTCCAGAAGGCAATCTTTACTCTGCATTATCTGGAAACAAAAGCAGTATCCAGAGAAGCTATGGAAACAAAAAAGGAATTAAGACAGAAGACAGCTGGATAGACAGTAAGAAATACTCTGAATTCTTGTTCCAGTCATCTCGGAGTAGAATGCTCTTATCGTAATTTTTAAAAATATGATTGTATTCAATTATGTATTCCATGTTCCCCTTTTGTTTTTACCTTCTGCTTGTAGAATTTGGCATTTAGCATCCCAGCACATCATTAAGAAGGTTAGGTCCATTGTTAATGACTTAATAAGTACATGAAACTATTTCTTTGTTTATTTCCAAACTAAACTACTAATTGAGGGTTTTAATTATATAATTAATAGCAGGAGGAGTGATGCAACGAAAGCCTTATCGGCTAAGTACTGAGTTTTCTTTCTGCTGTTAGCTTTTAAATATTGTATGTTTAATGGCACGAGCTGCCTTTGACCCTTTCTAAGGAGAAAGGGATGGAAAAATATATTAAATATTAATAATCCTGCTCGGGAAAATGCAAGTCCCATTCTGAAGGTTACAGTGGTGGTTTCCAGTTTTGAGTGGCCTGGTTTTCTTGGGCAACAACTCCCAGAAGTCTTTGCCACTAGCTGCGCTGGCCGGGAATTCTGGGAGTTGTCATCCAAGGACATCCAGAAGAGCTGTTGGGTTATACGGAAAGGAACTGAAAGAGGAAGTAATGTTGTGATGTCTGTTCTCGGAGCATTGGGTTCATGTCAGTGTGAAAATGAACCTTTGGGCTCATCTGACCTGATTTGTGATGTCAAGGCTTAGCTAAGTTTGTTGTAGAGAAAGATCTCTCGGTATCACAGCGGACATCACAGTGGTGTGGACCCTCCATGTACAGGAGTACTCGACCTTGCGATAAGCCCTTTCTTACATATTAAACAGCCCGTGCCACCTGTTGTTTTATGTCTGCATTGCTCGGCTGGTCCTCCGAGCCTGAGTTTTAAGTCTTCTGCTGCAGATGCAGAGTTTGTCGGGGCGGCTGTGCTCACTGAGCGGAACCCCAACCTAGATGAAATCTTCTTTTTCTACAACGAGGTCAACCAGACCGCGGGGCTGGATGAAGAGCCGTACAGAGCTCAGCTGGCACGGGTCTGCAAGGTATGAAGAAAATGACTCTTGCTGCATTTAAAAAAAAAAACTGGTGGCAATCTGATCTGAATCTAAGGCACCTTCGTGTGTTTCGTTCTCTATGGCCTCCTTCCATTCCAGGTGGACATGGGTGGGAAGCCCATCCTGGTGGACTCCTGGAGTACATTTCTCAAGGCCAGGCTGGTGTGCGGACACCCCCACGAGCCCCTGCGCTTCCACCACCTGTGGGACGCCTTCGTGTTCACCAAGGACGGGAAGGAGAAAGCCGTCCTCTATGGAGTCTTCTCCAGCACTTGGTGAGTTGCTCCAGGGACCTTTAAGAGTGAAAGAGCTAGAGGAGAGAGGAAGGATTTTAAGCCCTCTGGAAAGTGTGGTGTGCTATTGCCTTCTGGTTATCCTAAAAGGGATTACCCAATCGGTGACCTCCAATAAAACCTCCAAAAATAGAGATGTGTTTGGTTGAAGGAGGAGGGGGTTTACTTAATGGAGACCCAGATATTTCCACCAAGTTAGGGTCAATGATAATACAGTGGACCCTTGTATAACAAACGTTTTGTATAACATAAAATCTGTACAACATAAAAAATTCCGGAGATAGGGGAAATTTGCTTAACATAATCGCCTATGGGGCGAATCTGTACAACATAAAAATGGGATCACTCTGTTTTCAATGCATTCCTATGGGAAATTTGTATAAAGGAAAATTTGCTTAACATAATTTCATTTGGAATGAATTAATACCTTTATGCAAGGTACCACTGTATATGAAAAATTGAGAACCACTGTCTGAGGGGAATTAGTGGGGGGGGGGGAGAGAGAGAGAGAGAGAGAGAGAGAGAGAGAGAGCTGTGAGGAGCTATCCTTGGTGCTGAATCCGGAGCCTACTTCAATTCAAGCCGTTGCTGCTTTTAATTTTATTTAAAATACCGTGGCCCCTCGTATAACAAACAGATTGTATAACATAAAATCTGTGCAATATAAAAAGTCCGGAGACAGGGGAAATTTGCTTAACAGAATCGCCTGTGGGGCGAATCCGTACAACAGAAAAATGGTCGCGATCAGGGATTACTCCGTTTTCAATGCATTCCTCTGGGAAACGTGTATCAAGGAAAATTTGCTTAACAGAATTTCATTGGGAACGAATCAATTCCTTTATACAAGGTACCACTGTATTTTTAACCAGCCTCTCGCCTTAGAAAGGACCGCATAATTGTGGCGACGAGGATTAGAAGATAGTATTTAATATGAGCAGCGATGAGTCCACAATCCTAAAAGGAATGATGAACACAGTACTGTACCAAGAAAAAAATCAGCAACACCAAAACCCATTCTGTAAAGTACAACAATTCGTGTTTAAAAACCCAGGCAGCAGTCAGTCACTGAAAGAAAACTTGCCCGAAGAGAAAGGCCTTGGCCTGACCGCAGAAAGATAGGAAAACATGGGGCTGTCCTTGCCTCCAGTGGGAGGGAGTTCCAAAGTCTGGGAGCCACCACAGAGAAGGCCCTCTCCTGTGTTCCCTGTGTGATCAAGAAAGGCTCTTCTTCAGCTCTTCTTCAGCTTACTCTGGGAGAGTAAGAACAGAGAAAAGAAAATGTTTTTTTTTCACCCAGTGTGTTGTTAGTCTGTGGAACTCCCTGCCTCAGGATGTGGTGGTGATGGCATCTGGCCTGGATGCCTTCCAAAGGGAATCGGACATATTCCTGGAGGAAAAGTCCATCCCAGGTGACAAACCATGATGGAGATGTGTGTCATCTCCAGGCTTAAAACCAGGGTCCTTCAAGGGCCAGATGCAGGGGAGTGGGATCAGGAGACAGAGATCTAGTCTTGTGTGCTCCCGGACGCATCTGGTGGGGCAAATGTGAGATCCAGGAAGCTGGAGTAGATGGGCCTTTGGCCTGATCCAGCAGGGCTCTTCTTAGGTTCTTATGATCCTTTATCTTCTCCCTGTACCTCATTGTTCTGGTGATGGTATTGTTGTTGATGTGTGTGTGCGTGGTTTTTTTCTCCCAAGGGGTGCCTCGGCTGTTTGCTCATATTCGATGGCCAGAATCAGTGCCCTTTTCAAGACCTCAAACTTCAAGGGTGCCACCAGCTCCATCCCGAACCCCAGACCTGGCACAGTAAGTTCCACCTAAAACCCTTCCCCTTATGTCCAGACCTGTTGAATAGGAGGCTGAGTGGGGAGCTTTTTCAGCTCAAAGTCACAGCCTTACCAAGCTTTTTTTTGGGGGGGGGGGCTGGATGTCGGTGACCATACCATAAAGATTGAATTGAGTTGAATTGAGAAAATGAAATACTGTAATGCACATGGAGTGTGGGGAGTCTAGTTTTAAGTTTCCTGCTGAATGAGGGTATCTTGGAGAGGAGGCCTGGCATTGAAAGAATGAAGCAGGGACTCTCGGTTTCTCCTTTCTATAATTCCTCCTCTGGATTAAGCAGAAATAAGAGCACCCAGTAACCTATGTGTTGTGACATTTGCGATTAACATTGGGGTCCTTATTCCAGGATGTCCCCTTGATTTCCTGCATGACAGCAGATTTCTCTAAGTCTTGAAGGCTCAATGTGTGTGTGTGTGTGTGTGTGCGTGCGTGCGTGCGAGCGTGCGTGCGTGTGTGTGTGCGTGTGTGCGTGTGTGTGTGTGCGTGCACTCGCTCCCCCATTGAATCTTAATATATGATTGAGACGTACAAAATAATGCAGGGCATGAGTCAAGTTGATAGAGGGACACTCTTCTCCCTCTCACAAAATACCAGTACTAAGGGACATGCACTCAAATTGAGGGCTGGGAGAGTGAGAACAGACCAAAGAAAAGGGTTTTTTTTTTTTACCCAGCGTGTTGTTAGTCTGTGGAACTCCCTGCCACAAGATGTCATGATGGCATCTAGCCTGGATGCCTTGAAAAGGGGATTGGACAGATTCCTGGAGGAAAAGTCCATCACAGGTGACAAACCATGAGGGAGATGTGTCATCTCCAGGTTTAAAACTGGGCTACTTCAAGGGCCAGGTGCAGGGGAATGGTATCAGGAGACAGATATCTAGTCTCATGCGCTCCCAGATGCATTTGGTGGGGCCACTGTGAGATACAGGAATCTGGACTCGAGGGGCCTTTGGCCTGATCCAGCATGGCTCTCCTTATGTTCTTATGTTCTTATGTTCTAATATCTTCCTAGGCAAGATATTGATTGTGCTGGTTCTTTTAATTGTTGGGACGTTTATTACAGTTCTCAGTTTATTCTGAACACCAACTGCTGGTGGCGGGGAGACTGTTGGCCATCCAACATCCACCCTATGAACATTCATTTCTTTTTGGGGAATGAAAAAAAATCTCAATTAAAATAAATATGTTTTAGCATTCCGGCTTTTATATGGAACATTGATTTTAAAGGTTGCTCCTTGATTTCTCTGTGTCTTCCTTCCGCTTCTTTCCTGCAGTGCGTCTCGCCCGATTCCTACCACGTCCTGCCCAAACATACGCTAACTTTCATTAAGGACCACCCAGAATTAGACACGGTCATCTATCCAGATGAGGAGCATCCCCTGTACATCCTTTGGAATAATGATACTTACACCCATGTGGTGGTGGACCGGGTTCGGGATGCCAGCAACGAGTCTCATGATGTCCTCTTCCTTGGGACAGGTGAGCTGAAAGAGTTGCTGCTCTCGTGAAAAACCACCCAGGAATGGTCTAGATCAGGCATGTCCAAACTTGGGCCCTCCAGATGTTTTGGACTGCAACTCCCACGGTCCTTTGCCATGGGCAGTCTAAGCTTAGAATTCTGGGAGTTGTGGTCCAAAACATCAGGAGGGCAGAAGTTTGGACATGCCTGGTCTGGATTTATAGGCATGTCCAAACTTCGGCTGTCCTGATCTTTTGGACCACAACTCCGAGAATTCTAAGCTTAGACTGCCCATGGCAAAGGACTGTGGGAGTTGTGGTCCAAAACATCTGGAGGGCCAGAGTTTGGGCATGCCTAGAATGATCAGTGATTCTCCACCTGTGGGTCCCCAGATGTTCCTGACTGCAACTCCCAGAAATCCTGGCCAGCTCCGCTAGTGATGAATGGAAAATAATTTCATGACAATTATAGAATGATAGACTTGTTGACTGGCGTGCTGTGTGTCAAGTACACATGATTCTATGATTCTATGATTCTTACAAAAGAGTTCCTCACATTTAAATAAACATACATTCAAAAGATCTGCTAGGATATAAATGTTCAATTAAAATCAAGATTAAAAAATGTCTTAATCTAGCAGTTTCTGAGCACATACTGGAATAAAGCTGTTTTAGGGCTTGATCACACTGGCAGAAGAACCCCAGTTATATTAGTCTGGCTGTTATTTAAATAATTTCATAATCTCTTGTTTATGCTATGGCCACCCAACATCAATCTAGTGATGAAGACTTCTGGGAGTTGCAGTCCAGGAACATCTGGGGACCCACAGGTAGAGAACCACTGGTCTAGATCAAGACTGCCTTTGCATCCACCCTGGCCTAGTCCAGTAAACTCTTTCCAGACAGTCCTCTGATTGTCACAGCCTAAATGTGGGCCATCTGACCACCATTTTCCCTTCTTTCCTTCCATCAGCAAAAGGGAAGATTCACAAAGTGCTCCGGAGCAAAGAGCAGACGGTGATTATTGCTGAGATAAGCCCTTTCAAGGAACAAGAGTCCATCTCGTCTATGATCCTGGACGCTGCCAGAGTAAGAGAAAGACTCAACATGGTGCTTACTTGAGCAAATGGAATCGCTGAGTAAGCACTGCCAAGGGGATCTTAGGGTGCTTTTACACAACCCCTAAGATCCTCTGGCAACTTAAATCCGGACCAGAGATCTTGGGGGTTTGTCGCTCTTCCTGTGTTCCCACCCCTCCGCACCCCCTGGCTCCTGTCTGCATGAGGGGAGGGAGAAAAAAAGGGAGAAAAAAATGCAGGCTCACCTCTGCGTTGGGAGCTACCCCTGGAAGTATTCCAATCTCTTCCAGTCTCTTAAAGGGGCGGGGGGCAAAAAAAAAAACACACAAGGCGAGGAGAGGCCGGTACTCACTGCTTTACATCCGCATCAAAAAAATTTCACCTTCGGAGACCAGGTACTTGGAAAATGCGCTGGGATGCGCTTAGGTGGGCGTGGTCGTACTAATTTTTTTTTTAAAATCCGGAGCTGGTGGGAAAACAATTTTAAGCTCCGGATCTGGGAGCCCTTTGCCTCGGATTTTAGGGGTCGTGTAAAAGCACCCTTAATGGAGCAGGTAGTAGCGTTCAACATGACGAAAGGCAGTCTTCTCCGTCTCTTCCCATTCTGTCCACCACGGAGCTTTCCCAGTTGGAAAGCAAAGAGGATCCCTATAAGAAAGGGGGCCTTGTTGTCTTGGTGGGATCCCAAAATATGACCGTTGCTCCTCATTCTGATCTTTTCAGCTCCTCTTTCTTCTTGCAGGGTTACCTGTACGTGAGCACCAAAGCGGAAGTGACGCGCCTCCCTCTATCCGATTGTGACCAGTACAGCGAAAACTGCTGGAGATGCGTCCTGGCTCGGGACCCGTATTGCGGCTGGGATGTGGACGCGAGGAGGTGTTCTGCCGTTTCCCAAATCAAAAACTCCACGGCCAGGTTTGCTGAGGAAGCCAAGGTGGTGGGAGGGTGTTGTGGGAGGCAGGCATGGAGGGAGGGAGGGATCTGACTTGCCTACCCCCCCACCAAAAAAAAAAATCACCAATTCTTTGTGTTAGTCACTGATTCCTCAGTCTTAGCTTTTGCGTTTCTCTGGGACATGATGCCCACCTCCAGATGAAAGATGAGAAAGAAACACTGGCATGCAACCATCAGTAAAAGTTGGAGTTCGAAGGCTCTTTTATATCTAGGAGGGTTGGTGAACTTGAAAGGTTGAGCGTAATGCACCAAACTACAAGTCTCAGCTCACTTAGAGGCAGAAGAAAGTTAGGTTTGGAGGCAAAAGAGATATGGGATGAGGGGAAAGCTGGATTTGAAGAGGAAAAACTGGATAGGTTGCTGAAAACTGTTGGCCATTGTTCTAGCTCAGTGGTTCTCAACCTGTGGGTCCCCAGATGTTCCTGGACTGCAACTCCCCGAAGCCCCCACTACTCGCTGCGCTGGAAGGGATTTCTGGGAGTTGAAGTCCAGGAACATCTGGGAACCCACTGGTTGAGAACCACTGTGACTAACTCCTTTATGGGAGAGATGTCATCCAGAACGGTTGGCTCTTCAGTGTTTTGGACTACAATCCTCACAGTCCTTTCTCATTGGCAGGATGGAGGATTCTGGGCGTTGCCATCTGAAACGGATTGTGTGCCAGATGGCAAGGTTGAAGAAGGCTGGGCCAGGCCACGTTTGAGTCCACTTCCAAAGGCTCATGTGTGGCACTTTCCCTATTTTTCTTTTAGCAGGTTGCTTCAGAACTTGGATGCATCCAACACCACCTATGTTTGCGACGCAGCGGAAGGTAGGCTATTGCAGCATGAGAAACACGCGCGCACACACGCACATGCGCACACACACACACACACACACACACACACACACACACGGCACAACTCCCACCGTCCTTTGTCATTGGCAATACAGGCTTGGAATTCTGGGAGTTGTGGTCCAAAACATCTGGAGGGCCAAAGTTTGGACACCCCTGACTTAGATGGACGAAATGCCATTTTTAAATTCTGAATTAACAAGAACCAGACAAACGTAAAATGTAACTTTCGCTGCTTTTACACGACCCCTAAAATCTGAGGCAAAGGACTCCCAGATGCGGAGCTTAAAATTGTTTTCCCACAAGCTGCGGACTTTAAAAAAATATTAAGTACGACCACGCCCACCTAAGCGCACTGCAGTGCATTTAACAAGTACCTGGTCTCTGGAGGTAAAACAATGCCGGGCTCTCCTCGCCTTCTGTGTGTTTTTCTTTTTTTGTCCCCCCGCACCTTTAACAGAATGCAATCCTTAAGGGGCTGCTCTGACAGCAGACGGAGGTGAGTGGAGGTGAGCCTGCATTCTTTTCTCCCTTTTTTTCTCCCTCCCCTCACCGCAGACAGGAGCAATGGAGTGCGGAAGGGTGGGAACACAGGAAGAGGAACAACACGCCATGATTCTCTGGTCCAAATTTAAGTTGGCAGCGGATTTTAGAGGTCGTGTAAAAGCGCCCATAAAAGAGTCCCTTTGAGCCTTAAATGTTATTAGAAGTATTTTGCACTAAGCCAGAGAACACATCAGGATCTTTTATTGGCTTTTTAAAAACGCTTCTCTCTTTTCTCTCTCTTTTCATTCTACTGTGTCACTTTTGTTGTTGCTGTTGTTGTTGTGGCCATGGAAGAAAAATTAGTCCAGGAGGCCCTCAAGAAAGTGAGCGTGGACCCCACTAGCTACATCTACTTGCCATGCCCTCTACGGTCCCACCATGCCATCTACACTTGGGTCAAAGATGACAAGACGTACCCTTGTTCCATGGATGAGCAATCCTGCACTCTTCGCTTTGGGGAGAGCACTCCGATGGATCAGGGTGTTTTCAGATGCACAGCCAAAGAAGAAGGCTACCAAGAAGAGATTACGGCTTTCAAGGTCACATTGAATGGTGGAAGGGTCTCAGAGATCTCCTTGGTTGTGGTGGCTACGGGCATGGTGTTCCTCACCATAACTATTCTCTTGCTCTAGATTGGACTGGTGGAGAGGAACAGATCTTGTCACACTGCCAACTCAAATGTTTTTGTTTTCCAAGATTTGATTCCAAATAAATGTGGTCGCATCTATGAAGTCCTTCCACACCTGCACCTCGGACCAATCACCGTTGGCTCAACAAAACAGATCCTTGTGCGGCACTCATGTCTGGAGGTTCACTCATCGGCTGTTCTTTGTCCAAGTCTATTTTAAACATAGATTCCCTCCTTTCCACTTCCAAAATGACTTTTCAGGAGAAGAAATAAACAAACGTTGCAGCAAAATCAGAGAAGGCTACAGCTCACGATTCCTTATTTCATCCCCGGGATTATTCGGAGAAGTGAAGGAATTCCCTGAAAGATTATTCAAGGCGAAACCTAAATCAACCCAACACCCTGAAAATATTTTTATTTTATTAATGGCTCTTTCCATTTAAGTTTACCCAACAATTTTGAAAAACAAAGGGGTTCCAAGTTGAAAGAAATGCACAGTGTACCTGAAACATTGTCTATTTTGGATTCTATTGATGTAACATCACAAGGCTTTGTCGCATGTGCTGCATAGGAAAAACATTTAACTGCTAGCAGGGTCAAGATTGATCATGGATCCTGACCAGCCGTGAAAAAGTTGGGTTATGCGGCAAGATGGCTTCCAGTACTGTGCTGCTTTCTTGAAGGAATAGTTGGTCAACTCTGCCTTATTTCATAAGCCAGATGCAAAAAGAGAAGCCCACATTCACCAGAATGTAAACCCTCTCTGGGTTAAACTTTTTGCTCCCATATGCTGATGCTAATTTATCCAGCCATTTCATTCCAAATAGCTAAGTTGTCTCCGCGTGTAAAGGGACAGCCTGCATAACATTATATTCTAAAGAAGCATGTAATCAACACATTTTATTCCAACCTGGGGGCAAAATCCTCAGGAAGGATCTATAAAGAAGATGGATGCAGTCAAGAAGAAAGATAGTGGTAGGGTCGAGAAAAGAATTAGGGCAATTGTCCTACCTAATAAACAGTGGGTGACTCAGTCATTTGACTCTACTGTGCAAATGGGCCAACGTTTGTATCTAGGTAGCCTGAAACAGGGACACATCTTTCCAAGGAGTTTTAGGGGCTCTTCCACCTTCATTCACAAGTTATTAAGACAGAGCACCTGGAATGAGGAAAGCAAAAGAATGGATGCCCCTTCGAAGACTGAAGGTGGTCAATGTTTAAGTGAATGCCAAAAAAACAAGGTGATGACGGATCTTCTACAGTTAAAGCATCAATCTTTTCTTGTGTTTGTTGTTATTGACATTGCTGCTGCCTTGACAATCATGGGCTTTTCTTGTGTATGCGTAGATAGCCGTACAAATGGTTCTTTCTGTCTTCAGAGTTGCCCAGGCTGAAGAAAGGGAGTGGTATCAGGAGACAGAGATCTAGTCTCGTGCGCTCCCAGACGCATCTGGTGGGGCCATTGTGAGATACAGGAAGCTGGACTAGATGGGCCTTTGGCCTGATCCAGCAGGGCTCTTCTTATGTTCTTATGTAAGCTTTTTCCATTTTACTCTACAGTTAAATAGTGGGGGTTGGGTGTTTGGATCTCAAGCTGAATATCATCCAGGGATGTCATGTAGCTGCCAAAAGAAAAAGAAAAAAGAAAATCTCTAATGGAAATCTTAAAAGCATTTCAGGCAGACTCTCGCATGAAATGGCTCTTCCATCGTTGTCAGGCTGCCGCTCAAAAACTGGAGACGGTAACTTCCAGATGGACATGGTAACATGTTTTGAGAAGAACAATAGCAATCTAGCTTGGAAAAAGATGATGAAGATGATGAGAAGATATAGAAATCAACTCTTGTGAGAAATGATGGAAAGAAAGAAAAAAACAAGTTTGAGCCAGAAGCTGGGAGAAAGACACAGCCATTCAACAGATTAGAAGCTTGGGAGCGTATCTGTTGTTCCAAAGAATTCAGTACCTTGGATAGCTCCACATATGGTAAATTCACTGTCCCGTTGACCTTGGCGCCACCAGCTCCAATTTGGTCGATATTAGGAGAAATGTCCAAACCACAAGAGGTGTTTAGCACTTGAACATACTTTTTGTTTGAAGATGTCACAACCTTGCCTTTGATGGAGATGTTTAAGCAGAAGCTGGAAGACTGTCGGTTGGAAATGTGTATCCCAGGTGATCCTGCATTGATCAGGAGGAACCGCTAAAACTCCAACTCGTACCTTCTGTATTTCTTTTCTTCTGTTGCTTCTGCCTCTTTTTGATCTTCGGTACAAAAGGCATTTTCTCACCCCGTTTGAATATTGTTTAAGGTCTTGTCTTTTGTGGTTCCTTCTTAGAATATGTGTGTGGGGTTTATTTGCAAACAAAAGGAGGGAGAGTCTCCGAATTTGCTTTGAGAGGGGAGAGAGTGGCAGATTTAATCTCAGATTTAATCTCAGATTTAATGCAACTCAGGGACAATGTAAACGCAAGGCCATTAAGACTGCAGTCCGGTCTAGACTGAAGCTGCGATCGCATGTTTTGTTAACTAGGAAATGAACCCAGTTGAAATTCAGTGCATTTTATTCCTCAGTGGGCATGCTTCAGATTGTATTGCTATGGGACAACCCATTTTATGCTAAGCTGATACACACTGAAGGAGTACAAAGAATCCCCTCCCCCTTTAAGACCAGAATATATCTTCCTGAGAGAAATAAAGCAAGAGCCTAAGCCACTTAAGTGCAGTTCAATTAAGCCTAATGGGCTCTGGAATGGATCTGAAGGTAGTCCGGGAAATAAGATGTTGGTCTGGTTTTAGAATACAGTAAAGTGCCCGCAGCTCTTTGGAGATGTGTTGCCATGTTATAGGTCCATCGTTCATACAGATAGAAAGCTGCGCAGGTTGTGTTATTACCTTTTCCCAGGACTGTCCTACCCCAGTGTGGGTTCAGCTTTGCTGTACAGTATATTGAAAATGCTGCTCTTTGCTGATGCCTCCATCTCTCTTTGTCACGACCTGAAGAGCAGGGGGAAACACCCGTTCAAGTGTGGTAAAGAAGGGGAGAAATAAAAGTACACTGAAATAAAAATGACTGAACACTGAACAAGATGTGTCTGTCAACTGAATGCAGGTGTCTGTGACTATCTGTTCTCATGGGGGCTTCCAGTAATTCAGCTCAGCACGATTTGGTTCCGCACTCCTGTTGCATGAGCACATAATATGAATTCTTGACCTTTATCCTGAGAATGTAAACCCATAAAAATTATGAATTACATGTCAGTCTCTGATTCCTGAAAAGCACAAGATACTGATTTGAGGGGAGGCACCCTTGTTTACCCCATGCTATTCGACATTTACATGAAACTGCTGGGAGAGGTCATCCGGGGATTTGGAGCGGGGTGCCATCAATATGCTGATGACACCCAGCTGTATCTCTCCTTTCCCCCAGATTCCAAGGGGGCAGTTGGAGTCCTGGAGCACTGTCTGAAGTCAGTGGGGATCTGGATGAGGGCTAAGAAGCTGAAATTAAATCCAGGCAAGACAGAGGTTCTCCTGGTTCGGAAAACTTTGATGCAGGTGCTGGAATATCGTCCTGCTCTGAATGGGGTTGCACTCTGTTTGAAGGAGTAGGTCCACAGTTTGGGGGCCACCTGGATTCAGAGCTGCTCCTGGATTTTCAAGTAGCGGCTGTGGCAAGGGGGGGGGGCTTTGCCCAGCTTTGGCTGGTGCGTCAGCTGCGGACATACTTGGATCATACAGACCTGGCCATGGTGATCCATGCCATGGTGACATCAAGATTCGACTATTGCAATGCACTCTATGTGGGGCTGCTCTTGAAGACGGTTCGGAAACTACAACTGGTACAGAATGGACCAGCCCATGTACTTACTGGAGTTGGGGGTCGACTCTGTTAGGCCACTTCTCCGCCAACTGCATTGGCTGTTGATTCATTTCCAGACCCAATTCGAGGTGCTGCTTATGACCTTTGAAGCCCTATAACAGTTTAGGACCAGGATATCTGAGAAACAGCCTACTTCCAGCTGCCTTGGGTCCCTTTGAGAAGAAAAGCACCATAAAAAGATTTATTTATTTATTTATTTATTTATTTATTTATTTATTTGGACCTATATATGACATCTAGAATTCCCCCATGTTAAGTTTCACTTTTGCCCAAAGCATTGTGGGTAGCCAATGCCCTGTTGGGTAGCCAACAGCCCTGAGCGTGCCCAATGCATCATGGGACTTTGCGACTAACGGCTTTCGTTTTTACTGTACCAACACAGTCGCCTCACGTGCCTGACCATGCGCGTTCAAGCCCTTCCTCCCGCCTTTTCCGAGAGCTCCATCCTGATTGGTTGCGGCGCTGACCTTTTCACTCCATCTATTGGTTGAGAGAGGCTCCATACCGGCTTGTTTTGATTTCGAACAAGCGCCGCCCCCTCCCCATTTCCAGCTCCCCCCCATCGCGTCTTTGCCCACGCCCGGCGCCACAACTTCCCTCCTTATTGGCCACTCTCCCCCACCCGCCCACCTCCGGGCAGCGATTGGACGACGCGCCGGAGGAGGGGCCGGGCGGCGCGCGGGGATTGGTCCGGTAGCGAACGTTCTGTTGATATAAAAGCCGGGGCGCGCAGTTGCGGTCCCGCGAGCGGCGTGGGAGGAAGCTCGGGTTGGGTGCTGCTGCTGCTGCTGCGGAGCAGGTAGCGCAGTGCGGACGGAGACGAGGACTGGGCTGGTTCACGTCCGGGGCGGGGAGAGGGAGAGAGAATCGCAATAAGCCCAAGGGCCGAGGGTAAGGCTGACGACCGCACGGAGAACAGGTGTCTGGGCAGGACCGGACCGAGAGGCCTGTGCGCATGCGCGCCAGGAGAACCCATGTGGGTCAATGGGGAGAAAAGAAAATCAGAAACAGGCGCGAAGGTTTTGAGAAAAAGGCCGGCCGGATTCTTTTCCCACCAAGGAGAAGGACATGGAAGAGCAGAAACGGCCTGGATCCAGTTGCTCTGGTCCCAGCGAGAGTAAATCCATTTGCCCACGTGCAGTTAGTTAGTGGTCGGTTCTGCTCCGAAGCAAAAGGGGTTTTGCTTCCTTCCCGTTGGATTCAGGGCATGGGAAGGTGGTGGGAGAAGGACTGAGCTCCGTGGAGGAGGCAGAAGGAGAATCAAGGTCATGGTTCTGATGCTTGCTTATGGTAGTCGCCCTAAATGCTTGATAGATGGATGGTATGCAATACAGGAATTGCATGGATGGATGGTATGCAATTCCTGTATCTTGAGTAAGCAAGGTGAAACAATATTGCATGTTCCAATTTCATGTGAAATGAGGAAGGTTTTCCATGTTGGACATGTGCGCAGGCCTGTCTTGAAATATGTGACACTGTGGATATAATGGGACGCTTATTATCTTACTCAAACTGAAATGTATCCATTGTTTTGCTGGACCTCTGAAAGTGTGCTTCTCTAAATGAGAGACACCTGTGGCACATTGATTCAGTTATTGCAATAAAAAAAGCCTTTATTCTTGAAAGAACCCAGAGTTCCAGTTCTCTGAAGGTCTTCATGGCAATTTGCCAATCTCATTGCCGGTTATTTATTT
Organism: Phrynocephalus versicolor; assembly: GCA_023846285.1. Lineage (NCBI taxonomy): Eukaryota > Metazoa > Chordata > Lepidosauria > Squamata > Agamidae > Phrynocephalus > Phrynocephalus versicolor. The sequence continues at coordinate 1,203,079 of JAHTLZ010000235.1, forward strand.
ATTTATTTATTTATGTATTGTTGGATTTATACCCCGCCCATCTTCCCAAGGGAACTCTGGGCTGCTTCCAGCAATCTGACCGGTGCAGCAATGGTCAGGGTACAATACAAGATACAATAAATTTACCATTGGTGAGATGACATGTCATTCAAAGCACATCCCAGATGGGGTGAGAAGCAGACCAGAGGAGGAGAGGGGTAGGACCATAGAGGGAGGTGTAGTGAGTGATGGAGGAGAACTGAAGTGCTGTCCATCTTGAAGGTGACTCTGGACGGCCCAGGTAGTGGACCCCCTATGTTGCAAGGCGTGTTAAGTCAAAGATGGAGAATGAGCCAGGTAGGCAAAACAAGGTGGGGGGGGATGTAGTCCAGACAGACTTTTGTCCACAGGCAGATTTGGAGGAGTACTACAGAGAGATAAGGGCTCTTTGTCACACCGTATTATGGTTTTGTGGAACTCACTGCCACCTGACCGGATTTAGAGAAATACGAAGTTGAGGAGGGGGGTATCTGTTGTGATGACCAAGCAGAACCTCTGGTTTCAGAGGTGGGCCTCTGCTAAATGCCAGGTGCTGGGGATTAGCATCCAGAAATGGGTGGGGGCTGTGACCTGTTGGTCATGCAGGTGGAGGTGTCTGAGGTGGGAGCTGAGGAGAAAGGCAGACTGATTTGGGCAGGTGCCCGTCTGATCCTTCAGGGCTCTTCTGACTTTATAGTTTGAAGTAGAACCTCCATGCCCAGGGGTGGTGTGTCTGTGGACAAGGAGCATTCAGAGGGCTGCCGGCTTGGCGCCTTAGGTGTGACTTTGGCTTCGCTGGGTTTGAGAGAGACCATCTGTTCCATCAGGGCCATCTCTGTGTAGTAACGGGAATTGAGCCTCTAAGTACACAGCCCGTGCCAAATTGATTTTTTCTTTTCTTTCTCTGCTCGGCTTGACTCCTCCTCTTGAAAGTGCTAAGCTGGGCATCCTCTCCAGCTCTCCTTCACTTCCAGGGTGGCAGGGAGAGGAGGGAGGAGGAAACCTTCGCCCGGGACAGGCAGGTCGGTGGCAGGCAGCCCGGCCCCAGCATTTTGGAAGCCGGTCCATTCTCCAGCAGCCGGTCTCCTCCAGCTTCTGGGCCTTCCTTGGCGTTGCCGAGTGCTGGCGGAGCCCAGCCCGCAGCCGGCCAGAATGATGTACTTGGTGTCCCTTTCCAGCGGGGAACTGCTGCTCAGGAAATTCCTCCCCTCTCGCCTTAGGATGCCCTCCTCCTCCTCCGCTGCCGTCATGGGAGCCATGGCTGGCGAACGGAGCTCTTGGGCCAGCCTGACGACGCTGCAGAAGGTGGCTCTGGGCCTCGGGATCCCTGCCAGCGGAGCCATCCTTTATATCCTTTACCGCCGCTACTGGGAGAGTCAAGGTAGATGCGTCTGCCCCGGCAGGGGTGGGTGGGGTTGTCAGTTGCTTGAGTAGTCGTTTCAGTCCCGTTCTGCTTGCTGATCCAGGGCAGTGACTCCCCTCAGCTGCTTTCTCTGTTGACCGTCTGGCTCTTGTCGGGTGTCCAGACCTTTGGAGCTTTCGTAGGTCCGTTTTACCCATGTTTGGCTGCTCTTCCATGTTGACACCTCCTTGCCTCTGGCATCTTCAGGATGAGAGGCTGCTGTGACTGAAAATTAGATCAGAGCGGAGGCTGAAGCTGGAGGGGGGGATTGTATCTGCCTGGATAGGGGAGTGTCGCTTTAGATGTGACGAGGCTTGAATGCCGGTGGCCAGAGCCTGTGTGAGTTTATTTGAAAGCAGGTCTCATTAAGGAGAGACACTTTGCAATCCCAGGATGTTCTTCCATAAGAACATAAGAAGAGCCATGCTGGATCAGGCCAAAGGGCCATCTAACCCAGCTTCCTGGATCTCACAGGGGCCCCACCAGATGCATCTGGGAGCGCACGAGGCTAAATATCTGTCTCCTGATACCACTCCCCTGCATCTGGCCCTTGAAGTACCCTGGTTTTAAGCCTGGAGATTACACATCTCTATCATGGTTTGTAACCTGTGATGGACTTTTCCTCCAGGGATCTGTCCAGTCCCCTTTGGAAGGCATCCAGGCCAGATACCATCCCCACATCCTGTGGCAGGGAGTTCCAGGCTCTCTCTTGTGCTGGTTGGGGTCTTATGAGGGTTGTCATCCCGAACCTTCAGGAGACACCAGATAGATTACCCTGCACTAGAAATCCTTTTCCTCCTTTGACTTTCTCAGAGAGGCATCCTTGAGGTCCTGACACAGCATCTGCTGGTGGTTCAGGGGCATTTGTCATTGAGGGCAAGAAGTCCGATTCCTGTACTCTGGTGTGTTCCAGACTGTTTGATTGATTGATTGATTTATATACCACAACCATCTAGCAAAAAAGCTAATCTGGGTGGTTTACAAACATGTACAAAAATAGATTAAACAACTTAAAATAGTAAATAAAAACTAATCACTCGGACCAAATAATCAAATCATAACAATAAAAAGAACAAATAAGCAAATAAGCACAAATACAACAAATCAAAATGATGTGACAATTCAAAATAAGAACAAATGGGGAAAAGCTTCCATGAATCACAGGCGCCATGGCTGTCAGAGAAGGAATACAGGGGTTGTAGTTCGGAGGAGCCGGTTGAGGAAAGCTAGCATAGACCGTTAAACAGAGTGGTGCTTTGTGACCTTTATCAGGAACATCTGTCCGAAAGCCCCTTAGATCTTCCTTGGTGGTGGTGGTGGGGGGGACAGTTGCAGTACAGTTAGATACCTCTGTTCCAAAGATGCTTGTTTGGGATTGCTTAGAAACATCATGGTTTGTTTGTATGTAGCCCACTGTCCCAGGGGGACAAATAGCAGTCTTAGTCTTCATTGCCACTTGGAAGTAGCTTCAGAATTACCCGTGATGGTGGCCAGGGGTTCACGGGCCCCCTCATGCCCTGAAAGTAGGCTTGAAAACATTGGAAGGGGTTTGCGGGGAGGGGGCGGTTCCTCCCTTCCAGCTGCCACGTCTTGTGACTCCATCTGATATCTCCAGAGGATCGCCTGGCCTTTGTGGGGGAAGAGGAGATCGAAACGGAGATGAAGGTCCCAAAGGAGGCCGTCAAGCTTCTCATCGGGCGGCACGGAGCTCAAATCAAGAAGGCAAGTTTCCACCTTGGAGCTCCAGCTACGCCTGTGGGTCCCCAGATGTTCCTGGACTACAATTCCCAGAAGCCTCCACCACTCGCTATGCTGGAAGGGATTTCTGGGAGTTGCAGTCCAGGAACATCTGGGGACCCACGGGTTGAGAACCACCGGGCTACAATCCCGCGCCCTGTTTCATTTCACAGACTCAAGGCACTTGGTGGCATCCCTGCGAGATTCCTTAGAGCAGGCATGTCCAAAGTCAGGCCCAGGGGCCAGATGTGGCCCATTTTCAAATATTGAGCGGCCCATGGCCTCTTCTCCCCGCCAGCTCAGCCTGGACACCCCTCTCTTAGAGGGCTCACAAAGAAAGATATCACTGGTAGGCGAGGGGGAAGACTTTTTCAGAATTTGAACGTTATTTATTTATTTATTTATTTATTTATTGAATTTATACCCCGCCCATCTTCCACAAGGGAACTCTGGGCGGCTTACAAGGCTGAGGTTGAGGACTAGTGGCCTGAACGGTTTCCTGCCTCAGACTTGGCCTGTTTGTACACCTTCCCTTGAGTCTGTTTTTTGGGGGGAGCTGCTGCCCTTTGTGATGAGCAGTGTTTGGGGGTGTTCCCCTCAGCAAAGGCTGCCTCCTGCAGGGTTGGCCTAATGCCGTGGTTCTCAACCTGCGGGTCCCCAGATGTTTCTGGACTGCAACTCCCAGAAGCCTCCGCCTCTCAAATGTGCTGGAAGGGATTTCTGGGAGTTGCAGTCTAGGAACATCTGGGGACCCACAGGTTGAGAACCACTGGCCTAACGCCTTCGTTATTACGTTAGTGGCCCCTGAGCGGTCAAGCGTGATCTGCTCCCTAGGCCAGGCATGTCCAAACTTCGGCCCTCCTGATGTTTTGGTCCAAAACTCCCAGAATTCCAAGCCTGTATTTTCAATGGCAAAGGACTGTGGGAGTTGTGGCCCAAAGCATCTGGAGGGCCGAAGTTTGGACATGCCTGCCCGAGGCCTTTAGGTACTTTCGCTCTTCTTCCGAGTCAGCGCAGCTGCAAAGAGGAGTCCCCTCCCACCGCACTTTGTTTCTCACAGGGACGATTGCCCATCCCAAAGGTGCCTTTCTGCAGCTTAGGGGAGTTCTTCTTTAAAAAGCCATGCGAAATGGGTTGGGCGCTGCTCGGGATGACCAGCGGCGGTGGGCAACCCAGCAGGTCAGGCGCTCGCCTTCCTTTTCAGCTGCGGAGAGACACCCACGCCCGCATCGACCTTGAGACGGAGGAGTCGGCCGAGGAGCAGCTGGTCAGGATCTGCGGCTCCCCGGTCGAGGTGTGTAAGGCGAAGGCTGCCATCCACCAACTCTTGGCGGAGAACTTGCCCGTGGTAGAAAAGATCCATGTTCCCCAGCGGGCTGTTGGGCGCATCATTGGTACGTATGATACCCCTCCGGCCACTCACTCTTCCCTTCCTCTTCTTCTGCTTGGGGTTGGGGAGTTGGCGAGATCCGCTGCATGAGAACGACTATAAATGGGGGGAAGAGGGAGGACCAGTAGGGGGTTCTATGGGTTCACATAGACTTTGTGTTTATGACTACTTATAACCGTGTTGCTTTAATATAATGTTGTCTATTGACTTGAACATGTCTTCATTGTACCGGACGGTATATTATGCCTCATTACTGTAAGCCAGGGCTGTCCAACATTGAACGGGCTGCGGTCTTCTTTTTCTGGACGAAAGTGACTTATACTCGAGTATATACGGTAATTATTTTTCTTCCCGTTCCCTTGGCTGAAGAACAACCTCTCAGGACCCCAGACCTTACCTTTTTATGATATTTTACTCATTAAGAAAAGTATTCTTAGCCATCCGCGGTTCCTTAAGATATTGTTTTAGGTTGGACAGGATGGAGCCGTATCCTGAAGTCCAGGCAGAGGGAATGAGCCATGATACATGAAGCGTATCATGGCCACCTCTTTTTCTTTTTTTTCCTTTGCCCCACTGATGAAGGGGCAGCCATCATATCACCCTGTCCTTTCCTGTCTTCCCCCTCAGGCAGGGGCGGAGAGACCGTGCGGTCCATCTGTCGCAGCACCGGGGCCAAAGTGGATTGCGAACGAGAGGCAGAGGGGTCCCTCTCCCTCACCCGCCTCATCACACTCTCCGGGAAGCAGAAGGAGGTGAACGCTGCCAAGGTGAGTAGGGAGGGCGCCTGAGATGCCCCGATTCTGACACTCAAGAGACCAGGATCCCCGTCGCTTCCTCAGGTGAGCCCACTGGCTCGGCTCCTTGTTGGAAGTCAAAAGGGCCAGGGGTAAAGCACTTGGCTGCCATCGCGTTTGGGCCTTGAGGTCCCATCGTCCTTTTCAGCAGGCGAGAGGATGCTGGGTAGAGATGGGCACGAATCAAAAAAAATGGTGTTTCGTTTGTTGTTTAGGAGGTCCGTTTCGGTTCGTTTCCGTTTTTCGCGAATTTTTGCAAAACTTTCGTTTTTGTTCGTTTGGTTAGCATTTATTTCAATTTTTTGTGATTTTTTTTTTAGCGTTTGAAGCAATTCAATGTATTGCCGTAACGAAAACGAAACGGACGACCAAATTTCTGGTGTTTCTGTTTGTTTCGTTTCATTTTGGAGGCAAAATTCATTTTTCGTTTCATTGCGTAACGAAATGAAAAAAACGGAAACGGAAAGTTGTTCATTTCTTGCCCATCTCTAATGCTGGAAGTTCTTCTCTGGTCAGGTCTGGCGTATCAAGAAAATATTTTTTTTCACCCAGCGTGCGTTGTTAAGTCTATGGAACTCCCTGCCACAGGAGGTGGTGATGGCATCTGGTCTGGATGCCTTCCAAAGGGGATTGGACAGATTCCTGGAGGAAAAGTCCACCCCAGGTGACAAACCATGATGGAGATGTGTCATCTCCAGGCTTAAAATGGGGGTCCTTCAAGGGCCAGATGCAGGGGAGTGGTATCAGGAGACAGAGATCTAGTCTCGTGTGCTCCCAAACGCATCTGGTGGGGCCACTGTGTGATACAGGAAGCTGGACTACTGTGTTTCCCGGAAAATAAGACAGTGTCTTGTATTTATTTTTTCTCAAGGAGACACACTAGGGCTTATTTTCAGGGGATGTCTCATTTAAGTATAATATGCTTGAATGTCAGCCCTGCACACAACCATAGCCACGCCCATCACTAAGTTTTATTATCAGGGTAGGGCTTATATTTAACAAACGCATAGAAATCCTGCTAGGGCTTATTTTTTGGGGAGGTCTTATTTTCAGGGAAACAGCCTAGATGGGCCTTTGGCCTGATCCAGCAGGGCTCTTCTTATGTTCTTAAGTCCCCCCTCGTCTCCCGCAGCAACTGATTTTGGAAAAGCTTTCGGAGGACGAAGCCTTCCGGGTGAAGCTGTCCCAATCGGCGCACGCTCGCCTTCTGCGCAAGCAGCCGCTCGGCGTGAAAAAGGAGGAAGGAGGCAGCGGAGACCAGAGAGGGCTGCCTCCCCTCGGCAGAGAACTTTCCGAGCAGCCCCCGCGTCAACCAGAGGCTGGGCAGAAGATCCCGGAACAACCTCCAGACGAACCACACGCCCTGAGGAGCGAAGACGGATCCCCCGACGATTCATTGTCCGGAGCCTCCTGTCCAAGCTCTGCTTTTGAAGGTAGGCAGGGGACGAGGGCCCTGAGCCTTGCAGGACCGCTCAGCAGTCTCCTCCCAGGTAGATATCCTCTGAATTTGGAGGCTCCATCTATTCCTCATGGTCAATCATACGTCTTTTTTTTTTTTTCTTAAGCAGATTGAAATATTAAGATACTGATTTGTACTTGTGTGAAGATGTCATTCTTGTATCAGTAGGATTCCCCAGAAGTGGCTCAGATGGCTTTGTGGGGTGGCATGGCTATCGGAAGAGGTTTTTTTGTGTGTCCAGGCGGGTTATCGACGTCTCTCGTTTCTTTTTAAATATTATTTGGTGCAAGCTATGTGTTCTTGATGTTACACAGCTCCCTGTTTCTGATGAGTTTTTGGCTTTCATTTTAAATACACCTTGGATACTGAGTATGCTGGTGGATGGGCCAGATCTCTGTGATGATTGCTTTGTTTTGTTCGACTTGGCCTCCGGTTTCGCTCTGCATGGACTTGGTTCTGTCTTTTCAGTCCCCAGCCCTGATTTCAGTTTCCACGCCAATGAACATTTGGAGGTCTACATCTCAGCCATGGAGAACCCCAATCACTTCTGGATCCAGATCATCGGCTCGCGGGCCCTCCAACTGGACAAGCTCACCCACGAAATGACCCAGTTCTACGAGAGCGAAAGCTGCCCTGTGAGTCCCTTCTCCGTGTGGGGGTTGGTTTTCCTACACCCTGGGACTTCACTTTGCTTCTCCCCTCCTTGTGGTCTGACCTATCTCTTGTTTCCCCTTCCTGCCCGCCCCTCTGCCATTTCCTCCTGCCCAGTCTCAACTCCTGTACACGAACGTGGGGGATATCGTGGCCGCCCAATACCCAAACGAGTTCTCCTGGTACAGAGCCCGAGTCCTCGGCACTCTGGACAGTGGGAACTTGGATCTTTACTACGTGGATTTTGGCGACAACGGAGAAGCTCCCTTGGAGAAGCTGCGGCCATTACGGTGAGAGCCTTGACGGTCAAGGGCAGGCCGTATCCTGGCACTGAGGGGTGGGGCTGGCAGAACTGGTACGGCAGCGGCCAGCAGGAATCGGCTGAGGTTCCCACTGTTGACACCATTTCTGCCACTGAAGCATCAGCGCTCCTTCCCAGACAGAATTCAGAATTGCCCTCCCATGGGGAGGGGGGCTGATTTTCCTGAGAAACCTTAACCTGGCAGTTGGGCAGAAAAGTACTCTTGTCCCCCGCCGTTTCGCGGTTCTTATACTGCGGTCCCGGTATATCGCAGGTCCACAGTATGTGAAAAAAAGTTCTCCTGAGATCAGGAGGAAAGGCCTTCCCAGGTCCGTCGGAGGCCCCAAAAGTGCTTCCCCGCAAACCGGAAGTGACTTTTGGTAAACCGGAAGTGACCTCCAGATCACTAGAAAGCACTTTTGGCACCTCCGAGGGCCCGGGAAGCCCCTTGCAGGCCCATTCGGAGCAGCAACAGGCCTGGGGTAAGTACAAGAGCCCCCAGAGAGCTCCCCCCCAGTCTCGACCCAACCCAGCATCCATATATTGCAAAATTTCAATTATCGCGGGTCGGGTCACGTCCCTAACTCCCGCAGTAGGCGAGGGGTCACTGTATTGTGAAACCCTTATTGGAGAACACAAGATGTATGCATGTACGTTGGGCTGCACAGCTTTGTTGGGTGGCAAGGAGACGGGTGGAGTGGTTGGCCATGGTCGGCAACTAGGCCTCCTCCACCTGAAGGACAAGATGATGAGTCTGTCACGTGCACGCCCTTTCTCCTCCAGGAGCGACTTCCTGAGTCTCCCTTTCCAAGCCATCGAGTGCAGCCTAGCCGGCATCGCTCCGGCAGGTAAGTCACGGGGGGGGGGGGAGGGGGAGAGATCAGGTGGCCCGACACGCCACCTTCACAGAGCAGGCAGTCGAATAAGAACAGGATCCAGAGGGTGGGTTGCCTTGGCCCGAGCCTTGTTTTCCGGGAAGCAGAACCAACAAGGAGGGAAGCAGCCTGATGTCGGGGCTGCAAGATGCTCGCTCGTCTCTAGGTGAGACTCAGAAGGAAGGCTTCTGAGCTTCCAGGGGCAGCGTGGTGTATTGGCTACAGCGCCTCTTTCGGAGCAGCAGCGTTAATTATGGGCAGGCACAGGCTCAGAACGTGTGGCACTTGAGTGGAAATCCAGCCCAAGAGCAGGGGCTCTTGCCTGCTTCCTGCATAGTGGGCTTGTTTCCCCTTCGGGCTTGTCTTTCTTTTCCACGCACTTCCATGGGTTGATCCCGGGTCGCCCTGCTGGACCCTCCTTCCCAGAAGCCTCGCCTTCTGCTCCAAAGCATTCCCGCCCCCTTCCTTGTCTCTCTTAAGCTGGGAATGAAGGCTTCCCAGGTGCTTCCCTGCAAAAATGGCCCGCTGTCTTCCCCACACAAGTTGCACAGATCGGTGACCAACCCTTTGCCCTCCATCCCGGCGATTTTGCCATGATGTCATGGAAGCTTAGCCAATAGACAAAAGCAAGCCTTGTTTTATTTTGCACGAGAGTGATCTAGCCATTGGTCACCAAGCGGACCTGATTCTGCCCATGTTGGGGAGCAAGAGAGGGAGAGATCCCAGCAAAGGGGACGATTTGGGTCCCCCGGCCATCTTTGATGGGGCCCTTCCTCCCTTTTCGGGTCCATTAAATTGGAGATCTTTGACCGCGTATGTCTTAGGAGCATAGGCAGCGATAGGGAAACAGGCTGCTGACGGACCTCGCTGATAATCAGCCCTGCCATCTTAATCTAGGCGCTCAGTGGGAAGAAGCGGCGCTGGACGCATTTGACCGCCTCACCCACTGCGCCGAGTGGAAGCCGGTGGTGGCCAAGATCTCCAGCTACGTGCCTTCTGGAAGCGGCACCTGGCCTCACGTGCGATTGTACAACATCACAGATGGGCAGGTAGGGGCTGCGTGCCAGGTGACCTTGAATGAGTGTCCTCTTAGATCCCTGTTTTCCGTTCCTCTCTCCCCTGCGGAGCTCGTGACATCCTCCCATGTTTCGTTGCCCCATCCATCCTCAACTGGCCTGCAAGCTTTCTGCTCCACTTCGCGCCACCTCCTCAGCCGGCGGTTTCCACGCTGGGCTCCCTGCATCTTGGGAAACCCCTTGGAAGCCTCTCTGAGCTCCGCAATCTGCTCCCTTCCCTGACCAGAGCGTTGACGTTGGCGAGGAGTTGGTGCGGTTGGGCCACGCGGTACGGTGCCTGCAGGACGGAGACGGTGCCAAGGGAGACGGACTCCACGTGTGGGGCAAAGAGTCAGTCTCCTGTGCCCCCCAAAAAACCCTGGTGAGTAGCAGGTCGCAGAATCTCTTTCAAGCTTAAAATCAACCCATAGCGTCGTTCGGCCATATTTCCAGAGGTCATAACATAAGAACATAAGAAGAGCCCTGCTGGATCAGGCCAAAGGCCCATCTAGTCCAGCTTCCTGTCTCTCACAGTGGCCCCACCAGATGCCTTTGGGAGCGCATGAGACTAGATATCTGTCTCCTGATCCCACTCCCCTGCATCTGGTCCTTGAAGTACCCCAGTTTTAAGCCTGGAGATTACACATCTCCCTCATGGTTTGTAACCTGTGATGGACTTTTCCTCTAGGAATCTGTCCAATCCCCTTTTGAAGGCATCCAGGCCAGGTGCCATCACCACCTCCTGTGGCAGGGAGTTCCACAGACTAACAATGCGCTGGGTGAAAAAATATTTTCTTTTGTCTGTTGTTACTCTCCCAGCCTTCAGTTTGAGTGGATGTCCCTTAGTTCTGGTATTTTGTGAGAGGGAGAAGAGCTTCCCTCTATCCACTTTACTTGTGCCCTGCATTATTTTATACATCTCAATCATATCCCCCCTCAGGCGCCTTTTTTCCAGACTAAAGAGCCCCAAACGTTTTAGCCTTTCCTCATAAGGGAGGTGCCCCAGCCCAGTAATCATTTTAGTCGCTCTCTTCTGCACCTTTTTCCAGTTCTACTATGTCTTTCTTGAGATGTGGTGACCAGAATTGTACACAATACTCCAGGTGCGGCATAACTACCGTTTTGTGTAATGGCATTGTAATGTTGGCTGTGTTCTTGTCATTCCCCTTTTTGATCATCCCTAGCATGGAATTGGCCTCTCTCGCTCGCAGTGAGGTTCGAACATTGCAAAAAGGGCGCTTTACGGACAAAGCGACAGAGTCTGTTTTCTCTCAGCCTGGTCCTCTTTGCCTCCGTAGGGAAGCGTGACGGGAATGTCCCTCGAGAGCCTTCCCTTTGACACACAGAAAACCCCCGACGAGATGCCCCACACCCTGTCCTGCATCAGCCTTTCAGGTAATCTTGTCTTTCGGCCCCAAACAGACCTGGAACCCCCTGACCGAGGCAGGATCGAGCAGGTCCTCCACCTGGCATTGCTTTCGATAGGCAACGCTGTGACGGAACTTGGGGAAGCCCCTCTTGGCCACGAAAACTCCCGGAATCCCTGCCCCTTTGGTCAGGGAAGTCTGCAGAGCGGTCGCCCCGGACTCTGGGCCTGCCCGGGCTGTGCCTTGAGCCCCTAAAGCAGGGATGTCCAAACTTCAGCCCTCCTGATGTTTTGGGCCACATCTCCCAGAATTCTAAGCTTGGATTGCCCAATGGCAAAGGACTGTGGGAATTGTAGTCCAAAACATCTGGAGGGCCGAAGTTTGGGCATGCCTGCCCTAAAGATTCGCCCTGGAATCGATACTGGAAGAAATGCTGGCGGTGGCTGCTGCCTCTCCCTAGTATGTCCAAACTTCGGCCCTCCTGATGTTTTGGATCACAGTTCCTAGAATTCTAAGCTTAGATTGCCAATGGCAAAGGACTGGGGGAGTCGCGGTCCAAAACATCTGGAGGGCCAAAGTTTGGACATTCTGGATTCCAATGACCATCCCTTGGGCCGTTCCTGAGGGGGCATAGCCACGTTATCTCTTATTTTATTTATTTATTCATTCATTCATTCATTCATTCATTCATTCATTCATTCATTCAACTTAAATGCCGCTCACTACCCAAAGGTCTCTGGGCGGCTAACAATCAAAAGCATTAAAACAATTTGAAATAGTTAAAAATAGAATATCAATAAATCATCAAGCAATAATCAAAACCTTACTCTAAAATCATTATCCTAAAATTTTCATCAGAGAACCCACAGTCTATATTGTATCAATTAAAAAAACTTCTGGAACAGGAAGGTTTTTACCTGGCGCCAAAATGTCATCAGTGTTGGCGCCAGGCGGATCTCACTTGGGAGGCCATTCCTTAGCTTGGGAGCAGCTGTCGAGAAGGCCCTGTGTCTGCAAGCCATCCCTCTCACCTCCTTGAGGGATGGTTCTTTCAAAAGGGCCCCCTGGTGTGGGTGAACAGGAGTTAACTGGATTCCCTTCACCCTGGCTCGATCTTAATTGCCGGGTACGTTCGTATGGAAGGAGGTGGTCCTTCAGATATCTAGGTCCTAAGTCTTGCAAGTCAAGCCTCGGGGAGAAGAATCTCCATCCCATTCCTTCCCCCTTGCGTTGGTGGGGTGTGTGTGGGGGGGTCTCCTTTCTGCTAACTCGGACCTTTGGCTCCTCAGACGCGCCCACCGAAGAGTTCCGGAACGAGACGGGGCCGCCCACTCCGGCGGCGTCCTCCTCCTCGGACAGCCTGGCCTCCTCTTTGGAGTCGTTGCAGCTCACCACCATCCTTTATGCCGCCTCCGAGGGTCCTTTTGGGGCAACTCCTCCTCATGCCCAAGGGAGCTGCGGGGCCTCGGGGACGGATCCACCCGTGGGGGCGCCAGAGGCATCGCTCGAGTCTGGTTCCTTACTGGATCCTTTGACATTTGGGGCGGACGTAAACCAGACGTCCAGCCCTCTGGAGCGCTGCCCGTCCAGAGAGAGACCTTTGCCGTTCTCCCTCTCAAGCGAAAGTTCCTCCTCCTCCTCCTCTGAGGAGATGGAGAAGGAGGACCTGTCATACTCTCAGCCCGACAGCATGACCTACTCACCTCGGGGCTACTTCTATTACCTCTCCACCTCCGAGGATTCCTCGGTCTTCTGCAGAGGGTCGCCCTCGCTCCAGGAGTGTAGCCAGGAGTTGTCGTCTCCGGACGACACGTCCTGCCGTTTCTCCTTCTCGGACAGTAGCGGAAAAGACGAAGCCTCGGGAGAGGCAGGTACTGAGAATGGCACGACACCCTGGCGAGGTGTGATGAGGGGAGCACTGCACTTGAGGGGAACGTGGTCTTGCCACCACTCAGCACATGCGCACGCCTAGTACCCTGGTGACCCTTTTAGGCCCGGCTTTCACCTTCGGCTGCTTGGATCCATTTTACAGAACAGTTTCCGTGTCCGAGAGTTCCCGGCTAGCTCTTGAGTGATCCCAACGACAGCAACAGCTCTCTGCTTTTCTGGGTTGGCAGGGGGTTGAGCAGAGATGGTCTCTGGACATGGCGTCCAGGTTGTTCATTCATGCCGGGGAGTCACTGAATCCCACCCTCTCCAGTTGAAGCCGGGCAGACGGAACCAAGCAGCCTTGGTCAGGATCCTGCCTGAACGTGTGGGTCACCTGGATGGTACATAAGAACATAAGAAGAGCCCTGCTGGATCAGGCCAAAGGCGTATCTAGTCCAGCTTCCTGTATCTCACAGTGGCCCCACCAAAGGCCTCTGGGAGCGCGTGAGATTAGATATCTGTTTCCTACTACCACTCCCCTGCATCTGGCCGTTGAAGTAACCTGGTTTTGAGCCTGGAGATTACACATCTCCTTCATGATTTCTAACCTGTGATAGACTTCTCCAGGAACCTGCCCAATCCCCTTTTGAAGGCATCCAGGCCAGATGCCATCACCTCCTCCTGTGGCAGGGAGTTCCACAGACTAGCCACACGCTGGGTGGAAGAAAAAAATATTTTCTTTTGTCTGTTCTCACTCTCCCAACCCACCGTTTGGGACCTCGAGACATGTTCCCCTCTGAGGTGGATGTTAGGGAATCTTGCCCAGATGAAACCTGCTTTCCCTGCATAACCCGTGTTTGGAAATGGCGAGTGGTATTAATCGACCCGTCATTTATCGAGTCTTCCTCTGAGGCCGTTTAATCCTTTAGGTTTACTTGCCTCAACGGGTGTTGTTCGGTTCTCCCCAGGTCCGTATCAGGCGAGCAGCCTCCACTCTCAAAAGCAGAGGCTTTAATTATAGTAAAATCTATTTAAATTGGTTGGACCAGCTATAGTTGGTGCCCACAGGCAGCACTCACCTCAATGCTGCATGCTGGAGTCTCTCTCACTTGGGGACTACCACGGTGTCACGTCGGTCTTTCCTGAACCGGAACGGGATGTCGGGGCCTGTTGGGGCGTGGCTTGGAAGGACGTGGCTTGCTGGACTGTGAAACATCTCTTGGAAGTGGTGGGAACCAGCCCTCCCCTCCCATCACCACCACCACCACCACCCCAACAAGCCAGAATGGCCGGCTTGTGACTCACCTTGCCCCTTCCTCTCCCCTGCAGACGTTGCCTCCATGTCTGAGAGCGGTGACGCCTTCCTGTTTGAAGAAGGCTCCTTGACTCCATGAAGGAGAGGAATTCACAATGTCACGGTAAGATCGGTGGGGGGCATTGCAGCGGGTGCAGAAGGCCCCGGCCAGGTTGGTGGTTGGTGCGGGCAGGCTTGACCGCATCACCCCCATCCTGGCTCGCCTGCATTGGTTGCCCGTTGCCTCCCGAATAAGG
>JAHTLZ010000235.1:1217557-1228989 GCA_023846285.1 Phrynocephalus versicolor
CGATCAGAGCTGGCCCGACCCACCCAATCCTCCATGGCTCTCTTGCTTCGGGTGGCCACCCCCAGGGAGGCCCGTAGGGTAGCTACGCGTAAACAAACGGGCCTTCTTGGTGGCCGGACTGGCTCTCTGGAATAAACTACCGAGCGAGATACGTCAGGCTCCTTCCTTGGCATCCTCTAAAAAAAGCTGTTAAAACCTGGCTGTTTAGGGATGCCTTCGGCGATCGCTAGGGTTTGTATCAGAGGGTTTTTTTTGTACCTCTCATTAGTCTTGCGCCTCTTGCCAATTACTTTTATTTATTTTTTTACTCTCTTCTAATTGTTTTTGGGTATTTCTCCTCCTCACTTATTATTACTATTGTCCTTTTAATTTCTATTACTATATTGCGGATTTCCCATCCTTTTTATGTGAACCGCCCAGAATTCCCTCTGGGAAATTGGCGCGGTATATAGATATAAAAAGAAATAAATAAATGGCCAGGGCCGCTCCGAATGGGAGACATTGGGTGTACAGTGGCGGCTGTCGGTAGGTTGTGCCTGGTCTTGCATCCTGTGCCTTATTTGTGTGTGTTCCCCCCCCCTTCTTCCCCTTGTTTCCAGAGCATGTGCCTGAAACATAGTTGGCCTGCAGTGGGAAGAGGGAGCAAATTCTTCCATGTGAGCGCCTTGATTTCTGCACCGAGGGGGACGGCCACCATGGCTCGAGCTGCCACTGTTCTTTTCTAAGCAACCCCAGCTGGACTGACCCTGTCTTGCTCTCTCAGCAGGATCTTTTCCCAAGCTGGTTCTACACGCGCTGCTATTCTGAGGGGGTTGTTTTTTGGGGGTGGGGGGCGGTGCAGGGCAGAGGCAGCGCTGGGGCTATTGCTTGGGAAGATCCGTTAAAGTGCCTGGACTGACTCTCTCTGCTCCTCCTTGAAGGAGCTGGAATGTCAACACGGAAGCTTCAGTATTAGTTGCCTTCTCTTGCTTGCAAAGTTTAAAAAGCACAATGGATCAACTCCCATGTTTGCCAAAAGAAACAGGCAGCATTTCTGCTTTTTGCCAGGCGTGGTGGTCGTACAGATGTTCTAAGGTAGAAGGCAAATTGCTATAACAACTTGGGTGTATTAAAGTGCTAAGTAGCTCATTTCCGCGTAGAGCAAAGTCGCACAATGTACCTGTTTGTAGACGATATACCGCTGTCAGATAGCAGGTGGGGGTCATACAAATAGCCCCTTGCTTAATTTGAGCAACTTAATTATCTCCTAGAGACAGGGATTGAGGCCTGCCCAGTCTCCCCTTACTTGGCCATATTGGTGCAGAGGGTTTTAAGACTGGCACATTTCAGGTATTTTGCCCCTCGGCCTACAGACTTGCCCAGTCCAGCCGCAACGCACAAACCGGGCCTCAGCCATACCTGTTTGCGCTGACGCCACAACGGGGCCAAACTTGCTAGCAGCAGGTATGCTGCCTTATATTCCTGTCACTGGAGGGCGCTGTGCTCCTCTTAAGAGTTGTATCCTGGTTCGAATGGGGACCCCGTTAAAACCCTTCCCGTTTGGGGGGGTGGGGGATAAGGTGGGAGGTTGTACGCAAAACGGGAAGAGGCTGTATTGCTGTCCCCCCAGCTCCTTCTCCTACGAGCCGTCTGTTGAATGTATGTCGGCGGTTCCGTTGGTTCGTTTTGTACTGTTTTGCTTTTCTTCTGAATAAAGACTTGTGTGTGTTTGAACTGCCGTCCCGTAGTTACAGACAGGGAGGTTGCAGGAGGAGAGGGAGAGAAAATTGTGGAGAGAGAAAGAGTTTGAACCTCAGTGGTGTCTGTCTCGAGAGGAGTTACTGATGCAGTGCTGTGCCTGATACAGACGTTGGCTTATTGCAGGCATGTCCAAACTTTGGCCCTCCAGATGTTTTGGACCACAACTCCCGCAGTCCTTTGTCGGCAGTCTAAGCTTAGAATTCTGGGAGTTGTAGTCCAAAACATCAGGAGGGCCGAAGTTTGGAGGTGCCTGGCTTATTGGAAACCCGCTAAGATCAGGCACGTCCAAACTTCGGCCCTCCAGATGTTTTGGACCACAACTCCCTGAATTCCAAGCCTGTGTTTCCATTGGCAAAGGACTGTGGGAGTTGTGGTCCAAAAACATCTGGAGGGCCGAAGTTTGGACGTGCCTGCGCTAGATGCTGAGATCGGCCCATGTGATACCTCCTCCGTCATCCCCCACCATGCATTATTACCTCGACCTCTTTTCGGTGGCAGGCCTTCAACATCTCTTGAGCCCACCTTTCAGAGACAGAGAGAGAAAACCCCTCTTACATTGTCTAATGTTGAAGTCCCCCCGCTCAGATTGTAACGGTTAGTTCTTCTCTGGGCATCAGTTCTGACGGACCCCATATCCTTCACCCTAAACCAACAGGGTCCCCTAAATCCCTGCCTGGTTTGGCATGCAAGTGCCGGTTTGTGTGTGTGAAAGTTTCTGTTTTTCCACTGCTCCCTCAGATAATCCGTAGCTTCACAGAAGAAGGGTGTGTTTGGGTTGAACGTGGGTGCACCGCCTTCCTCTGGTTGGCTCTCTAAACGTGGCCTTGGTGCTCCCTGGATCCCGTTGACTGTGCCATCGGAGGCATTTGAAGACCATCAGGATGGACTTCCAGAGGGGTCCCGAAATTGAGAAGCATTGGGTTAGATCATCACAGCACTGCTGACTGAGTCCTGCCTCTGCCAGCCGAGCTTCTTAAAACCATTCTACCCACCTCCATCCCCCCCTCCTTGCACCCTTCCATCCCACTGCATTCACAAGACGACTGAACGTTCACACCCGTTTAATGCCACACCCTCGTGGGTCAAAGATCCTGGGGGTCTGGTCCATCAAAGGAGGCTGTCCAGCTGTTGGGCTTCATCCTGTCTGCTCGGAGGGCTTCCCCTTGGGCTCCCTTGGTCCTCCTCCAGGCAGTGGCCTCGGTCCATGGAGTAGGCCATGAAGATGGCGTCGTCCCAAGGGGGAAGGGTCGGGTCGTCCGGCCGCACGAGGTCAAAACCCAAGAAGCCAAAGGCCCGGAGAAGGTCTCCTTCAAGACAGGAGAGAACAGTTAATAACATCCACAAGCACTGCTCTCGACACCTATTGCGATCGCTTTGACACTGAATGGAGACACTTTTGAGAACAAGGTAGATGAAGCTCTTAAGAAGGAGGGAATGTGAAAATCAGGCTACTCAATATAAGGGGGAGCCAAGCTCTGCCAACAGACAGATGTGCGGGTTCATAAGAACATCAGAAGAGCCCTGCTGGATCAGGCCAAAGTCCCATCTAGTCCAGCTTCCTGTATCTAACAGTGGCCTCCCCAAATGAATCCGGGAGCGCATGAGACTAGATCTCTGTCTCCTGATACCACTCTCCTGCATCTGGCCCTCAAAGTACCACAGTTTTAAGCCTGGAGATGACACATCCCCATCATGGTTTGTCACCTGGGATGGACTTCTCCGCCAGGAATCTGCCTAATCCCCTTTGGACGGCATCCAGGCCAGATGCCATCACCACATCCTGTGGCAGGGAGTTGCACAGACTATAACAGCATGCCGGGTTAAAAAAATTTTTTTCTTTTTAAAATGTCCCGCCCCTTTTTTTTATTTTAATTTTTGCAAAATGCTCCTGGCTCTTTCAAATCTAGTGAACAAAGAGTTTTTTTGAACCACCAGGAACTGGCTAGGTTGGCCTATCAGCCAATCCCATTGATTTTGTGGAACCATTCTCATGGTTTCGCTAGATGTTACTCCTTGTAAAGTCCTAAAAATGGGGAAACAAAGCACTCAGGTTACTGGAATTATGAACAGCCCATGCCCTGTTCTCCATTATTTACTACCAAAGCCCAGTTATTCACGTAAAGAAAGGGCACTTTAACACTGTTACGCTTACCCCATCTTCAAAGTTAAAGTTTCCTGCACTCTACAATGTGTGGCTTCCACTTCCCGCTCAAAAGAAGCAGCACCTTCTTTTGAGCTGGGAGTGGATGTCCAATTTAAATGAAATTACAACCTTCCTCTTACCCCGGTCGGGCCGAGACCTGCGGAAGTTCACAAGCACCCGGTCTGCTTCTGTTTTTTCTTCAATGTATTCCAGCGTCGCCATCAGGCTGGGAGCAGAAGAGTGACAGAAGCGAGGCATAAGGGGTCAAGAAGATTGACGCTTGCCCGTCTTAGCCCGAGCCATCCCGGTAAATAAGTGGAAATGAGCAAGGGTTAAATAAAACCTCCTGTCCAGCACCATCAGGTCTGTTGGGGTTGGGACAAGCAGGTGGATAAAGGAAAGAGCTCTGCCTGTATCTAAGTTATGCTGATAAACGACACACATCCCAGGGGGTGTTGCCAGGGCTCTGTACCCCCCATCTTGGTTATTCTAGCTCCTGTTGTGCAGGCAGGTACCTCAAATGTACAAAGAGACAAGGTGTTTTCCCATGACCGTTGGAAATCAATATACAGTGGGCCCTTGTATAAAAAACGGTTTGTATAAGATAAAATCTGTACAACATATAAATTCTGGAGAGAGGGGAAATTTGCTTAACAGAATCACCTATGGGGCAAATTTGTACAACATAAAGTGGTCGCGATTAGGGATTACTCTGTTTTCAATGCATTCCTATGGGAAATCTGTATCAAGGAAAATTTGCTTAACACAATTTCATTTGGAACGAATTAATTCCTTTATACCAGGTACCACTGTATACCCCTGCTGACACCCAGGGTTTTGTTTTTGGTAGGGTAGTTTTGAAAGCCACCCCAAGCTGGCAGTACACGTAGGGTATTTTTTTAGCTTTTTTAATACATTGTTTAAATTTTTTTAATACGTTGTTGCATCCCACTTACCTGTCGCGGCTGTTAAGGTCCAGGACGTGGCGAGGCATGTCCAGAAAAAGCGCATGTCCCAGGAGCAGGCCGTGCCAGTGGCAGGTCCCTCGGCTGCCCCGTGCGAAGTGAAAATCCAGCTGAACTGGGCGATCAGGAGGTTGGCGATCACTGGCGAAAACACTGAGCTTCCCAGCCTGTGGCGGTTTGGGATCAGCGGTTTTGGGGAGGGGGAAAGAAAATCGTGGGGTTACCCAAACAACCCTAATCCACGCCTGCCCCCCTCTGTGAATTCCTGCTTCACTTCCGGGCTCTGCTTGCCTCCTTGCAGAAAAGACAGTTCCAAGTGGCAATATCTGGGCCCAGGTCTAACATTTCCGGTGACAGATCCAAGGGGCTGATTTTGCTGTCCAAAATGCCTCCTTGGTCGCTTGTAATCGTACAAATATGCCCCAGTTTTTCATCTTGGCTCTTTCTTGCAGATGCACCAAATTTAATATTAGTAATTTTCTCTTTCCTCTCCCTTGCTTTCCCTTTCCGTTTATGTCCTGTGTTCAGTTTTAGATTGTAAATTCCTTACTTTTCACGGCAGTGGACCCTCGTATAACAAACAGTTTGTATAACATAAAATGTGTACAACACAAAAATTCCAGAGATAGAGGAAATTTGCTGAAAAGAATCATCTATGGGGCAAATCCGTACAACAAAAATGGTCACGATTAGGGATTACAGTGCTCTGTTTTCAATGCCTTCCTATGGGAAATTTGTGTAAAGGAAAATTTGCTTAACATAATTTCATTTGGAACAAATTGATTCCTTTATACAAGGTACCACTGTATTTTATTTATTCATATGCTGACAATAGCTGCCGTTACCACCACCGCAGCCAGGCATTGGTTCCTGAGGGTTAAAACCTGGCTTTATAGGTTGGCCTTTCCTGATTATTCTGTTTCAACCAACTTATATTAATAAGACACTGTCATTTTTCCCCTGCCTTATGATAATTTTCTACTAGTTATTTTTTCCCATTTGTTCTTATTTTGAATTGTCAAACCATTCTGATTTATTGTATTTGTGCTTATTTGTTTATTTGTTCATTTTATTATGATGATTTGATTATTTGGTTTGATTGATTAGTTTTTATTTACTATTTTAATTTGTTTAATCTGTTTTTATATTTTGTATATGTTTAGAAACCGCCCAGAGTAGCTTTTTTGCTAGACGGCTGCGGTATATAAATCAAATAAATAAAGTAAAATAATAATAACTTACCTTATATACCTCTTTTAGGCCCGCATCGTTTTCCTCTTGGGCCCTTCTCTGAGCTGGGCTGCCACCCTCTAACTCAGGAACACTGCGGGCAGTAGCGGGGCCTGAAACTCAAACCTTCATGCTGGACATGAGCCGAGCTTGAGAAAAGGAAATAGGGGGGAGATTAAAAGGGGAGTGAGATTGTGAGTTTTCTATCCAAGCTGATGCTGAAGCTTTAACCTCAAGACACCTAAATCATCCTCCAGCATCACGGATGGGGTTGGTTTGGCCAGCTAGGAGGATTGAAGGAGGAGGGGGGGGTGTCTCTGTGTGTCTGATTGGGTCCAGGTAAAGTGGATTCCAACCAACCATCAGTGGTTCTCAACCTGTGTTTCCCCAGATGTTCCTGGACTGCAACTCCCAGAAGCCTCCACCACTCACTGTGCAGGAATGGGTATATGGGAGTTGCAGTCCAGGAACGTCTGGGGACCCACAGGTTGAGAACCACTGAACCAACCGATCCCATCACCAGTACCTCCTGCCAACTGGGGTCATTTCAGCTGATACGGAGGATGGTGTTTTTGGAGGGGGATGAAAGTTGGTTCCCGGTTGCTTCCTTGTGGTCCAGGGAAGGGGGTGTCTTCAGATTTAAGGGATCGCAGTCCTGCTCAGGCAGTGCCTCCCCTGGACATACTGAGGTCTGAATTCCAAGGCCCCCCCCAACCTAAGTATCTTAGGGTCCCCATTATGACACATCCAAGTACCAGCAAGAATAATTGTGACACTCTCCTTACTCATCACCAGACACAGCCATGGTCATCAGCTGCACATTTGAACCTCACCCCATCCACCACCACCACCACCTTTTTTTTTTTTCATTAATTGCTTTAGCAAAATGGTTTTTAAGACTTGTTTTCTGCTTTCCTAAAGCAAGTGAATGTGGGTGGTATTCATCTATGCATGTTCCACGGCACTCTTCACCTGCGATAAGCAGCTTTCTGCTGGAAGATGCTCATTACCTCTTTTAGGGGCAGTTTGCTCCTTGTTCCATTGAAGGGGAATCACTATTTGTACATGCTCAGAGGCTCTCCTGTCCTCCCCACCCCCCACCCCTGGAAAAAAAAACATTTTTATATAGAGATAATATTTTATATGTATTTATATTTTATATTTATTTATAAATAAATAAATGTAACAGCGCTTTAATTGTTGTATATAGCTTGCCTCCTTGGAAACCTCTGCATGTTTGTGAGCCCTGGTTTTGGGAGAAAACCTGATGCCCATGCCTAAGTGGCATTTTTAAAAAAAGGATCATATACAGCATTCTCTTCAAAGAAAAGCATTCTGTACGTGCACAGAGACCACCTGTGCACCAGTTTTCAGTCTCTCATTCCTTTTCAATAATCAGACACCCCTTTGCTCTTAAAATCTGAGGGAGGTCTGTTTTTCTGTTTTTGTTTTTGGACTTAGCGGGACTTCCTTTTCGTCACCCTGTGGCGTTTTTTCATTCCGTGGCGGACCTTGGCCTCATTTCGAGGGCCAGCCCGCACTCTGCCCATGGGCAGAAACCACTCGCCCAAAGCAGTTTCAGGGGGCGGGAACACGCCCCCTCTCCCCTCCCACCTGACATAGACTCGCGTTGTGTGTGTGGAGGGAGAAAGGCATAATAAACCAATAAAAACACACCACCCATTCTTTAATTCTTTTATTTTAAAGGGTTTTCTGGAGGGGGGGGCCTTCGGCCACTCCAAGCCGGGGCCTTTCCTGCTCGGCCGCCCGCCGCGACGTCGACCTTTTCCCGGCGGGCGGAACCAGGCGAGGCCGGGGCCTGGGCTGGGCCTGCCTCGTTCCTTCCCCTCACGCATGCGCGCGAGGGAGCGAGCCGGCGGTGGCGCATGCGCGGAGGCAGCGGAGGCGGAGGCAGCGGAGGAGGCGGCCATGTTGGCGGCGGGCCTGAGGGGAGCCGCGCGGGGCGCCCTCCAAGCGGCTGGGAAGCCCCTTCCCCACCTCGGGCCGCCCCCTCCGCTGCGGGGCCTGAGGCTCTCGGCCGCCCGGGTGAGGGACTTCTCCGAGGAGGAGGAGGAGGCAAAGGGGGCGAGGGGAGCCTTCCTCTCCCCCCACGGGGGCTGTTTGGGGGTCACCCTGAGGGGGGCTTTTGGGGGGTCCCTGCCTGTCTCCCCCCCACACACAAAATGGCGGAGGCGTGTTTTGGGGGGGAGGTGGGTTTCCAGGGGGTGGGTGGGTGGGTGTGAGGCCGAGTGTGTGTTGTGTTACTCCTGGCTCCTGCTAAGAGTCGCCCTGTGGAGAGAGGGAGGGCTGTGTGTGAGGGGGGGGTTATTTGGGGGGCCCGCCCGGGGCCCCTCTCCGGGGGGAGGGGGGACACCCAGGCCTCCCTCGGGTGGGAAAGGGGTCTTGTTGGGGGCAGCTGAGGTGGGGCAACGCGGTCTCTCTGGTGCACGTGCCTTGGTGACAATGCGGGTGGTGGGTGGGTGTGCACATATTTATTATTATTTATTTATTTTATGTTTATGCCGCCCGTCTCCCCAGGGAACTCCGCTCGGTTAACAATAGGGTTAAAGGAAGAATAAACATAAGCATGCTTATATTCTGGCACACACTCACACACTACATGTACGTCTCTGTGTAGGAGTTGCATGTGCTTATATACATGTCTGTGTGTGGTTTTGCACATACAAAAGATATACATGCATAGATACATAGATGCATACCTATATAAGTATGCATGCATAAGTGTGTGTGTACACAGAAGCGTATAAACATGTATCAGGCAAACTCCAACCTCAAAAGCTCACATTAAAATGTAAATATTAGCCTTTAAGGTGCCACATGTTTTTGTCTCGGGTTTCTTGTTTGTTTGTTTGTTTGGATTTGTTTGGTCTGATATGCTAGCACAAACTAACACAGCTACCTCTTTCCAAAAAACACATGCATGGCTACACACCACATCCATTTGTGTGTGTGTGCATGATATAGGTAGGTAGATATATAGATAGATAGGAAGGAATAATAGATAGGTAGATATGCTTGTGCAGACATACATATATATAAAAACAGCTACACTCACAAATACACATACTGTATCTAAAAGAGTCACTAGGAAGCAAAACATGTTACAGTAGCCAGATATTTCAGCTTCCACCTATGTTACAGTGTATGTCTGCTGGTTGCCTTACAAACTGTAAACCTCCGGTTGTTAGCTACTTTTTTATCTTTTTAGTGATGAAATGCATCCTTCTGGAATCCAGAAAGGTCTTGACTGAGGTTCTTTTCAGTTTGTGTACATAAACACATATTAGCTTGCCACATGGATAGGAACGCAAAGGGTGCAGGACATTCAGTGGAGGGTGGAGCTGTTTTATGAGGCGTGTGTTGTTCTATCAATGTGCCTTCCAGTTTTCATTCCCACTGTGCAGAGCTGTATCTCGTACACATGAGACCCCCCCGCTTGCTGCCACGGTAGGTTCCATCACTACCAAAACAAACACGGGTGCGCAGGGGAGCAAAAGCTATGCTCTGAGTGGGTGAAGGTGTGTGTGTGGGGGGGACACTGGGACACCTTAAAGGGAACCTTATGCATATTATTTTATGGGGCAATCTTGTGAAATGTCTACTGGTGTTTTCAAAATCTTAACTTGTTAATATTATTATAAAAGCATTATTGTTCTTTTAGCTTTATTATTGTTCTTCTATGTTATGGTGCTTTATGTAAACCGCCCATTGTATTGTTTTTCTTTTAGCTTCATTATTCGTTGTTGTTCTTTATTATGGTGCTTTATGTAAACCTCTCAGAGTTCCCTTTGGGGGAAATTGGCTGCAGTATACAAACAAACAAATGAACAAACAATATAAATGAATAATATAAATTACGGAGGTTTGAGACATCCGCAGTTTGTAGACCAGAACAAGACAAAAAACGACAGGAAAAAAAAACAAACCCAAAATCAGACACCATTCTATCTTCAGTCTGTGTTCTTCTTACATGCAATTCTTTGGGGTTCAGTGCAGTGTAGGCGTTATCAGTCGGGGATTAGTGGGAGTAGGGTGATGAGAGACTGGCCGTAGGGATAAGGAGGCAGAAACCTAGCTGGAGAAGAGCCCCCCGTTACTGACGTTCTGTGCCTCTGCCTTTCAGGAAACAGTGATCGTAGAACGATGGTGGCAAGTACCCCTGAGCAAGGTTGGGCGTCCACCTCGGATAAAGCATCGCCGTTTCCGCGTGTACAGGTTGGTGGACGACCTCAAACACACGCCGAAGCCGCCGCTGGAACTCATCCTCACGCAGTGTGTGGAGGGTACGTTTCCCTTTCTGACCCGAGCCAGGCAGATCCTCTGGACCGCTGGCCTTCTCTCGTATCCAGCAATGCTTTTTTTTTTCAAAAACCTGACAGACTCACAGGGTGTGGTTTTCCTTCTGTGTACTCTGCATTTGAAAGGAGCCCTTCACTTCATCTCAGGACTTCCAAAGAGAAGTGAATGAGCTGCCCAAAACGATATATTCCCAGTTTGCCTGAATGTGTGGGGTTGTGGAGGAATAAGATCTTAGGGGTGTGGCATAAATGGTTAGAAAGAACTGGATTGTACCAACATTGAAGGTTGGGACCGATTCCCCCAAATGCTAGAGATATGAGCTCTCTCTGGTGGGATGCTTTTCCCTGTTAAAAAAGCAGTTGTCTTTATTAGAAGACTGGTTTCTCCTAGAAAGGGTAGGTTTTGACTCTTTTCTGGGAGGAGGAGGGAAAATCCCTTGTCTACTAGTTTTCTGCATGCAGGGATTTTTATTTTTATCCTTTATGTGAAGGAGCACTTCCAGCTACATGTTCAAGTGATGCAGCACAGGCACAGGTTAATTTCCTCAGGAGAGCTACCTTGTGTGTAGATTGATAGGGGAAGCTCTGGGATTTAGGTCTCCCTGACTCTTGCCTTGATCCGGGCGTTGAGGTAGTTTAATTCTGTGCTTTTGCAACATTGTGGAAGCCTACTTGCGAAAACCATGCTTTTGTTGAAACGGTGGGCGAGGGAATCCCCTTCTCTTCGGTAAGAGTCATCCTTTGCATACCAGTGCTGTATTTATTTATTTACAGACGTGGGGAATCGGGGCGACCTTGTCTCTGTACACCGGTCGTTTGGTCGTAACATCCTTCTGGCTGAGAACAAAGCTGTTTACGCCTCCCCGGAAAACAGGAAGATATTTGAGGAGGAAAACCGAGTAAGTCGCATGCATACCCCTTGCCTGCTCTGCAGAGGTACCTGCTGGGCTGAACCAAGCTCAAAGCAAAATAAAGAATCCATCTCATGCTCTCTCTCTCTCTCTCTCTCTCTCTCTCTCTCTCTCTCTCTCTCTC
>JAHTLZ010000235.1:1230235-1242144 GCA_023846285.1 Phrynocephalus versicolor
CCGACCTCAGAAGGATGGAAGGCTGAGTGAACCTTGAGCCTGCTACCAGGGATTGAACCCCAGGTCGTGAGCAGAGTTTTACCTGCAGGACAGGCATTTAACGACCGCGCCACGAGGCTCGTTTGTAAAAACACTCACGTTTTGCAAATTCCATACATCAAACGCAGTTCATACTGCTTTGTAAACGGCATGATGCTTAATAGAGCAACAGCCATCTTTAGAGTTGGATCATTTTTTTAAAAAAGAAAGTGTTTGAATGAAGGCATAGCCACCATTTTATGCACCGAACGTTTAGATCTGCAGGTGACTGGAGGCCTCGTATGGAAGGGTGAGAAAAAGCTTGCCCTTCAGAGCCTTTGGAAGGCTTGATCCTGGCTGGGACAAGCTTTGTGCACCACGGAACCCAATAGAGAAGAGAAGGAGTTGATTCCGTCGAGAAAGGGATCCCTTTCCAAGCAGTGGTTTTTTTTCTTTCTGTGCCATCGGAAGTGCCTCGTAGTGATAACATGTCTTCTTTCTTTCAGCTCGGGGTCGTGGTGTCTGTGGATGCACTGAAGCTGCCCGAAGAGCCGATCACGCAGCTGGGTGACTACTGGTGTGAAGTCACGGTAAGGCCCTACAGTTGGCATGTGTTCTAGGGACAGGTCCCTCAGTGCTCAGGTCTGCCGTGATCCAGCAACGATGGAATCACACATGCGCGTCCAGCTGGCGATAAGCGACAAAAGACAGGGCAGCTCTGGTACTTTACGGAGCCCGCTTATTTATGTTTTGATTCCTTTAAAACAGGCCTGCCCAAAGTCCGGCCCGGGGGCCAAACCCAGCCCTTCAGGCCGTTCTGAGTGGCCCGCGGCTGGCTGACCCGCCCCTCCCTCCTCCTCCTTCGCCCCATGTTTTTTTTTTAAAAAAATTCTTCGGCCAACACTGACACCACCGGGAAGCTTGAGGGGCTGTGCGGGCCGGCCGGCCGGTGAGCAGAAGCTTGTGGGGCTGGGTGGGCGGGCAAGGGGGTGGGCCACCAGCAGCAGCAGCGCCGGGAAGCTTGTGGGGCTGGGGGCACGCATGGGGGCAGGCTGCTGCCACCGGCATCACCAGGAACCTTGTGAAGCTAGGCGCCCGCCTTCCTTCCTGCGGGTGGGGTTGCAAGGGGTCAGTGGGTGAGGCTTGCAGTGGGGTGGCAGAGTCAGGGAGCAACCGGCCCCTGACACATCTGGCCCTCCTTACAAAAAGTTTGAGCACCCCTGCTTTTAAATATTTGTACCCCGCCTTTGTCCTTTAAAAGGACCCAGTGAGAGGAAGAGGCTGAGGAAAGAGCACGCCACAGGGCTGTTGGCTCGTGGGCTGCCCCAGAAGCATCTGGGTGGCCGCAGGAGGGGGGGCAAAATAGAATAGAGGAGTTGATGAAACTTCAGTATGGACCAGACGGGGCCGTGTTATATTCTGAGGATGGAAAAATGAACACGGAAGTGCCTCTTGTCTAGCTAGAAAGCATGCTTGATGCAAGTGTGAAGTTTATTTATTTATTTATTTATTGGGCTTATATACCGCGTCATCTAGCAACAAGGCTACTCTGAGCTGTGTACAAATAATTCAAGAAACAAAAAATATACAATGTAAAAAATGTGGCTAATAAACAAAATAAACATGACTAAATCAACAACAACAACATGAAAATCACTCAAAGAACAAAGGATAACTAAAACAGGGCGGATTAAAGATCAGCGAATCAAGAAAGAGTGAATTAATAGCCAGGGAAAGCCTTTCTATATAGCCATGTCTTAAGATGCTTTTTGGAAAAAAAAGTTCTCCTCAGTTGCCCCTTGTAAGTTATTCTCTCTGTTTTGTTTTTATTGGTATGCATACCAGTTTTCTTAATCATATGGAGTTCAGGACAGCTTATGTCTGTTGTGTTTGTTCAACTTCTGCTTCCATGGCAAACTTTGTTTAGCGACAAGAGTATTTGTTATTTAGCGTTCCCGATATGGCTGAGGCCATCCTAACAATCGGTCCAGTGTCTGTTGGCGTCACACTGCAGAGTCCCTTCAGGCGGTGGCAACTATCCACTTGGGGTGTGGCGTGGAAACTTGAAGGGGAGTGGGGTGTTTTTGAAGTGGGCGTTTTTAGGATCTCGCCTTTCCTTTCTTGTCCTTTTCACGCATCACCCAAGCTGGCAAAGTGAGCAGCTGGTAGACTGTTGTGTAGGTTGTATATTACATAAATGTGTGTCCTTTCTCCCCCCTCCCCCCTCCCCGATTGTTCAGCTGATGCATGCACACTGTAAAGATAGAGTTGGTCCCCAGCAGTCCAGAGCAGAAAGCCGCACTTGTTTCTTTAGACACTCCTCCTTTCTTCCTGACCACTGTAACCCTTCGACACACAGTCCAGGGCTGCCACCCGATCTCCTCTCCCATCTCTGCTTCCCTTGTGCCTTGCAGGTGAATGGCCTCGACACCATCCGGGTGCCCATGTCAGTGGTACGGTCTGCCAGTCCTATGCCCGAAAGCGAAAGGCTTCGTTTGGCCTCACACGACCCCCAAGCCACCCCTCCGCTGCCATGGTGAATCCCCTTTGGAGCCCCCCTGAGGAGGAAGAGGATGGGGAAAATGGGGAAAGCACTGGACACCATGGGGGGGGACCTCCCTGGTTCCAGAAATGGAGCCTCACAACCATTTGGGTTTCCATAGGTCTCTCCCCAGAAACCAGGTTCCCTTGTGTTTGAAAGTGGCTGGAATGTTAACTGAAACGGAAGGGGTTTGTTTGTTTTTTAAATCTACTCTCTAACTATTAGAAGCCACTTCAGGCTGTGACAAAGCAGGTTTCTTTTTGGGGTGAAACGGTTGCCGTGGTTCCGTCTGCTTCTGTGTTTCTGAACATGCCTCTAGCAGAACTTGGGAGAAATGTGAACACCTTGCAAATAAAGATACAACTGTGTCAGATATTCTTTTTGGTTGTGTTGAGTAGCCGGACGAGGCTCCGTTCTGTGATCCAGAGAAGATAAGTGGATGAAAGGAGCCATTAAAGATCTTCCTCATCTCCAACCTCATGATTCATTAAGCCAATCTGCACTGTAATTTGCTAGAATGGTTTTTGTCCGGGTGCAGTCCTAGCGTTGGGTAGATGGCCTTGCGAGGCCTGGTGCCTCACTCGCAGAGCAGTGTCCAGAAGACTCACTGGCTGAGCTTGCGTTGACCTTAAGGGTAATTGATTTGGACTTGGCTGGGGTCGCTTGGGCTCCCTAGGCTAGAAGGACCAGCCCCGACCCCAAGAGGCCGTCGGAAGAAGCACTTGTCTGAGAACTGAAGATCAGGAGTGGTTCTGAGGAATGAGGAGAAGGCTAAGAGGAGAAGCTGCAGGCGCCAAGGGCAGCTGGAGAGGAGAAGTAGAAGGGGACAAGTGACAAAACAGATCAGGAGCTGACGAGATGAGGAAGAGTGGAGTGAATCTTAAATCTCCAGCCAGCGTCCTCCCTTACAATGATAACGGCAAGGATGCACAGAATAACAAGAATGATAATGCGGTTATGCAAGGTGCTTTTCAATCGCCCTGTGGATGAGTCGCCTTTTTTAAAAAAAATGGCAGGCCCACGGGATCTGTATGGACAGGCACCCTGCATGAAGATCTCCGAATTTGGGTCTCTTCCCGTAGAAGACCACGTAGCAGAAAAGCTGCTGAGCTTGGCTTGACCCAAAGTTTGGGACCGTTTTTTGAGGAGGAAGCCCCCCCCCCACCTTCTTCCTCCGTGCAGTCGTCCTGTGGTCCAGTACACCTTGCAGAGCCATCTTTTCCCCACGTGGCCTGCAGAAATGGAGGCGTGGGAGATGTCCTCTCAACCAACGCCTTTGGGAGGACAGCTCGGAGGTGGGCCTCCCGGGGGTTGCTCTCCGCCGACCCGCCCTCTCGTAGCCTGCCTTTTCAGTGCCCTTAATCGTGTCGTCCTCACCTTGAGCGTGAACTGTGTCGTCTTAAGCCCGCGCTGGAGTACATTCGCACCTCCCATCGGCCGGCTGGCCAGGTGGAATCCTGTCTTTCAGATAATTGATATCTTTGTTCTTTTTAAAATAGTTCTTTCTCAAGAGGGAAACTTGAGCTTACACACACACACACACACACACACACACACACACATGGAAGTGCTCTGGCAGCTTTCTCATGGAACTGTGGGTGCTCTGAACCCACCTCCCTGTGCCGCCGCCGCCACCACACACACACACACACACACACACACACACACACACACACACACACTTGGAAGTGCTCTGGCAGCTTTCTCGTGGAACTGTGGGTGCTCTGAACCCACCTCCCTGTGCCACCAAGGGGAAAATAAAGGGGAAAACATCTCTCACCACCACTACCACCACCAAACTGGTTTTATAAGCAAAACGTGGAAAGCCGCCAACCGTCTCATTAAGCCCTTAGATGATCATGCTTGGGTGTGGGCCGGTGAGGAGGAGGGGGCCCCCCCTCTTCCGTTCCAAGGAGGCCATGAATATTCAGAGGCGTTCTTAGCGCTTCCCCACAGGAGGCCCATCATTTACCGGCAAGGTTGATGTCCTCTTCCGCCAAGGTGAATCCTCAGATCGTGTCGGAAGACTGTCCTGTCGAGGAGGGGGAGGAAGGGGCTCAGGAGGGGAAGCCCTGGCTGCAAAAAGGAATTTGTGGCAACCCAGGGATCCACTGACTCACTCAGTGGCCGTTTGTTCCTTCGTTGTTATTACAAAGGTATCATGCTCTGAATCAGTGATGGCGAACCTTTTAGAGACCGAGTGCCCAAACTGCAATTCAAAACCCACTATTTTTTTTTCTTTGCAAAGTGCCAATACTGTATACTAATTTAACCTTGCATACAGGTGGCTATGAAGGGGCGAAGTCGGGTGCCTACAGAAAGGGCTCCGAGTGCCACCTTTGGCCCCCGTGCCCTAGGTTCGCCATCACAGCTCTAAATCCAAGGATCTAAGTTTGGAGTACAGATATTTCCACGCTGCAAATCGCCGCCGTATCAAATTGATAGTTGAAGACAGCTGAAAGCCATGTCTGCCACGGGCAATCAACAGAGAGCGGTAACCAGTTCCTCCCGTGATTGATTGCCTCCCCCTCCATCAATCACAAAAGTTAGCAAGGCTTTGACTTGGTGTCAAAATAAGCTCACCATCAGCTCCCATCCGGCTGGTAAAGGGAGGTCTTTCTGCAAGTACTGCCACAGCAAAAGACGTTCCTCTTCCCACAAAATATTGCTGCGGCTGCTAGTAACTTGCCGAGGGCGCCCTTCCCAGCAGATCTCGGGCGGCAGTGAAATCGGCGTTCACACCCACTCATGTGCCTCCTTCGGGGAGTTTTCGTTCCTCGCCGTTTAGTCTTGAAAAGCCCTCATCGGCACCTTGAATTGAGCAGTTGGGGAGCAACGTAGGATGTTGGTCTGTAAACCGAGGGTGGAAAAATCCTAGCCAATACGTGCCACTTCAGCGGGCCCTGAGGTTGGGTCCTCTTGCCAGCTTAAAGCAGTGGCGGCCAAACATTGGCCCTCCAGGTGTTTTTTGACCATGACTCCCAGAATTCCAGGCCTGTATTGCCAATGACAAAGGACTGTGGGAGTTGTGGTCCAAAACATCTGGAGGGCCGAAGTTTGGCCACCACTGGCTTAAAGTGTCCGTTGTGCTGTGTTTCTCCCTTGATCCTCCCTTGTAACATTCTTGAGCATTTCCATCTTTTGTCAGACTAAGGCCTTGTCTATCGTTTCTTAACGGTAAACGTTCCCCCTGCACATGCGTGCTAGTCATGTCCGACTCTAGGAAGGGTGCTCATTTCCGTAGAGCCAGTGTTGTGCAAGTCCATGGCCACGTGGCCAGCATGGCTGCAAGGAAACACATGGTGTTTTTTTTTTTAACCTTCCCACTTTTTACAGCGGTACCTATCTACTTGCCTTGACATGCTTTCGAACGGCCAGGTTGGCAGGAGCTGAGGTTATCAGCGGGAGCTCACTCCGCTGCGGGGCACCCGGGATTCGAACCTCCAGGCTGCCAACTTTGCAACCCAGTGTTTTAGGAGCCTTAGTCTGCTGTGTGCTGCTTCGATCATCACATCAGCTTTAAAAAAAAGTACCCCAAAACACGAAGCCCGGAAGCCTTAAGGGAATTCACCCATGCTGAGAATGACGAGTGACACTCCACCCCTGTAGGGTCATCGTTCAGCTGAGCCCCACCGGGAATGAGCCAGGAATTTATTAAGCCCCAAGGAGTTGCAGGGTTTAAGGAACCCCAGGCAGCCCTTGGGAAATGCAAGGCTGTATTAAGAACAAGATCTGTCTCTTCGGTGGACTCCCCAGTCTGCATGTCTAAGAAGAAATGATGTTTTTTCTCAAAATTGAGCTTCACCTCATACCTGTTCGAAAGAGGGAGTTTTGTTTTTCCCGTTGAGTTCCACTGGGTGGCAGCAAAGAATCACACCTCAAATACATTTTTCAAGGGCGTTCCCTGTTCCCTCTCCACATCCCAGGCCTTGGACTGCCCCGCTACCTCAGGTAGATTCATCCCCTTGGATCTTGAACTAACAGCTTCAATGATCTTTTGGGGGCCCTAGCTGTGGCTACGGATACAGGTCCCGGGTCCCGGGTCCAGGGTCCAGGGTGGGTAGCTAGCAGTACAGATTGCCTACAGAAAACCCTTTTTGTTTGGTCGCAAAAGTACACCCACATCCTGCAAAAATTGCGGGGGAAGGATTCATCTTAGTAGCTTTAAGCCAAGCAGGTTGGACACACGTCATGTTTTCCAAGGCTTGGTTTGTAATACGGACGCAGGTCGGCATGAGGCCGGAGTGACTTCACCAAAGGAATGGCAGATTATTTTTATTTTTAAGTTGGAGAGGCTTTCAGGAAAACGGAAAAAAAAAAAAGGAAGCAAGCAAGTCAGGGGGAGCAAGCATCTTGACGGCTACAAATCGTGTGGAGCTGTACAACTACACCTGAGCTGCCAAGTAGAGTTCTGGTTGCCCCGTTTCCCAAAGTGTGTTTGGGAAAGAAGCAACAACCAGAACTTGCAGCCCCTTCAGTATGAGGAAAGACCCAACGTTGTCTCGATCTGGTCCCAAGGCAGCCCTGTGAATATTGACTCGGGTGTAAGTTCTCTGCAGGTCTGTGAGATTAACACCCAAGTAAGGGCATGTGGGGTGACAGACTTTCTTGGTTTGTAACTGCTCAGCACTTTTTAAAGAGATCCATGGACTACGACATGGTTCTTCCCCAAGCAGGTATTTATCAACACAAATACAGCTACAGTTCAGTCTTTTTCTACCCCTCCGGCTTTATTGGCTGCCTCAGTTGCTGAAGCAAGGATCCGAAGAGCATGACAAAAAAGAGGGCCCACAGAAAGCCGTATTTGTTACAGCAATAAACCAAAACAGAAAGATCAGATCTCAAGGGGAGCTTGTGCCTGCCGACTGCAAGGGGCCCCAGGGGGAGTGAGATGACCTCTCACAGGGCCCGGTTGAGGTTGTCCATCATTTCTTGCTGGATCTTCTTTGGGAGTTCCGGATTGGTAAAATAATCTGAAACGAGAAGACGAAGAGAAGCGGATGGATTAAGGCCCCTGAAACATCGGACCAGGCGACACAGAAGGCCACGGCTTTGTCTCCGATGCAAAACCTCTCGTAACGGCAGGGCGGAGAAGGACCCTGATGCTCCTCAGTCTTTGCAGGATTGTTCTTCAGATTTAAGCCACGGAGGGCGGAGAAACGAAGAGAGGACACGGCCTCCTCGTCGTTCTCCCCACCCCTCACCCTATGTGCACCTTTTATTGAGTTGTCTCTTCTGTACTCGGCGTTCCCTTTTATCACAGACCTGACAGCAAAGGGTACTGGATGCGACGGCCACTCCTGAGCCCCAGTCTTGTTGCCAGAGCTCCAGCCAACCTCTTTGGAATGGCTCCTGTTCGTTTACGTTCCTCCACTCCGCTCTGAGCGTCTTTCTCCTCATCCATAATTGCAGGAAGAGGAGTGGTCAGCTGTAATCTGCAAAGCCCGCTTCCCCCCCCCGCAATGTTTTATTTAAATTAAAATTCCTACCATGGTGAAAGCAGGCTGGAGAGAACTTAGTGCAGGCATGTCCAAACTTCAGCCCTCTCGATGTTTTGGACCACAACTCCCAGAATTCTAAGCTTAGATTGCCAATGACAAAGGGCTGTGGGAGTTGCAGTGCAAAACATCTGGTGGGCCGAAGTTTGTAGTAGATGGAATACAGTATATTACAACCCTTTCTGTAGAAATGCCTGTGTGGACTTTTTACTGTGGCCCTACCTCTCCTTGGGAAGTTGGAATGTTTGTGGATATTCAGTGTTTTCTGGTCAATATAGAGGCAGGCTGTGCCGGCTGTGAAGTATGGTCCAGTCCCAGATTTGTACAGTAGGACCCCCGTATACACTGATTTATTATAAACCGATTCCGTTATCCACGGTTGGCAGAGGAAAAAATTAAATAATTCAGCAGCCACAAAGCAAGCAATTGTCACAAACAGCAGCTGTAAAGCAAGCTTCTGTCACAAACAGCAGCCATAAAGCAAGCTACTGTCTCAGAATAGCCGTCATAAAGCAAGCTACTGTCAGGAAACAGCAGTTTGGGGGTGGATGGGCGTTCTCGCTTATCCACGGTTTTCATTATCCACGGGAAGGCCTGGAACCAATCCCCAGCAGATTCCGGGGTCCTACTATACTTTGTGCTAGAAAGTTTGTTGCACAAGAACTGTGTTGCACAACCCATTAGGCACAGGGTGGGGTCGGGGGAATCACGGTCTTCTCGCGTGTAATATTAATATAAAGTCTCACCGGCAGCAAACTCTCGTATATTCTCCGGTCTCTGCAGGAGGACTTCCCTGGGGAGACACAGAAAGAGACTTTTAAAGAGTTTTTAAACAGGCTGTGCTTCCCTCCCCCCTCCCCAATTCCTGTTGATTTTGTAGGTCCTTGTCAAAGGTGCGCAAGACAAATTGGCAAATTACTCCTTCCTTATAGGGAATCAATAAGCCAATTAGCAGCAGAGGAGAAACGTTTAATTTACATCTGCATCCACCTTTGGCAAGGAAGGAGGTGGAAGTAGTTTTATTTTATCAACCTTTTTTTTTTTTTGCAAAAAAAACAAGAAGAGAACAAGAGCATAACAACCCTCGCCCCGGCCGAGGAAATATTTGTACCAATTAAAAATGCCTCTCTTGAATTTTTACGGCGGCTCCTTCATTGGGAATCGATGAAGCAATTAGCCAAAGGCGCTGGCAAGGAGGCCTCCCAAGGAGGGTGGAGGAAATTGCACGGGGAAAGTTCCAAAGGAGGAAACGGCGCCGCCTTCATAAAAGCGACCCAGGTGTCTTATAAATGGAAATAATTGCTTTGTGGCAGGCAGCGAACAGCAGCGGGGGCTGATTCTCGGGGGTGGGTGGGGATCACAGAAAGTAGGCCATTGCGCCCATTGTCCCTGGGTAAAAAGTGCCACAGAAGGAAAACACGTCAAGCCTGGACACGCTCTGGGGGCAGAAAGGATGGCGCTGGGCCTGCTCTAGTGTGGGGAGAGCGGGCAGGCGCCTCGCGAGAAAGATTCCCTGGGAAAGGACTCCTCGATGCCAGCCAAAGTGGAACGCAGCAGGGAAAGAGGCACGGCCAATACGAGAGAGCCCGGCCCTCTGAAGGAAGCTACAGAGCTGAGTTTTGCCAGGCAGAGCTGTTGAGCTCCGAGGGCGTTTTGGAGATTCCCTCGTTCCTAGGGCCTCCGTAAGTAGATAGAGGGAGGCTCTTCTCTCCCTCTCGCCAAATGCCAGAACTAGGGGACATCCACTCAAATTGAGGGCTGGGAGAGTAAGAACAGACAAGAGAAAATATTTTTTTTCACCCAGCTCGCTGTTAGTCTGTGGAACTCCCTGCCACAGGAGGTGGTGTTGGCATCTGGCCTGGATGCCTTCCAAAGAGGATGGGACAGATTGCTGGAGGAAAAGTCCATCCCAGGTTACAAACCATGATGGAGATGTGTGTCATCTCCAGGCTTAAAACCGGGGTACCTCAAGGACCAGATGCAGGGGAATGGTATCAGGAAACAGAGATCTAGTCTCATGCGCTCCCGGGCGCATTTGGTGGGGCCACTGTGAGATACAGGAAGCTGGACTAGATGGGCCTTTGGCCTGATCCAGCAGGGCTCCTCTTATGTTCTTATGTAAGTTTAGAATGACTTGATGGGGTGTAACAAAAACTATAGTTAAAGTGCAATGCTTCCTCCCCCCCCTTTTTATTTTTATTTTGGTGAGGTAGAGGGATCTGTGTTGTTTTTTGAAGCGAGTGCTTTTGGGAGAGCCCAGGCGCTACTTTCAGGATTTCTCAGGCTGCGAACAATTAAGCTCTGTCCTCTTAATTACTTGCAAGATGTAATTTGATTTGAATTTGTTCTCTGGAGGAGCAAGGGAAGGATTATTTCCCTGCCTACGGCAACGGAGCATTTTAGCACATGTTATGACAGTAAGACTGCAGGCGCCTTCTCTCTCCCCCCCCCCCCCGCCCCCATATTGAAAAAGTGTCCCCTTTGACAGGGGAGAAAGCAAGCCCAGACAGAGAAATACAGTAGGACCCCCGTATCCACTGATTCATTATCCACTGATTCAGTTATCCACAAACAGCAGCTGTAAAGCAAGCTATTGTCACAAAACAGCAGTCATAAAGCAAGCTACTGTCTCAAAACAGCAGTTTGGGGGTGGGTGGGCAGGCGTTCTGTCTTATCCACGGTTTCATTATCCACGGAAGACCTGGAACCAATCCCCAGCAGATACCAGGGCCCTACTGTACCCACCTCTGGAAGGATAATTTTGTGGTCCGTCCCTTTTCTTCCACCTAGATGTGGTTTCCCGACATCAAAACAACCTTTGCTAAGGTTCGTAGAATGATACAATAGTGAAGTTGGAAGGTGGCTCTGCGTCCATCAAGTCCAACCCCCTTGCTCCATACAAATCCAAGGGCAAGGTTATCCTAATTCTTCCCTTCCCTTGCATTTCTTGAGGGACCAGTTTCACCAGAATTTAGCCCAACCACCTACCATGCTGTGCTTCAAAGGCATGAGCCTGCAGCCTGTTGCAGGAACACGAGGCCTCCTGATCTGGCGTTGGTTTCAGTGCCCTCATCGTCAAAGACGGGGGATCCTTACCTGAGAAGTCCGGACAGCAGCAGCTCCACTTCTTTGTGGGAACGCAGGTACTGCTCATTAGCAATCTTGGTGTTTATCTAAGAGCAAAAAAGAGGGGCAGCAGGGATTAAAGAAGGAGCTGCAGCAGAAGTACCTAGACACCAGTTCCTGATGACACATAACCGCTTTAAGGTTCTCTCCGTCCTTTGTAATTTTAACCTCACGTCCGTGGAGGACTGCTTGCTTTACTGGGCTCCCAACTGGTTCAATGGGAGCATTTGCAGCCGTTTTTCCCCAAAGCCACTCCGAGAGAAATAGAGAAATCGTCAGCTAAGGAATGTAGAAAGAAATAGCGGCTTTCGTGTTGAAAATTCAGGCTGTCTGAGGAGGGGAAAATATGACATAAGGGCCAAGAGCGAGGAGAAGGAAGTTGCTTAGCCTTTCCCCAACTGGGTAGTGCAGATCAACAGCTGCACAGTTTGAAAAGGTAGGGTGTGTCTCTCCCCCCCCCCCCGGTCGAGAAGGGGTGCGTAGAAAGGGTTGCTCCACTCCCCCTGCCGTGAAGCTCAACAAACAATATAAGCAGTTAAAATAAGGAACCAACATAACTCAGTTAAAATGCAGTTTATAATTTAAGTACATTAATGATTGTGGAATGATCATTTGTGATCATACATTAATGATCATAGATCATAGGAGTTGTGGGGTGGGGTGGGGCCTCCCTGAATAACACACACACACACACACACACACACACACACACACACACACACACA
>JAHTLZ010000235.1:1242154-1255434 GCA_023846285.1 Phrynocephalus versicolor
TTTTTTATATACTTGGGTTTGTTTTATTTTATTTTTGTTCAAGATGGTGTCTTTTGGGTTTGATGTTGGATTTATTCATTTTATTTTGAAAGTTATAATATTGTGTGTATTTTATTTTGGTGCTTGCTGTTATTATAATTTTCTGGCCTGGGCTAGATGGCTGGTATGTAAATCAAATACAATAGATAGATAGATAGATAGATAGATAGATAGATAGATAGATAGATAGATAGATAGATAGATAGATAGATACTGACTTATTCACTCACTAACTCACTCACTCCTAGGGTTTTGTTACTTTATTATTGTCTTTAGTAATTCCATAGTTAGAGAAACAGTAAACATTTCTAATCCTAAGGCCTTGCTACAGTTTCCAGCTGTAATGGGTTTGCTGTTTTTGTTTGGGTTATGGTGCATTTACCTCCAATAATACTGTTGCAGTTTTTCTATCTTTTGAAACTTGCCACAAACTTGGTGCTTTTTGGATCTGGTGGTCTTTTCATTTCTGCCGTTGGTTCTTGGATAACCCGGATCGAAGGTGTTGTCAGATAGGAGGAGGAGTGCGTATCTCTTGATTAGGGATTTTTTGCCCCGTATAATATAAGACACGGTGACTTGGGGTTTAGCTGCCAGCCACAACCAGGCCCTTTCAAATGTTTTTTCGTGGAAAGTTGAGTTTCCCTCGTCAACCCACCACCACTGTCCTTCTGGTTCCATATTTCTCTGGGGTGATGAACTGACCCCTTGCGTCCTTTTCCATAAAGGTGATGAGGGATATGTCCCTCTTCGCTCCCTACCCCCAAGTTCCAGAGCCTCTAATGACAACCTGTCTTGGAGAGCTTCTTCAGAGAAATGCATTTTTCTTTCCTTTTCTTTCTCTAATACAGAGATAAAGAGAAGGAACAGTTTCCCGTACTGTATTTTTCTGCCTTTTAGCAGCCAAAGCCGAGGGAGAAGCTGCCTTAGATTAGACTAGATGACTCCATAATTTGGAATAACCTGACAAACATTCCATTTCAGAATAATTTGGAACCGCCTTGCAAATGCTCCCGTGGAAATAAATACATAAATGCAGTTTAAAAAAGCCACAAGCTCACCGGAGCTGTTCCTTGCCTTTTGTGTCTTGCTAAGTTGTTTTCCCATATTGAGTCATGGTTTAAAAATGGCCTAAAACTCAAGATGTATGTTCTTGCTTCAAAAATAATCTCTACAAAATATGTTTAAAATACTTGCATGGCATTTTTTGCTTGGTTTGCTTTGGTTTTTTTTGTTTGTTGCGCTGTCTAAGGTCGTGTTTAAAGTGCGCCTCAAGACTCAAGCGGTTCCCTTGTACATATTGTGTATTAAGGTGTTTATGGATCCTCTTTGGTTAAAATATCTGGTTGGCAAACAGCAAAATGTTTCCACAGTCACAATATGCAACAAAAACACCGTGCAGTAGCAAACAGCCTTTATAAAGCAGGAGTTTGTATGCGTATTTAGTCACGCTTAGTACAGACCCACAGCAATCACTGCGGCTTAGGCTAGTCATAACAAATTTAAATTGTGTTCATTTCAGTGGTTGCGATTTTAAGTCTATCTAATTTAGGATTCACTCCATTTTTCTCCTATTTTATTACTTGGAATGTCGTTTCTTCTCTTAAAGTGCAGTCAGTTTTATTGTTAGATTATGGCAAACGGCCTTCGTTATTGTAACCGAAAGGGAAAAGGAGGAGTAGAATGTCATTATTATTTAGGCCATATCTTTTGCAGCATTAATTAATACATTAACAGGCTGAAAATACCACCAGGATGGTTCACCTGTTTGGAAGTTGTTAAGCATGCACGAGAGAGTGTTGATTTAAAACCTCTCATGAGAAGCCAGGTCTGATGGGTAGAATTAACCACCGGTTTCTGGCAGCACTCCTGGCCCTTGAATACAGACAGGAGTTCAGCAGGTGAAGCCCTTCCTAGTAGAGTGAATAAGAAAAGCAACTTGCTTGGGGTGGTTTTTTTGCCTGTCACATGGGAGATTTTGATGTTGGGTGATGGTAAAAAGGATAGTGGCAGTCCGATTGGTTCTTGTTCTCTCCCACGGGTTTATCTTGAGCCCGTTCTGCACCAGGGTCTTTTCCTGGGTCTCTTCCGAAGTCTTGCCGTGTGGTTGTATAAAGAGATCTCTGTAGCAACCCCATGTCTTCTCTTGGAAAAGGGCTAGGAGGGAGGGAGTCATCTGGGTGACAGCCTAAGAAATGCTCAAAGGTGCAGCATCAGTAATATGCCAGGCAGCTCCTCTTCCTTCCTTCCTTCCTTCCTTCCTTCCTTCCTTCCTTCCTTCCTTCTATCCATCATCAGCTCCTCCTTCCTTCCTTCCTTCCTTCCCTCCTTCCTTCCTTCCTTCCTTCTATCCATCATCAGCTCCTTCCTTCCATCCATCATCAGCTCCTCCTTCCTTCCTTCCTTCCTTCCTTCCTTCCTTCCCTCTTTCCTTCTGCCCTGACTCTCCCCACCCCACCCCAGGTTTTCTGTCTGCAACGTCCTTTCCACCAAAGCTGCCCCACGAAGCCCCAGCCCCCTCCGAGCCCAGGAAGTTCCCACCTGCCTTCTCTCTTCCCAGCAGGAGGCAAGCAAATTGGATTGGGGAATGGAAGGAAGGAAGAGAGGGAGGAAGGAGCAGCAGCTGCCTAGAGCATGCCAGGCCAGGCCCTGCAGAATATTTCCCCGGTCTTGGCCAGGGAGGCTTTGCAAGGCGAGGAGAAAATGGCTTAACCCTGCTGAACCTGGCTTTGTCACTTTCTGGGGTGGGAGGATGGAGGATGTGTGTTTCCCCCCACCCCCCAGGCTAGGAAGCCTCCCACCCCAGCGAACACTGGCTCACCCACCCACCCACTCGCCCCAGAAACCCTCATGCTTGCTGCTCAGTCACAACCAGGAAGAAAGCAAGCCTTTTGCTCCTGATCAGAGGTGTCAAACGTCCCACCTGCAGGGTGCCAAAGGTGCCCTGCCTATCAGGGCCTTCCTCTGGGTCTCCCTGCAGAACCAAGTCTTCCTCTGGCAGCCCTTGGAAGCCGGGCGCTCCAAGCCGGATTGTGTGAGCCCTGTTTGCTCGGGCCCAGAGGTGATATAGCGCATTGAAGGGGGTGGTCCATTCCCCCACAGATGGGGCCTTTTCTGGTGCCTCCTTCGCCCCTTGTGGCAAGGTGCAGCTTTCTGACAGCACCCCCTTGGCTGCCACAGGAAGGGACCAGCCAAGAACCTTCGGCACTCCAGATGTTTCGGACCACAACTCCCACAGTCCTTTGCCATTGGCAATACAGGTTAGGAATTCTGGGAGTTGTGGTCCAAAACATCTGGAGGGCCAAAGGTTCGCCACCACTGATCTGCAGGGTCCCTTCCGTCTCTGCTGTTCTAAGACGATGGTTTGAGCCTCACGCCGTGACCCTGAGCAAGGTGTACGATGTTTCTAGCATGCTCCTAAGGGCCATCACTTGCTTTACTGCACACAACGGCGACGAGTGGAGTGAAAGCAGTTCCATCTCCCCATCAGGGTGCTGCGGACAGCCATCGCAGCTACGGGTTGCGCCTCGTGCAACAGTTCATGAGAACATAAGAACATAAGAAGAGCCCTGCTGGATCAGGCCAAAGGCCCATCTAGTCCAGCTTCCTGTATCTCACAGCGGCCCCACCAGATGTGTTTGGGAGTGCACGAGACTAAATCTCTGTCTCCTGATACCACTCGCTTGCATCTGGCCCTTGAAGTACCCTGGTTTTAAGCCTGGAGATGACACATCTCCCTCATGGTTTGTCACCTGGGATGGACTTTTCCTCCAGGAATCTGTCCAATCCCCTTTTGAAGGCATCCAGGCCTTCAGAAGTTCCATCCCCGCCATCCTAAACGTGCCGGCTCGTCTTTTCTAGGGAGAGCCGGAACCTCGGTTTGCTGCCTCTTAGGAGCAGGACGCCCTATGCCAGGTGGTTCTGCTGCTGCGGCTGCTCTCCCCGGAGGCTGAGGAGCAGACCCTTCAGCTCGTGGAAATGGGGGAGGGAAGCTAAGATCTCGCTCGATGGGCAGCGCACAACACCCCATGTGCCATTTCGCCCTCCGGCAGTTGGCACCCTACCCCCTTGCCAGCTGGGCGATCGGCAGCTTGGCTCAAGGTCAACGTCGCGTTCAAGAGGAATCCGGAGCAAGGTCTCACCACGGAGATGTTGGCGAAATCCCAGTCTTCCGTCCGTATTTCGGAGCTCCGATCCGGGCCGTAGTTCTCAGGTGGGCCTTCTGCGTCAGAAGTTTTGTTAGCCATGCTTTCTCCCAAGGCAAGCAGCTTCCCTAGTTCCCTTCCCACTCGGGAAACTAAATTTTGTACTGTGGTGGTCGTGGTGGGGACCCCTTATTATTTATTTATTTATTTATTTATTTTGAAACTTGTATACCGCCCATCTTCCAGAGGAACTCCTGGCGGTTTACAGCAAAATAGAAATAAAAACAATAGCAGAGATAATCAGTAAGACATCACAATAGGGATGTCATCCCCATCCAGATACCAAGAGGCGATCCGGACTTTGCTTCATACACTTCTTCCCACAGTATTGTTCTGAGCATGTGTGTTGTCACGCCTCCCTTCTTCCAAGGGGTTCTGCTTTAAAAAAATTAAACAGCACTAAGCAATGTGTTGTTTTCTTCAGCGTGGAAGGCGAATTCTGCAGCTCTCGGGCGCTCAGAGGGTGAGTGGTCCCCTCTTGCTTGCTCCCTTAGCCGTTGGCTGCCGATCGCGAGAAGGATTCCGTTGGCGGTAATGAGAAGAGGGCCCCTTGGCACCCCTACCCACATGCTCCCCCAGTTAGGCTCTGGCCCTCCGACTCATGGCAGCCCTATGAGCCATCGTAAAGGACGCCCTGTCCTCCCCTGCCCTCACCCGGCTCTTGCTTGAAACTCAACCCGAGTGGTTTCCCTCGGGGACAGGGCTGTGGAGTTGGCAGATAAATGTTCCGACTCCGACTCCTAAGTTTTTTGTACTTTCGACTCCGACTCCAACTCCAACTCCAGGTACCCAAAATTTCATCCGACTCCTCGACTCCGACTCCGATTCCGACTCCGCAGCCCTGCTCGGGGAGTCCATCCCATTCGTATTGGGTCTGGCTGTTATTTTCTGCTGCCTTCTGCCTTTCCCAAGAATTAATTGTCTTTTAAAAGTCTTGCCTCCCCATGATGTGCCCAAAGCAGGAGACACGCGTCGTGTTATTTTGATGCCAGTCTTGATACAATCTGAGTCCGTGTGATGTGTTGTTCATGGGTTGTAATTGCACCGTGTGTGTGTGTGTGTGTGTGTGTGTGTGCATGCACAACCCTTGTGTAACATCTGAAGGTCCAGGAACAATACCTCTCTGAAACCATCGGCGACTTACACTTGGAGAGCAACTCCAGTTGGAAAGGGGATGTAGTTTTTATATGTCGTTATTACAGGGATGAGCGTATCAGGCTTCTTTACCCTGTAATGAGAGGTCTACGAGGCAGATCTTTGGACTGGTATACAAGATATCGTCTGTGTGTGTTGTGTTGTGTCGTTACAGTCATGACCAACTTGTCGTGACCCCATGTCCATGGAGTTTTCTTGGCAGGAATACTGGAGTGGCTTGCCAGTTTCCTACTCCAGGCACCTACAGCACCTGTTATTCCCTGGTGGTCTCCCATCCAAGTGCTAACCAGGGCCGACCCTGCTTAGCTTCCAAATCAGTCAGGATCGGATGTGCTTAGGGCATCTAGGCATCAAGATATCTTCTAGAAGGCAGAAATAAGTCCCTTACAGAACTTGTGGCCAAATTCCTTCTCTCAGCCCCCAAAAACACGAAAGAGAATTCTGGTGCTTAACTCATTTTGTTTCCTTTAATTATTGCAATGTGTACTTGTTGGAATGTATACTGCGTTTTATCGGGCCTTTGGCTGTAAAATAAAATTGATTGATTGAAAGGGGATGCTATCTCGGCTCGAGGGCCAAACCAGTGGAAGGGAGTCCGCTCGCTCTTCTCTCGCACCCACCTGCGAGCGATGGCTCCCTCTCACCTTGCCCTGCGTGTGCCTTTCAAGATGGGGGGGGGGGAGAGAGAGAGAACATCTCCGGCCTCCACGCGGAGAGATTTTTCTTCGACCTCCTCCTCCTCGGGTCTTTGGCAGCTGTTCCTTTCCTTTTAAGCCAGGGGCTGCCTCCTGACCCACTTTCTCCGCTCTTTCTCCTCCGCCCCCAGCTGGAAGGCACAAGCTGTTCAGGCTGCAACGCTCCCCCCCCCGGGGGGGGGGCGCTCTCTCTCTCTCTCTCTCTCTCTCTCTCTCTCTCTCTCTCTCTCTCAGTATGCTTTCTCCCTGTATGCCGTCACTTCCACGTTGGTGCTCGGTAGAGAAGTGGCAGTCTAGGTGCAGGGACTCCCCTTGGCCCAAGTAAGATGAAATG
The DNA here is from genome assembly GCA_023846285.1 of Phrynocephalus versicolor. Lineage (NCBI taxonomy): Eukaryota > Metazoa > Chordata > Lepidosauria > Squamata > Agamidae > Phrynocephalus > Phrynocephalus versicolor. The sequence continues at coordinate 1,248,580 of JAHTLZ010000235.1, forward strand.
CCCTCTTGGACCAGAAAAGGGGAAGCTTGGAGGGCATTAAAGGGATGACAGGTAGCCTCCCCCCCCCTTGCAAGGGGGCATCAAGTGGCAAACAGAGAAGGCCACCCAACGGGTGGTGGTTCCCAGGGTCACCCTCTCCTGGCCTAGCTCTTCTGGCATTGCCTAGATCCGTTGTTCACTTAACAAGGAGACTTGACAGGGTTTATTTTTATTTATTTATTTGTTTGTTTATTTTTATACCGCCCGTCTTCCCGAAAGAACTCCGGGCGGTTAACAAAAAGGGATAAGAATTGATCCCATCACATCATCACAACAAAAAATAAAAAAATAAAAAGAAGCAGGGCAAGAGGGCAGCTCAGAAATAGGGAGGAAAGGGTTGCCTCTCTGTGTCTCTCTCATTGAGAACAGGGACTCCTTCAGGGGGTCCATTCGCAGCCCTCCACAGCCGGGATATAGTTATATAGGGAATGACTGATGAAGGGCCCTCCGATTCCAACAGTGCCAGGCAGGTTTACGGCGTGGACACAGTGGTGGCGATGCTGCTCCAGTGCATATCTTACCGTCTGATTTGTGAGGACATTGATGCCGGGGGAAGGTGCCCAAAATTGCCTCCCTCCATCCCCCGAACAACCCGCAGTGTCATATGGACCTTTTGAAGCATGTCCTTCACGTCCCTTTTCACTTCTGTATGGGGCGGAGCTCGATTCGGGTTCGTATCCCACCCGGAAAGCTACCGCTTCAAAAATAACAAAGCCGAGGCTCCGTCCTGAACGGCACAATATAAAAGAATAAAGGGCACCTCTGAAACATCGGCAGAATGCCCTTCGGAGCCTGGTATTCTCCCCCTACAATTGCATGCAGTGAGCGGACAAGTTGGGCGTTCGGGTTGGGGGGGGGAGACAGCTCCCTAATACACGGCAGTGTCTTCCAGTCTCTCGCCATCCAGATGTGTGGAAACCCACTTCCCTTGCGTTGTGCCCCGGCACATCTGGAAGGCAACAGATGGAGAGAAGTGGGCTTGCCTCTTATGAGCTCACCATCATCGCCGGCCGCTTCCCAATGAAAGCTTTCTAGCCAATCGTTGGCTCCAGTGCGACTGTGCTGGTTTGGCTGCTTCGGCAAAGAAAACCGTCCCGGTGGGGCTGTCCCCTGTGGGGGGGGGGGGCCCAGTGTGTCATCCCTTCCTCCCTTCTTTTGAGATATGCTTCCCATGGGGGTGGGGGGGTTGCGGTTGATCCCGATCCACTGCCTTCCCTCATCCTGCAGTATGGTCGGTGCTGCTCCAGTCCAGGTTCAGAGGGATTCCAGCTCGGTAGCCCGGCTCCTTTAAAAAAATAATAATACTGTAATAAAGTACCAGGAGAAAGGTGAATGGAAGATTTGCTCAAGGCCAAATTAGTCTGTCTCTCCCCTTGACGTATGAATACACAGACCCCGGCAAAGAGGAGAGACCGTCCGGCCACCCACCCTCCCAACCCTTCCTCTCCCGCTCAGTATGAGATCATCGTGGAAACTGAGCAGATTCTTAAATCATCTTGTCGTCTCCAATATCAACAAGCAGCACACGCTTCCCGACATGTGCCAATATATATTACACAGGCGGGCATATCTCCTGTCCCCTCGCAGACACCGGGGGCTTCTTGCATGTCTAATATTTTAAATGTGGCCGTTGGTCCCGGCAGTGAATGCAAGCATCTGGGCTGGTGGCAGGGCAGAGGGCGAAGGCGGCTGCTCCCTCCCCCCCAGTGGGTGCAGACTCAAGCCTTCATCCAGTTGGCCATGGAGACCCGACCCCTTTGGGACCCTCCCGGTTCTCCTCCGGCTGCCTCTCCTTGCTCTGGGGTGGTCTGTTTCCTCGTCCTGTCTTGTGAATCATGATAAGAACAAAAGAGCGGCAGCTTTGGTTTCCTCTCCCTGTCACAGTAAGGAGAAGAGCCACCGCAGCGGCTGCGTTGAAGCAAACACGCAGGCCAAGGACGTGCCCCCATTGAGGGGAAGAAGTTGTCTGGCACCGTCTCCTGCAGTCCCCATCTGCCTGACAAGTGCACAGGCGGCGCTGAACGCCCATGAGTTGAGGATCAATAGCGAGCCAGGGAGGTGTCTTGTAGTCACACCCAGCCCATGTGGTTGGGGCCTCTTGGGAGCAGCTCATGGGCCACGACGGGATGGGGGCCTTGATCGGACCCGTGGGGGAGCAGGCTAGGTGAAGGGGTTCGGGCTAAACTGCGGGTTGTCCAGAGCTGGGGCTGGAGGAAGCAGGTAGAGAGAGTAAGAACAGACAAAAGAAAATATTTTTTCACCCAGCGCGTTGTTAGTCTATGGAACTCCCTGCCACAGGAGGTGGTGATGGCATCTGGCCTGGATGCCTTCCAAAGGGGATTGGACAGATTCCTGGAGGAAAAGTCCATCACAGGTTACAAACCATGATGGAGATGTGTAATCTCCAGGCTTAAAACCAGGGTGCTTCAAGGGCCAGATGCAGGGGAGTGGTATCAGGAGACAGAGATCTAGTCTCATGCGCTCCCAGAGGCATCTGGTGGGGCCACTGTGAGATAGAGGAAGCTGGACTAGATGGGCCTTTGGCCTGATCCAGCAGGGCTCTTCTGATGTTCTTATGTTCTTATGTAAGTGTGGGAGACCCATTGGAGGACTATCTCTGCTCTTCAGAACCTGCCAGCTGAGGCCGTTGCCCGACTCGTGTCTAACAGCAGGGCCGGCCCCCATCCAACCCCCTCTAAAGCTGCCTCGAGGCCGGGACGTAACTGGTGCCGGTTGTACCAGCAGATCCTCTCTCTTGGTCCAGCCTGCTGCTCCTTGCTGAGCAGTTTCACCGGACAGTCCTGGGTCCCTCGTCCTCCTCCTACCTGTTCCCTGTTTCCTTTTTCCTTCTCTCTTCCCTCCCCCCACCCGCCCTTCTCCCAGCCCTAAATGCTTTTACCCTTCTTAGCAGAGGTGTGCAACAAAACCCCCAAAAATCTTAGCAAGCCCAGACCGGGAATCCAGCTCCTGAAGGGATTTTGCAGTGAGAAGCATCAGGAGTTATACCCTCTCCTGCCGTAAATCACTCTTTAAAAGGAGGAGAGGGCGGAAGTCCTGTCTGGAGTTAATTTAAAGAAAGGGTTGTGGAGCCCATAATCATAGATTCAGAATCTCTACATACATGCAAGAGATTCTCTCTCCATCCACACACCATGTTGAAGAAACAGGATATATGAGAAAGCAATGGTGGATCAGGTTTTGCTTATCTGGGAGATTCTCTCTCTCTCTCTCTCTTTCTCTCTCCTCTCTCTCTCTCTTATTGGAGAGGGATTTGCTATCGCACAGACACACACCCCATCCGTTTCCTGCCTGATCTCCCCAAGGTAGCCAGTGGTCTTATAATTGTGATCTGGCCAGCTGTGTTTCAGCACCCAGGACAGCTCCAGTGCTGGGCTAAACAATGGAGTAGAGCATTGGAGGAGACTTTAGGGGCCCTGGTCAAATTCCCATCCTGCCTATGGAAGCAGGGGAGAATGAGAGAGAGAGAAAGAGAGAGAGAGAGGAGCTTAGCTTGTCCTGCACAGTGGGAGCAAACTGAGAAAGAGGAAAGTGGCCCTTCCTCTTCCCAGCCAGCCCGCTCATAGAAGCCGTTCTCTGGAGGAGACCAGGAAGGGGTTTGCAACCAAAGCCGTCGCAGCAACAAACAGAGGAGTGCAAAGCTTTACAGGAGGGGCTGCTCCAGAAGAATATACAGTATATACTTTTTAAACGCCTTGGTCTCATTTAAGTGCACCTCAAAATGCAACAGAATAATAGAAGACCAGCCTTTCCTTGAGTTCTGAAAAACTGGCAATTTGTCAAATTACAGGATTTTGAAAGCACAATGTTTAATCAACGCATCCTCTCAGCAACGACTGTTCCAATGACCCAATCTTCTGTGGTTCATTTTGCTCTTCTGGGTAGGGGTAGATATATATTTATATCTCTCTGCCTGTATTTATATCTGTGTCTCTAGACAGGTATAATTGCTTCTCAGTTCCCTGTTTGAACTTCATCGTTTCAAATAAATTAAACCCAACTTTAATCACTTTTAAAAATTCACATAAGCAACAGTGTAACAGTCGATGTGTATTTTGGGACCTTGAAACATATTTGAAGCATGGAAAGAGGTACACTGCAGCATATAAATTGAAAATAAAATATTGATTCATTAACTTCATATTGCTGACCCATAAGGGCTCAACTATACCTATTTTTCGTTTTCTTTTTCAGGCTTCTGAATTTAAGCTCGGAAGCACATTCTTGACCAACTTCTCTGCAGAAACCCTGACGAGCAATTTTTGAATATCTGGAATTCAGAGACAAGAATGAGAAGACCTCGTCTGGAGTGGGTAGGTGAGCAACAGTTTTACTTTTTGCATTACTTTATTTAAAATTTATATACAGCCAGCTTGTATAAAACAACTCAAGTTCAAGGTAGTCTCTAAGTTATTCTAGATCTGACTGTATCCGGTGGTCCTCCTTAGGAAAAAAAGAGCCATAAAGAGAGAGAAAAATATGTAAGGCAGGCCACTATTGAGAACACCTTGACAAGCGTGGCCAGAAGTCAGAGCTGACTTCAGAGTTGACTTGATGACACCTTATTCGTATTATTGTTAAAGAGAGGTCCATAGCAGTTGGTCTTTTGACCTCAAAAGAACTTTGGCCAGACTATTGAGTGTAAAGTCTTCCTTTGTTAGTGTCAGACGCCCCACATGATCTATCTATGCAGCCCTAAGACTGTGAGGAGCCGGTATCATCATGTCGAAGGGCCTTAGAATGCGGTAACAGATGCAAAGTTCCTTGTTCTCTCCCACACTCGTGCGCTGATGCAAAATCCAACAAGAACCACACAACCTTGTTCCTTCTAACATGAGGCAAAGAAGGGAATAGCCACTAGCCAGAGCATGGAGACCTTTTTTGTTGATATTGGCTTACAAATCCCATAACATGGCCGTTGCCAGTGCCACCCTTAGCTGTGGCATTCCAGAAGTCCTTGTCACCCACCCAGACAAAGTTACATCTCCAACCCCTGCTAGGAGCAGGGCTGGCCTTACTTTTTTTTTCACCCAGCGCGTTGTTAGTCTGTGGAACTCCCTGCCCCAGGAGTTGGTGATGGCATCTGGCCTGGATGCCTTCCAAAGGAGATCGGACAGATTCCTGGAGGAAAAGTCCATCCCAGGTGACAAACCATGATGGAGATGTGTGTCATCTCCAGGCTTAAAACCAGGGTACTTCAAGGGCCAGATGCAGGGGAGTGGTATCAGGAGACAGAGATCGAGTCTTGTGCACTCCCAGAGGCATCTGGTGGGGCCACTGTGAGATAGAGGAAGCTGGACTAGATGGGCCGTTGGCCTGATCCAACGTGGCTCTTCTTATGTTCTTATGTACTGTTAGGTGGGTGGAAGCTGCTGTTTCCTACGGCAGATCCTGGGTGTTATTTTGTTATTTTGTCCTGATCTGGATCTTACTTCCAGGAAGGGGTGGGAGGGGTTGGTGGTGGGATGTTATTCTGTCTTCGTGCCTGGTCTTGCCATTTCCCCTTTGCGCCATCTGGGTCCAACCAGGGGTAGAAACCTTTGATTCTCCCCTTGGTTGTCCTCTGAAGTTCCAACAAGGAAGAGAAGTGGGGGTAGACGCCCAGCCAAATTATTATTCCTGTTGCCTTCAGAGCTCTGGGTGGGCCTTACGGTGCCTCACCCAGTCAGGCAGCGGTTCAGTGCTGCTCTCCTCCAGTTGTAGAGGGGGAAATGTGATGGTTTACCCCACCAAACCCAGCTGGGTGGGAAGGAAATTCCAAGGCCTTGCCCCAGCTCACTCAGCAATCCCGTGACCCAGACCAGAGCACCCCTTATCTTATCCGGAAGGTGCCCCGAAATTTCCTCCATCGTTTTATCTGGAAGTTGAGTCATGGCTACTGGACTTCTTTTTTGAGAGATAGAAACGTTTCGCTGCTCATCCAAACAGCTTCCTCAGTACTCAACTTCCAGATAAACTCACCTGGATGACTGAGAATCTTCACAGACTTCATCGTTTTAGAAAACAGAGGGAAGGAAACAACCCAAAACCTCCTTTGCCGGTTCAAATCCTCGGTTCTCCCCCGTTTCCGCGCCTCTTTCCAGTCAGGGAATTTGTTGCCGGTCCCTAACTCACATGGTTATTAGTCAGGGAAGAGGAGGGCAGGAGGGGGGCAGAGCTGAGCTGGAGGGTGGTTTTGTGTGTGTGTGTATGTGTGTGTGTGTGTGTGTGTTGTTGTCCGTAAAGAAAAAGATTTGAAACAGAGCTCAAGATCCATTAAAGGAAGGGACTTTTAGACCAGCGAAAGCTGCTGAAATTGAGCTTGAGGTGGGGCTGGGAGGGGGGGAGGGAAGGAAGGAAGGAAGGAAGGAAAAAATTGGGGAGGGGGGAGAAAGGAAAGGAAAAGGGGGGAGATACAGTATATATTAAAAAAAGGTACTCAGCCAAGAAAGTGCTCTGTGATCTGGCCTTTTTACACCTCGATGGTCCACAAGCCGCTTGGAGCCCTCATACTAATTCTTGTGACCAAGCAGTGGGTTACAAAGCTTACGAGCAGTTAATTAGGTTATCGATCAACTTTCCTTGAGGAGGTCTTGATCCTTGAGGTCCTGGTGGATCTTCCTCTTCTCCGGCTTGCTTGCTTATCGGGGCACCTTTGGAGCAGATCCTGCTTGCTGCTTTCTTTTCCCCCTCCCTTGGTCGCCCGTTGGTTGGGTTCCTTTGGGGGCCCGCGCCGGGGGGGGGGGGGGGGGGGGGGGGGGGGGTGGGGGCGCCCCTCCCAGCCCCACCTCAAGCTCAATTTCAGCAGCTTTCGCTGGT
>JAHTLZ010000235.1:1275057-1295219 GCA_023846285.1 Phrynocephalus versicolor
CCTCCCGGGGTTGACAAGCGTTCCTCCAAAATAAGCATTGTGTCCATGAAAGAGAAAGGAAAGGGGGGGGGGGGGAGTTACCCAGCCCAGCTTTAAAACACACTCCTTTGCAGCTTGTTAGAATACACTCCTGCGTTCCATCTGCAGCTTGTGAAAACACCGTGTTTCATTTGTAGCGTGTAGTATTGCACTCCTAAAGATGTTTCATTTGCAGCTTGTTAGCATACTCTGCTAAATATGTTTCATTTGCAGCTTGTTAAAATACACTCCTAAATATAACACTGTTTCACACTGCGGGTATCAAGAGAGCCTGGTGAATACTTACTTAAAGGTTTTGGAAACAAATTTCCCACTACATGTCTGGTGATTACTGTTAAAATCTCTCCTTGGCATTAAACATCCCACCAGAGGCTTTGGCTTGATTTGACCTAATATTAAATCCCGGGCAGATCACCCAGTTGAAAAGCTGCTCTTCGGGACGGCTAAAGAAAATTTCTCTCCTAACATCTATGTTTTATTCTTCTTCGGCTGTCAAAAAAAATCTTTCCTTCTGTCTGTTTTAGAATCGAAGACCTACCTGGGGGGTGGGGTGGGGCTAAATTTGGCTGCACTGCATTTTTTATTTTTATTTTTAAAGGGTGCTCCACACATGGGTGTCACCTTTTCGCTTGTCGAATGTTGCCTAATAAATTAAGCTCACCGATTAAGGCCCTGGACACGACAGCCTTGGCATTATCCTATGTGTCTCCTTCTCGTTCCAGATGAATCGGCCAATCCAGGTTAAGCCAGCAGACAGTGAAAACAGAGGAGGTAATGTCACCTGCCTGTGGAGCTGGGGTTTCAGAACGATGTGGGAATTTGCTGGGAGAGTTCCAAGCAAATTGATTACAGGAAAAAAACACATACAGAGAGAGATAGGTACCTTTTCCCAAGCCGGCTGGTCGGGACATCGACAAAGAAGCGTCTGGTCCCTCCCAGAAGCCTTGCTTTATTCATCAAGTTCATAAGCAGAGATTGGAACATTTTATGAAAACATTGCCTCTAATAGGGAGCAAATGCCCTTTGTCCTGCCTCAAAAAAAAAAAGCAAAGGTTATCAGAGGAAATAGGAAGTCACTTCTCTCCAGGGATGCATTGTGGCAAACAGTCAGGAGAGTGTGCTCTTACTGTAAACTCCCCACCCCACCCCGGAAGCATAGCCCGCAGAGAAAGGTCCCCACAGACCAGTCCACATGTCTCCCGTTGGTGATTGTAGCCTGGCTTGCGCCTTTTACCAGCCCTGGCTTCAGAGCTCCTTTCCTAGTGTGGCATCCCCATTTCCCCCCCCCCCATGACTCAAGCGGGTTCCCAAAATTAATTCCCTCTAGAAAATGAATCGAAGGGGTGGCGGGGAGGGTCAGCCAGTCCGGCCTGGCCAGGCTTCCCTTGATCCAACCAATGTTCTCTGTTCGTCCTCCTCCTCCTCCAGAAGACAGGAAGCTGTTTGTGGGGATGCTGGGTAAACAGCAGACGGACGAGGACGTCCGGAAGATGTTTGAGCCCTTCGGGAACATTGACGAATGCACGGTCCTTCGGGGGCCCGACGGTACCAGCAAAGGTGAGGAGGGAGGACTGGGAGTCGTCTCTACACACATGCACACATGCACACACGCACACGGCTCAGCATCACCCCACCCCACCCCACCCCCCAGCTCATGATTTGGAGCAGCAGGTTATGCCCAAAGGGCCATTTGCAGAATTAACTCCAGAGGACAGATTCCGGATCCACGGAGGACAGTTATAAAGCAGACAGACAGACATGAAAAACACACCAAAAAATACCCCCACGTCTTCTATCTGAGCCCTGCCTGCTTCCACCTGCCTCCTGAATGCAGATGGCAGATCGTCGCAAGGGCAAATTAGACCCTTCGTTGCCTGCAAGCTTTAAAGGGCTGCCTGTTTATTTCCACGGTATGTGTTCTACAGGGGGTGGGGTTGGGGGCGTTCCTGAAAACGCAATAAATTGTCTCTGAGGACGACTGAAGCCAAAAGGCTTTTCCCAACGTTCCTGATAAATTCTCCCCCCCCCGGGGGGGGGGAGGAAAATAGGGGGGGGATAGACGTTCCCCCTTCTCCTCTCTGCAGACTGAAAGCGGTACAATCAAATAACAGCACATTCTCTAGAGAAATTGTTTTGTTGCTTGCGCTGCAACTCCCAAGTTGCGCTATAACTCCCAAAATCCCCACCCCACCCCAAAAAACACCCCCCAAAGCTTTTGCAATGCTCAAAGCTCACAGGGTGCACGCGGTGGTTTGTCTTTCTTCCTTTCTCTTCCAAGTCTCTTGATGTGGTTTTCTTGTCGCTCTTCCCCCCCCCCCCCCCCCGGCGGGGCGCTCGGGGATTTCCAGACGCACGCCGAGGCGCAAGCAGCAATCAACACCTTGCACGGCAGCCGCACCTTGCCGGTAAGGCCCTTTGGACGCCAGACTTAATCTGTTGTGCCTCTATATAAGTCACTGGAAGCCAAAGGCATGGATTTTTGGAGGCCCCTGTTTTTGGGCACTTTTACACGACCTCTAAAATCCGCTGACAACTTAAATTCGGACCAGAAATCGTGGGGTGTTGTTCCTCTTCCTGTGTTCCCACTCTTCCGCACTTCATTGCTCCTGTCTGCGGTGAGGGGAGGGAGAAAAAAAGGGAGAAAAGAATGCAGGCTCACCTCCGCCTGCCGTCCAGAGCAGCCCCCTACGGATTCCTGTCTCTTAAAGGGGCAGCAGGGACAAAAAAAAAAAACAGAAGGCGAGGGGAGTCCAGCATCCACAGCTTTACAATCCGCATCGGAATTTTTTTTTACCTTCGGTAAAAAAAGTGCACTGGGGCACGCTTAGGTGGGCGTGGTCGTACTTTATTTTGTTTAAACTCCACAGCTGGTAGGGAAACAATTTTAAGCTCCCCATCTGGGAGCCCTTGGCCTCGGATTTAGGGTCGTGTAAAAGCAGCCTTTGAAATGAAGGCCCCTTTGCCTGGGCGAGTCCTGCTGCCTCTCAGTGGACAATGCTCTCCATTACACCTCGCCAAAATCTGGGCCAACGACATGCCTGCTCTAGGGGGTGGGTCTTCTGCCGAAGACGCCAAGATAATAGGGGCGGCTCCAACAAAATGGCCTTCGTTCTTACCATCTCCCCCTCTCTCCCTTCTTCTTCCTGGACGCCCCCAACTCCCCAGGGCGCCTCCTCCAGCCTCGTGGTGAAATTTGCGGACACAGAGAAGGAACGAGGTCTCCGGCGCATGCAGCAGGTGGCCAACCAGCTGGGCATGTTCAGCCCCATCGCGCTGCAGTTTGGGGCCTACAGCGCCTACACCCAAGCAGTAAGGATCAGGACGTGGGCCCAGGAGAGAGAAGATAGGATGGTGGGAGTTGGGAGGGTCCTTCGAGGGCATCCAGGTCCAGCTCCCCTACTCCAGGCAGGAATACCAATCAAAGCACAGCCGACCACTTTGTGCTTCCAAATACGTTGGACACCCGTCATCCCCCAACCGGACAGCACAGCACGGGCAGGGGTAGGAGGCTTTGTCGGTTGGGAGGATCCAGCCTCAGAAAGGACTGTGCAGTAGGACTCCCGTATCCACTGATTCATGAACCACCAATTCAGTTGTCCGCAGTTGGCAGGGGAAATAAATGAATAAATAATTCAGCAGCCATAAAGCAAGCAACGGTCACAAAACAGCTCTTGGGGGGGGGGGGTGTTTTCTGTTATCCGCGGGTTTTGTTATCCACGGGAAGGCCTGGAAATGATCCCCAGCATATACTGGGTTGTACTCCAATTTGGCAGGGGACCAGCACTTGGACCCTGCCCCAAGAAGTTGATTAAGGAACCATTGTCCCAGGGCAGGGCTGGTGAGACCTTCCGGTGCTCATTGTGTAGCCCCCCCCCCCAGGGATGGCCCTAATGCTGCCTTTTCTCTTCCACGCCTTCCCTGCTTCCAGCTAATGCAGCAACAGGCAGCTCTTGTAGCCGCCCACTCCGCCTACCTCAACCCCATGGCGACCATGGCCGCGGTCCAGATGCAGCAGATGGCCACCATCAACCCCAGCAGCCTCATTGCCACCCCGATCACCCCGATCACGCCCTCCTCAGGTAAGGCGGTCCGGAGGCGCTCCCAGAGAGGAGGGGGGCCGGGAGGGATCCTCAGGTTCTCGCCCCACTTGCCTGGAGGAATTGACAAGCAGACCCCCCCCCCCCTCGCACCTCCAAGTAGCCCCCTCTTGCAACCTGGTCTGGCCTTGAGCAGTTCCCTGGTCACCTCCGGCGATCAGAGAGCCCACGTGGGCAAACAAGGCAGTGTCTTGGAAGAAAGAGCATGGTATTTCAAGAGATGACCAGTGGGGCTAAAAGGTCGAAAGGGCGGAAGCCACCGGCGATGGCGATTCCGAGCAGGCCTTCCTCTTTTCTCGGCAGGTACCAGCACGCCCCCTGCCATTGCTGCCACGCCCGTGTCGGCCATCCCGGCCACCCTCAGTGTCAACGGCTACAGCCCTGTCCCCACCCAGAGCACAGGGCAGCCGGCCTCCGAGGCCATTTACACGAACGGCGTCCACCCTTATCCAGGTATCCGTCTCACCCAAGGCCCCTCCCCCAGGCAGGCCCCCCCCTCCTCTCCTTTCCAGCCAGTGCCAATCTTCTCAATGCCTCCCCCCTTCCTGGCCTTCCTTCCCATGTACACCTCCCCAAAATCTGCCACCTTACATTTAGCTCAGGGTTTCCTCCACCTTAAAAACAAGGAAGGAAGGAAGGAAATGATGACAGACGAAAGGAGGGAAGGAAGGAAGGAGAGAAGGAGGGAAGGAAGGAAGGAGGGAAGGAAGGAAGGAAGGAGGGAAGCAGGTGAAGGGAGGAAATGAGGAAGGAAGGAAGGGAGAGAAGGAGGGAAGGAAGGAAATGAGGAAGGAAGGAAGGAGGGAAGGAAGTGAAGGAAGGAAATGAGAAAGGAAGGAAGGAAGGAAGGAAATGACAGAAGGAAGGAAGGAAAGAAGGAGGGAAGGAAGGAAATGATGACAGACGGAAGGAAGGAAGGAAGGAAGGAAGGAGCGAGCTGATGGTGAAAGGAAAAGGAGTGTCTCCATTTTTGGAAAAACAAAGTGCCAAACCCTAACCCCATACCAGAGACACGTAGGGCATGACAAAGAGAACAGCTCTTCCAACACGCACGCGGGCTGCTTGGAGGCGTTTCTCAGCAGGGGAAACCAGGCCTCCTTGTCTTAAACCACACGATGAGTCTCTCACCGCTGCCTGTGTGTTCTTCACCCCAACGCCACAGCGCAGAGCCCGGCTGCCCCTGTGGACCCCTTGCAACAGGCCTACGCTGGGATGCAACACTATACCGGTAGGTGAGGAGGGGAGGAGACTGGCTGTGCCGAGGGTGATCTGGCCCAAGAATTGGGGGGGGGGTTTCCGGGGGGGGGAATCTTCTGGCCTAGACCAGTGCCAGGACAGTGCCAGCCAGGAAAGATGGGCACGAAACGAGCAATTTTTCGTTTTCGTTTTTTCGTTTCGTTACGTAACGTAAACGAAAAGTTTTCAAAACAAAACGAAAACGAAGACGAAAATTTTTGCCGTGGTTTTTGTTTTCGTTGCAGCAAATGCATTGAACCGAAAAGAATGCTAACGAAACAGCAATTTTTCGTTTTCTTTTTTTCGTTTCGTTGCGTAACGAAAACGAAAATGAAAAATTTGCAACAACCCAACGGAAAACGAAAATGAACCGAAACAGACCCCCTAAACGACAAACGAAACACCATTTTTTTGAATCGTGCCCATCTCTACCAGCCAGCCTGTACCCTGGCACCCCCCCCCGCCCCGCTCCAGCTGCCTGGGCAATGGTACAGAAAGGGGATGGGGGAGTGTAACCCCCTGCCCCTCAACGCACGCCGCTTCTTCCCACAGCTGCCTACCCTGCCGCCTACAGCCTGGTGAGCCCGGCCTTCCCGCAACAACCGGCCACCATCATCACCCAGCAGCCGCCGCCCCAGCAGCCGCCCCCACCCCAGCAGCAGCAGCAGCGGGAAGGTAAGGCAGCCTCGACTCGGCCTCCGGCAGGGCTCCTACTATTGAGAAGGAAGGGCCTTTGGGATGGGGGGGGACCGGGGGGGGGAGGACTCTCCTCCCAAGGATCTCCGGAGAGAGGCCGTCAGTGATGCAGAACCAAAAAGGAGCAGGAGATCCCTGTCCGAGAGACGGCAGGAAGCCCCAGATGCCCTGGGATGGCCTCTCCAAGAAGGCATGACCTCACATAGGATTTTTGTGGCCCGTGAGTGTTTGCGGAGTTGTTGGCCCTGACAACCTCCGGCCGTCTATCCCTAACAAAAGGCCACAGACAGGAGGCCCTCAGCTCCGGAAGGTCCTGGCCTGTGCTCCCCCTAAGGCGCTCTTTTGTCTCCCCGCCTGACCCTCCCCCTGCCATCCTCCCCATCCTTCTGCAGGACCCGAGGGTTGTAACATCTTCATCTACCACCTGCCGCAGGAGTTCACGGACTCCGAGATCTTGCAGATGTTCCTCCCCTTCGGAAACGTCATCTCTGCCAAAGTCTTCGTGGACAGGGCCACCAATCAGAGCAAATGTTTCGGTAGGCGGGGGAGGCCCGTGGAGGGGGAGGGGGAGGTAGGGCGAGCCTCCCCCAACCCCCCATCAGAGGCTTCCATCACCACCTCGGGGTGGAATCTCCTCCTATGGGAGGTCTCTTTCAAAACATGGCAGGAGAGGGGCCAGATTCCTGGAGGAAAAGTCCATCACAGGTGGAAAAGGAAGGAAGAATTGGATGGATGGATGGATGGATGGATGGATGGATGGATGGATGGATGGATGGATCCTGCACACACAGACGCATGTTTTTGCCCTTCTCTTTCCTCCTCTTCCTTCAGGATTTGTAAGTTTTGACAATCCAGCCAGCGCTCAGGCTGCCATCCAAGCTATGAATGGATTCCAGATTGGCATGAAACGTCTCAAGGTGCAGCTCAAGAGGCCGAAAGATGCCAACCGGCCGTACTGAACCAACAACAACAACAACAACAACAACAACCCCATCAGGTGGGTGCCTCCTCGGTGAGTTGAAGCCAGTGAGAGCCAAGGTGGGGGAGAAGCCAGAGGTGGCTCAGCAGGACACTCTACCCTCCCAAGCCCAGCCTCCCACTGCAACCAGCCCACGCTCCCTCCACGCCCCACAAATAATGGTTTCTGGGATGATTACAGAGGCCTCTGCAGCAGGGGGTGAATGAGAGGGAGGATGGATCTAGCGTAACTCTTTCTCAACACACACACACCTTTAATCTCAGAAAGGCATTTTGGCCTCAGATCTTTAAGCCCCAATTTATCTGTCTTTCACTCCTGGTGTACTAAATAAGTTTGTTAAATACAGGGGAAATAAATAAATAAATAAATAAATAAATAAATAAATAAATAAATAAGAGCAGCCTTACTGGGATCTGCTCGCATAATTCGCCGATACATCACTGAGTCCTAAATGCTTGGGAAGCGTTGGACTAGTGATCGGTAATAAAAACCCAGCGTAGATAGCTGTGTGGTTATTAATAATAATAATAGCAGCAGCAGCAAAAGAGCTCCAGAGTTGGAAGGGGCCCTTGGTATGATGGAGTCCAGCTCCTTTCAAGGACGCACAGAGGGGGATTCGAACTCTCAGCCTGTGGGTACACCCAGAGACCTCAAGGGTTAAAATTAGCTCACTTAGACCTTCGGGTTCACGTGCAGCTTCCGCCCAGACTCAAGCCCCACCCCTTTCTGGGCAGCTCTCCAATCAGAACGGCTCAGTCGGCCTGTAGGGGAGAGGGAGGGTGGGACGCGATTTTTATTGGCGGCTGCGGTAGCGCGGCGCTTCGGATTGGGCGCCACTGTTGAAGAAGGCGGGGGAGAGATCTTATTGGGCGGCAGCGCCCCGGCCGAAGCGAAACGACGGCTCCGATTGGTAGCTGGCGGCTGCCGATGGGATCCAATGAGGGCGCCGCGATTGGGCAAGGGAGGCGCTCTGCGCGAATCTCTCCCGGCAGCCACAAGGGGGCAGCCGCCGCCCAGGCAAGCCGCCGCTCAGAGCCATTCCGGGAGTCCCGTGGTGTGGCTGCAATTCCAAGGGAGAGAGAAGGCAGGTATTTGAAATATCCGATTAAAAAGCAAATATTTCTGGGTAGGAAAGGCAGGAGGATCCGGCCCCCATCCCCTGGCAACACCTTCTTTTGAATGCACTTTGCTCCCCGGAACCTGGTGGAAACTTTTGATGCCCTTGTGTTGTAATCTCCTGGAACTGGTTAACAACTCACAAACCTCAGCTGGGTTGTAGAGCTAGTGGTTTAAAATTATGTGTGGCTCCCCCTGACTCCCTGATTTACATATTATTATTCAGGGTTTTGGTGTTTTTTTGTTTTGTTTTTTGTTTTTTGGTAATGCAGACCTTGAAATGGAACTTGTCCATTGACACACGTACCCGCATGCACACACGCACTCACACCAGTTTTTCTGAAGGAAACAGGCGTCCCAACCCAAGTTTGTTTCTTCCACAAGAAAAGTGTGGTTTGAGGGCACAGGCCTGTGGCTAGGTGTGCTTCCCTGAGATCAGCGGAAATTTACCCTTTGCTGGAGTGGGGTAGAAGCACACGCTGGAGCATGTGTGGATGGACTTATTCCCCCGTCCCCCAATAGGTTGAGACAAAGGGAAGGAGAAGGGAGGAAAGAGGACCACAGAGCCAGGGAGCAGTTCTGAACCAAGAGGATGTGTGCTTTTCTACAAAACACAGGAAGTCAGGGAAGCAGTCAAGGTCTAAAAGAGGTGCTCGTACCTTGTTTCTCTGCAGTTGAAGAGAGTCAGAAAAATGCAACCACAGGCAAGGCAAATGGCCAGGAATGAGAGTGAGGAGGAGGAGGAGGAGAGACGATTCCAGTAATCCCTTGCCACTACAACTAGGATGCCCCAGAACTTTAAAACCTCATTTGCATCCTCTCATAATACAGTATTCCCCCACCCACCCACCCACCCCACACCAGGGGCTAGAGGCTGGTGTCCACATGTGTTTGTACATGACGTGCCTTTGTTCCATCTATCTTGTGTGTGTGTGTGTGTGTGTTTGTGTGTGTTACTTGCTTGTAGTTGGAAACAGAATTCCTCCTGCTGTGAGATTTATTTAGCATTTCCTTTCCCCACATTGTGTTGTCTTGGACTTTGTTGCTGGCGATGTGGTAATGTTTAGCAGGAGGGAAGGTCCCCTAGGGTGACCCTGTGGTTTGGTTTGGGCCAATTTCTCAAGACCAATGCAGAGTTTAAAAAAAAAAAAGACTTCCAGGCCCCATAGGAGAAACATAAGAGGGCAATTTCTCTTCCTATCGCTTGGAACTGTCACACTAAAATGTCCCGACTCAAGCATTTTCTGATATTCAAAGAGGCCTCTCCGGACCTGCTCCAGGTGAGTGAGGAAAATTCAGCTTACTGGCCAGGGAAGCATTTTAGAAATGAGAAATGAGGCCCCTCCTTCCCCTGTTGCCATAATGTTCTACCCTCCAGAAGGCTTGAAGTCTGGCTCCCATCATCCTTAACCGATGGCCACGAGGCCCTTGAGGAAGCTGGGGTCTAAAACCTCTGGAACAACATTAATGACTTCTCGGCCGGTTTTTTAAAAGATTCCTAACTGAGTTCTAGATCACAGTTAACAGAAATGTTATGTTGGTTACGTAGGTCAAGTACAACACAACCCGGGCATGGTCGGACACAAGGCACGGTCGTTCACTCTATGTTAGCTTGCGTCCTGCCAGGCGCACTGGCCGCCCGTGCCACAATAAGCAAAGCCGGTGGGAGCTTATTTTGCCAGCCACGGACAACGGCAGTTCTTTCTACTTTGAAAAAGTTTGCCTTTGACTGGGGAGTATTAGCAGGAATTTGGAGATGTGAACAGCACAAAGGTAGTCTGCCCAACTCAAATATTTATTTGCAATGGCAGGTAGTTAATTTTCTCTGGGATTTTGGAGGGTTGCCCTCTGTCTGCCCTTTTCTCCTGCTCCCACTTGAGGTTCAGTGGCCGCCGGTCCAGCTCTGTGATTTGGAAGGGTGACCAACAGCCTTCTTAGACCACAACTTTGTGAGACGGCAGGGATAGAGCTAGCCTTGAAGTCACCCTGAGGGCTGGCTGGCTGCATAAATATTTGATAGACACACACACAACATACACTGGTCTCCTGGGTCCAAATTCAGCAGTCCAGCTGCTCAACTGCAGGCAGGTGCCTCTAAAGGGCTAAACTCAGGTGCCCTGCTCCGCGCCATGCAACGAGGGATATATGCGCTACAGCCTCTTGGGTCTCTGCACCTCCTCTTATGCCGTAGCTACTGTTGGTGGCGGAAGGGACGGGTTGTTATGCCGAGAAAATACAAACCAACCACGGATTAGAAAAGGATTCCAAGTGGGCCTGGGATGTGTTGCCACTTTTGTTAAGCTATCAGAAGCACCTGCGCGTTGCACCCCACTGGTGGGTGCTAGAGGCCTTTTAAGATAGAAAAAAAATCAACATGCTCCTGTCTTCTCTTTTCCGGTGTGTAAGTAGTAGTGTTTCTTTTATTTCAAATAAATGTCCTTTTTTCTTTCTTTCTTAAAAAAAAAATAATCCTTAGCAAACTTAGAGGGATGGGTGAAAAGAATTTTAATTTTTTTTTTTAGAGGAGGAATAATAATAATAATAATACCAGACACGCGGAGAGAGAGAAAAATCTATATGGAAAAAGAAATCAAACTCCCGTTTTCTTTCTTTGCTGCTCGAACCCACCTCCCGCCCACCCTCGGCAGGGCCCCCAACCTCTCCTGAGACGACTCTGTGGCTTAGCCACCCTTCGCTGTTGCGGGAGACCTAAGCTCCGGGCTCCCCCCTTGTAAGTTGCATCCTTTTGGAATGAAACCAGCACAGTGGTTGTATTCTTTCTTCTTGTTCTTCTTCTATTCCTTCTTATTATTTCGGAAAGACCCAACAAAACGTCATGTGGCCCGAGTTGCGCTCTTTCTGCATGACGTATGCGTGAACTAGCATTTTTTTCCCCCCCTGGATGTGCCGTGAGTTTTCTGGAACGTAGTTTTCGTTTGGTGAAAGTACCGCCCCCTCCGCCCCTTTGCTCCCCCTTGTAAAGAGTGCATATATAAGTATATATATCCATCTGTATCTACGCCCCACACATCCATGCATCCTCGCTCTGCACGCACGCACGCACGCGCACACTGGCCCAAACCCCAAGCACCTGCCTTGGTCCTCAAAAAGGACAATCATGGGGCATCGTGAACTCAGCCCGACGTGGCCCCTATCGCTTAATATCTCTCTCACCGCCCTATCTCTGATACAACCCCGCCCCAAAAGACTTGTCTCTTGTTTCTGTAACCGTGAGTCTGCTGTGGTTCTCCCCGTAGCACTGTGGGCTGTTCTTCTTCTTCTTTTTTTTAATGACTTCCTTGCTTGTGCTGTGTTTGCTCGTCTGTATGGTTTTGTTTCTGAGACGCGTGGACTGGCGGGGCTGCGTGGTTGGACGGTGCTTTCCACCCATGGCCGAATGTCAACATGCTTTGTAGCCTCCACGCCATCCCCTCTTCCACCGCTGTCACCCTTTCCTTCAGAGCTTTGCCACATGGGAGTCCTTGGTGCCCTTCCCCAGAAAACGGGAACCATCACACACACACACTTGCGCACACGCCTCTGGCCTCCGCCCTCCACGTTGCCTGGAAGGCTCGCCGCGCTAAAATCTCCGAGCGGGTCCCTGGAAATGCCACGGGTTAAGTTTGTCGTTTGGATGTTACAAGCATGAAGGCCACCTCCGGGGGGGGTAACCGGGAGGAGACACGTCTTGCAATTGGGTGAAGACAGAGCTTGGGTTGACCGCTTCCTTCTTAAGACTTTCTTCCTAAGAAAGTCCTTTGAAGAGAAGGGATGAGAAGCCACATTGGCTGCTGGATGTGACCCCCAGGGCAGAGAGTTCGCCTGGATTTTCTGCCGCGCACTACAGCATCTGCCTGCTTTCGACCAGCTGTGTACATTTGATTGGTCTGGGTCACGGCATAACAGGGCCCGCCTTAGCGCTGATGCGTTAATGCTACATGGCTAAAGACCAAAATAATAATAATAATTGCTTACGTTTGAACACTAAGGATCATTTGTACATGATCGATCAGTCGGTTGAATCGTTAATTTGTTGTGGTTTTCTAAAAAAAAAAGAAATACCATTTGAAATGAATTTAAAGTGCCCGTCAACACTTTAAAAGGCCGCCAAGCCTGGATGGCTGCTCAAAAATTGGCAGATTTTACCCCCGTGTTTGGGAAACACGGGACGACCGACGACCAGCAAATTAAGTGATCCAGAACGGGGAAGGGTGTTCCTCCGATCGCAGGTAGTCATTTGGAGCAGGTGTATCTCACAAGGGCAACCTGTCCCCCGCCAAAGATGTAATTCCTCGCCTCGTGGCTATTTTTCTCAGATTTCGGAGTGGAGGACCAAAGAACACGGCGGTGGCATTTGATTCCCACCCACCCCGCCTCCGCCTGATCATCTTACGGCGCTTTTACACGACCCCTAAGATCCGCTGGCCACTTAAATTCGGACCAGAGATCTTGGGGGTTTGTCACTCTTCCTGTGTTCCCACCCCTCCGCACTCCCTTGCTCCTGTCTGTGTGAGGAGAGGGAGGGAAAAAAAGGGAGAGAAAAATGCAGGCTCACCTCCGCTCTGCCAGTCGCAGCCCCGGAAGCAAGCATTCCAGTCTCTCAGTCTCTTAAAGGGGCGGGGCGGGGGGCAAAAAAACCAAACAGAAGGCGAGGAGAGCCCGGCATTCACTGCTTTAAATCCGCATCAGAAATTTTTCACCTTCGGAGACCAGGTACTTGAAAAGTGCGCTGGGACGTGCTTAGGTGGGCGTGGTCGTACTTAATTTTTTTTTTAAAGTCTGGAGCTGGTGGGGAAACAATTTTAACCTCCGCATCTGGGAGCCCTTTGCCTTGGATTTTAGGGGTCGTATAAAAGCGCCCTTACTCCAGCCAAGAGAGCAGCTACTGTCTACTCTTGACCAAAGACCCATGTGGCAAAGGGGATTCCCCCCCCCAAAAAAAACCCTCCTCTCCCTCTCTTAAGGCCGGGCCCTGTCTTGGACCCCTCGACGTTTCTGTCTCGTCTGCATGCCTGCCTGCCTGCCTATCCATCCCAGCCGACCCGCCAGCTTTCCGCCTCTGTTCCTCCCTTGCCCCTGCCTTCTTTGCATGGAGCCCCTTCTTCCTCGCCTCCTTAGGGCCTTTTGGGTCCTGCCGTCATCATCCTCATCATCTCTGCTGCTGCCATCTGTACCAGAGATTCCTGGCAGGGCCGGCTCCCGCCGCTGGAATCTCCCTTGCGGATGGAACGCCTGGCGTGCCATTTGTTCTGCCGCTGAGCACCAAAAAGCTTCCAAAAGCTTCTCTCTCTCTCTCTCTCGTTCTCTCTCTCGATCTCCCATTTCCCTCTTTGTTGTCGTTGTCGTCACTGTGGGTTTATCCTGTGTTTTTTGCTTCCTCTTTGTCGTTGTTGTCGTTGGTGCGTGTGCATGTCCGTATTGCTAGTCGCAAAACGGCATCGGTGGTGGTGGTGGTGGGGGGGCTGTGGCTGATGCCGCGTAGAGACCGGGCGCTTCCAGTCATGGGTCCCACAGGGCAGAGATTAATAAAGGCACCCTCGTCGCTGCTAGTCTCCGTGTTGTCGCACTAATCCACCACCTATTGTAGGGGTTAGGGACCCGACCCGACCTGTAATAATTGAAAATCTGCAATATGCGGATGCTGGGTCAGGTCAGGACTGGGCGGGCTCTCTGGGGGCTCTTGTACTTACCCCAAGCCTGGTGCTGCCCCAAACAGGCCTGCAAGGGGCTTTCCAGTCCCTCAGAGGCCCCCAAAGTGCTTTCTAGTGATCTGGAGGTCACTTCCGGTTTATCAGAAGTCACTTCCGGTTTGCGGGGAAGCACTTTTGGGGCCTCCGACAGGCCTGGGAAGGCCTTTCCTCCTTACCCCAGGGGCCTGTTTTTCATATACTGCGGACCCGCGATAGACCGGGACTGCAGTATATGAACCGCGAAAAGGCGGGGGACAACTGTACTCCTGAAAGGTGAGGCACTCCAGTAAAAGAGGTCCTTGTTTATTTCCCGCCAGAACTCGCTAGTTATTCTTAAGGTCGAATGTATTTTCTGGTGCCTCACGGGTGATGTTAGAAGTAAACTTTTAAAGCAGGGGCCCAAAACTCCAATAAGGAATGCCAATTACTTTCCCAAAGGGGAAGGAAGCTGGAATCTCTTCTTTCCAGCAGACAGGAAGGAGAAAAGTACCATAGACCAATTGCTACCCCCGTTCCCTCTCCAACTATACCCTCTGGGGTCAGGATGAGACATACAGAACAGATTACTCCTCCCTTCCCGCCCCCGCCCCCCCCAATGCAAAGTGAGATGCTGGTTAAGTCCTATCCGTATCTCCAATGAGGAGGGGGGTGCCTGTGCTGCCATCTTGGCTCTCTCTGTGGATTCCAAAGTGGGACCAGAATGGTAGGAAGGGAGCTCCCTGGTGGGGGGGTTGGAGTCCTAAAAGAAAGGGGGGGCCCTCGCGATCAGAGGCCTGGCCGCTGAACTCCTGGGACATTGGAAGAGAAAGGACAGGTGACCAGGTGGGGGGAACAACACACAATGTACGGCTTGTTTGCTGGAGAAAGAGCCTGATCCAAGAGAGAGTCATAAAATGTTGAGGAAGGAAAGACGGAGCCCAGGATCCCAGTTCAACTAAGCTCCTCTCTGTCTCTCTCTCTCTCTCTCTGCATGCCGCAAGGGAAACTCTCAGCCTGCAGCCCAGCCCAGACGGAGAAAATGAAAACTTAATAGATTTCCTGTTCTGTGTTGTTTTGTCTTCTTCTCTTCTCTTCCTTCAGGTCTACCCCTCCGTGGAGGAGCAAAGCCCCCCCACCCACCGATTCCCCCGATTCTCTTGCCCTTCTCTCTTCCCGGTTCCCGACCCCTTCTTCCTCCTCATAGATCACGGGACGCTACTCATTCCGCGGGTTTTTGGGCACCCTCCTTCCCCTGGCAGGCCCAAAGGCTCTTCAGATGCACCCAGGGGGCTAAACCCAACCAGCTTCCCCTGCCTCCTCTTGTCCGCCTCCGCTGGGACATGGCCCAAGGATTCCTGCCCATGGTGAAGATTCGGACTCTGCCCACAACCTGTCGCTGTCCAGGAAGAACCGGGAGCGACTGAAGCTTTAAACGCAAGAGGTGCGGCGGGAGGACAGGATTCCCTCCTTCTGGACGTAGCATCTTGGTCAGGAGATGGACAGAAATGCCATCGCCGTTCCGATCCTCTTCGTCTTTCCACCCGTCCGACCCCCCCCTCCCAATACTTTGTGTCGCTTTGGATGCCTCAGTGGATCTTGGATGGTCATGGTTATGGACGTGGAGACTGCTGGAATTTTTTTTTTGGCCGAGGACACATCCAAATCACCCCCTTCCCTGGTCCTGAGCCTGTTTCTGGTCACGCTTTAAAAGCATTGACCATCGGGGACGGAGGCGCAGAGGTGAAAGTGCATCCATCGCTGACCACTTGGGAAGACCAGAGGTTCGTCAGGTCTCAAAGAAGAAAGATCTGGAAACAGCACGGTTAAGAGACTATCTATGGACCGAGGATGTGGGCCCTTCAGATGTTTCCATTCCCACTCCGGCTCCCCAAGACAAGAATCCCCCCCCCACGTGTTGTACTTTTAACAGGTGCTGCTGGGCCTCCCGCGTGCAAACGTACTTTTTCCTCTCAGATCTTGAAAGGGGTTGAATCCAGGAGGCCACCAGGGCACGGAGGAAGTTACCTTTGCCAGAGCCCACCGTTCAGGGCCGCAAGCCCTGTCCAGAGCAGCCACAGCTCTCGAGGGCGGGGGGCTTCAGGAAAGGGCAGTTTCCCACCCCTGTCCCTAAGATCCCCGAGACTAGACACAGCCCCCCCCCCGCGGGAAGGACTGCCTGCCTTTGCCGAAGCCGGCATCTCTGCCGACGCCCTGCACCGACTCGCACCGGGGTGCAGCAGGGTAGCCTCCTCTGCAGGCAGATCTTTGGGATTCTGGCCGCCGGTCGCCAGCAGCGGGTCAGAGCCTTCTGTCGTGGTTTCCCCGGAGGGACAGGCCCCATCCGTGTCGCCTGCTTCGCCCCCGGCCCAAGCAAAGCTGTCCCGACCGAATCCTCTTGGAGTGGCAGACCTGTTCCATGTGGCAGGAATCCTACAGGGTGAAGAGACGCCGGCAGGGCAACTAGAAATGCGCTTGGCTTCTCCACACGATTGAAGCCGGTCCGCATCCTGTGCACCCCTCCGTCTTGAGAAGAGAATTGAACCCTCCCCCCCCTACACCTCTGGGCCCACAACCTCCCTTCCCCTTTTTTCCAGAAGGCTGCTTTCCCAATCGTTGCTCGATGCAAGGCAAGCGCCCGAAAAGATCCCAGGCGTGTATTCCTCATATCAAAGAAAAGGTTTTCCCTCTCCACGCCCGGCCGCCAGCGCTTCCGTGGCTGCTGCGATTCCAGGTCAGGACCTCCGCCCGATGTCAAAACCGACGGAAGAGAATGCCCGGTGCCCAACTGGACAAAACCTACGGACAGGGAGGCAGACCCTGACAGCATGGCACCGCCGGAGGGCCTAAATAATCCAAGGGCGAAGAAAAACCTGCCACCAACTCTTCTCTGGCCCACTTCAGGCCTCCCGGCAGCAAGAGAGCAGTGGAGAGATCCAGCTTTATTTGCCACCTGTGCCCATCAAGGGGTGTCCCCGCGCTCTCCCGCACATATCCATCCCAAGCCGCAGGAACCGCTCAGACTCCTCCCCTGCCTCAGGATCCGCTTCGGACTCACCCTTCCAAAGAGGGGTGCGACCAAATATTTGGGTGGGGGAGAAGCTTCGCCCCCTACGCTGCCTTCTGGCTGGTCAGACAGGGATTTGCTGCCGAATCTTCGGACAATTCGCAAAAAAAAAAAAAAATGCCCAGTCTCTAACTTGAGGCTGTTTAGGAGGTTTTTAAAAATACATTGATCCCTCCGTCCAGCCACACACACCCTTGGAGGACTCTTTTCAAAAGCCCCCCCCCCCCCGCTGCCACCCCCGCCCGCATCTTCTTAAGGTTGTGTAAGCAAGTGTTTTCCACTCGCCTGCCCTGCACGGCAAATGTCTCTTCACTGCAGGATGCCAAATGGGGTGTTTTTGAATCAGTTCTCCTGCAGATGTTTTTTTTTCATTAATCCCCCCCCCCAGTGGGTAGGAGAGGGAGGGAGGGGCACCGGCTGAAATGGATGGACCCGAAGAACAGGAATAAGAAATGGACGATCATTTTTTGAGGCACACCTCGTTCACCGTTCTAGCTTTTGTGCGTCCAGGTGGACCTTCAAGAGAGCCCCGAGCAGGGTTTGGCCAGGTGGGGTTTCCCAAAACACAGGCTGTCCTGGCCCCCCCCCCCATCTCCCCCCAACACACACAACGACTAGACTGTGGTGGTTCTCAACCGGCGGGTCATAAGAACCCAAGAAGAGCCCTGCTGGATCAGGCCACAGGCCCATCTCGTCCAGCTTCCTGTATCTTCCAGTGGCCCCACCAGATGCGTCTGGGAGCGCACGAGACTAGATCTCTGTCTCCTGATACCACTCCCCTGCATCCCCCAGATGTTCCTGGACCGCAACTCCCAGAAACCCCTTCCAGCAGAGCGAGTGGCGGAGGCTTCTGGGAGTCGCATTCCAGGAACATCTGGGGACCCACAGGTTGAGAACCACTGGTCTAGAGTTAAGCAGACATCCCTCTAAACTGTCCCTAACATCTGGATGAATTCTCCACATCGCAGCTCCAGAAGCCTTCCTTCCCCATCTGTTGGCCCACCTCCTCTGTAACACACACAAACAAACACACACACACACACACACACACACCTCTGCAGCCCTATACCTTGGTGTGTATAAACAATAAGTCCTCCCAACTCGAGAACCGTTGTGAGTACAGGCCAGTTTTAGGTTGCAAGGAATTCTTGCCACCCTCCCCTCCACTAGAACCCTTAAGACCACAGGGTTGTCATCATTGTAGCATCGATGTCAAAGAGAGAGAGAGAGAGAGAGAACAAAATAACAACCTATTTGTCCTCTGAACTCATCCTGCCCACAAAGCGCTCTGAAATCAAAGTCCTACCAGAATGGAGGAAAGAGAAGGAAATATGTTTACAAGTCTCTTTTTGCTGATCCAGTAATTGTAAATAATTCCATGGCGTTTAGCTGCAATTAAATTTTTAAAAGGGGCTCCGGCCTGCCGCCATTTTACCTTTTTCTGATTTTAGAGGATTTTGCAAACTTGCTTTTTTTTTTTTTTTGGCCCCCCTCTCTCTTATCTCTTCTCATCCTGTCTCACTTTGTTCCTTTTATTTTTCCCTTGTAGGGTGGGAGGTGGGTTTACTACTCGGCTATTTTATTTAGAAGGACAAATGAAAAAAAGAGAGAGAGATAAAAGGGGAAAAAATGATCAGATGAACTTTAGCGACGGGGGAATTTTTTTAAAAAATGAAGACTTCGATTATATGTTTCAGATGATATCAACACTTAAGTTATTGATTATTTATTGCTGTTTACTTTTAATAATTTAATTTTTTTTCTGTCTTAAATAAAAAGATCTCAAAAGCAAACACAAGGTGTGGTAGAGGGGTTGGGGGTGTTCCTTTTTGCAACTCTTGCGGTACAGTATGTTTCAAAGCACTCCTATGAAAAAATGTGAGGGGTTTTGCTAACCTCACGTTGCTGAACTTTCCATTGTATCCTCCTGAAGCACCTGGTCAGATTTAAATTTCTTTCTTTCGATCTCCTGCCCTGTAGTGTTTCTCATCTTAAGCTTCTGGTGTCCTTGATACCGCCTCGGAGGGTAACCAAGGATATGGAAGACAAAACGCCAAGAAAACAGAAAGATGCCAGGTCTACCACATTTGTAAATTTAGAAAGAGAGAGAGAGAGAGAGAACTTGGAGTACCTGAAGATTTAAGAAGGGACGGGGGTCGGGGGAGAGAGAAACCACAATGAAACATATCTCAAAGATGTCTGTGAAGCTTCTCAGTCATCCGGGTGAGTTTATCTGGGCAGATCTCTCAAAGATATTCAACGCAAAACAGTCTTCTATCCAACAGTACTTCCAAACGTTCTTCCATTTGCCAAGTGCCATCAGGCGGTTTATGGCGTTAGGTCCTCGCAATGAACACTGCGAGAGGTAGTTCAGTAATGCCCCGATCCTTTTCTGCCGGCCAGGGGAACCACCGCAGAGGCGAGAGACCATGTCCAAAAGCAGGATCTGAAAGCCACGCTGTCCTTCATGGGGAGAGGTGAGCACATACTTCCCAGGAAGATAACTCGTTCTTGGCGACCTCTGGTGGGACTACCCCTGGTGGGATTTAAAACAGGGCTGTCGAGGAACCCAGGTAGGGGCTGGAAAGGACCAGAAGAAGGATGGATCATTGCGTTTGAAGTCCTTGGCAGTGCAAACCACAAAGCTGTTCGTTTGAGGAAACGGAGGAATTAGGTTGCTTTTCCTGCACGAAAGCACGTCGGTTGGGGGGGCTTGGCAGGGACCCTCCCAGGGCGGCCACAGTTAAAGCTGGGTGGAGCGCCACTTCATAGCAAGGGTCTAGGGGACATACACTCAAATTGAGGCCTGGGAGAGTAAGAACAGACCAAAGAAAATATTTTTTCACCCAGCGCGTTGTTAGTCTGTGGAACTCCCTGCCACAGGAGGTGGTGATGGCATCTGGCCTGGATGCCTTCAAAAGGGGATTGGACAGATTCCAGGAGGAAAAGTCCATCACAGGTTACAAACCATGAGGGAGATGTGTCATCTCCAGGCATAAAACCAGGGTCCTTCAAGGGCCAGATGCAGGGGAGTGGGATCAGGAGACAGAGATCTAGTCTCATGCGCTCCCAAACGCATCTGTTGGGGCCACTATGAGATACAGGAAGCTGGACTAGATGGGCCTTTGGCCTGATCCAGCAGGGCTCTTCTTATGTTCTTATGGGTCGATGCCCTCGGCAAAGCCCGTCCTGTGGGCCACTAACAATACTCCTCTTAAGGAGAAGCCTCTTTGGGCAGACCTTGCCCTTAGCCTTCGGGGGGGGGG
>JAHTLZ010000235.1:1301190-1311651 GCA_023846285.1 Phrynocephalus versicolor
CAAGAAAGGACAGGAGAGCTAGAACGTTTAACCAGGCAAGCATGAAGAAAATTAACTTAGCCAGGGCAAAAAGAATAGGCAGATCCGCCAATTTTGTGTGCATTCTTGCAAAGCCTGGAAGGTTGGGTTGGGGGCGGGGGGAGAGAGAGAGAGAGAGAGAGAAAGATTGAAAATCTGTTTTTGAAAAAGCAGAAACAGAATAAGGGTCACAGACTCTTCCCTGGTTGCAAAGTAAATGTGGAAAAAGAAAAAAAAAACAACCAAGTTTTTACCTAGACCGGTTTGGAACGGTGGAGCAAAGGCTGAACTGTTATTTCTGGCATGGTTGGAGATTTTGAAACACAAAAATCCCAATCTTAAAAGCAAAAACTAGTCCGCGGGGGGGGGGGGGTAAGGAAGAGAGTGGAAGGCTCTTGTTTTGGAAACGCCTTTCCGCTTTCAAAAGCAGGAGAGATTGAAAATATTCCGTGGTTGCTTTTCATTTCATCCCGACAGCTCTGCCCAAATCCCCTCCACCCCACCCTCTCCTCGAATCAGCCTGGCAGAATCTGCCTCCCTCCCTCCCTCCCAAGGGATTTGCCCTGTTGCCAATTTCTTGTTTTTCAGGACACATTTTGTGCCAAGGGAACCGGGGGGGGGGGGAACGGGGGAGGCTCGAGAGAGAGAAGGGAGAAAACACAAAACCCGGCAGCGACCAGGAAGGAAAATGCCAGCTTACCTTGAAAAAGAAGGAAAACGGCCAAGGTGTACGTCCAGACTGAAGGTCCCATCTTGACAGCCGGGTTGTCTTTTAGAGAAAAAGAGAGGCACGCTGGGTTCTGGACGGTGCCAGCTCGCCCGTTCTCTGTGCCGTGTTTTGGACTGTCATAGGAAGGATGCGCAGCTTGCAGAGAGGGAGGCAGCGGGAATCTTTATTTAGAAGAGAAACAGCATGGGGAGAGGGAGGAGGGAGAGAGAGAGAGAGAGAGGGAAGGACAGAAAACCTTCTGGACCCTTTACGGCTTTCATTAATTCAATCATTGGTGGCTGTTTTGGCTGGAGAGGTTTTAAGAGCGTCACAAGCTCTCCAGAGGTCAGTGTTAATGGGACTTATAAGGGGAATTAATTTCCCTTCATCTCTCTCTCTCTCTCTGTGTCTCCCTTTAAAAGCCCATGACAGACTGGCCAAAGACAGATGAAGCGATGGATGGAATAGATGAAATGGTGCTTCCTGGCCCAGAGAACGTATTAGGAATAGACAGAGCCACGGCAGCACGCAAGGCAGACAGATCCTGCTCGCCGTAGAAGTGTTGACCCAAAACCGGAGCGCTGCTAAGCTCAAAGCAAACACCTTCCCAAAGGCCTCCTGCTTGGACAACATGACGGAGGGATGCACAGGTGAGCCGAGAGTTGGAGCGGAACTTAGCAGGGGGGGAAATCAACGGCAGGCCAGGCAAATCCTCTTCAGGTCATCTTAGAATGGCAGAGATGGACAGGATTCCCCAAAGAGAGTAAGAACAGACAAAAGAAAACATTTTTTCACCCAGCACGTTGTTAGTCGGTGGAACTTGACTGCCAGGAGCTCAAGGTCTGTTTGCTGAGGTGCCAGGAGGAGATTAAAAACCTCTTTGCAAGCCTAGCCGGCAGGAGCAGCCCCAGCTCTATTTGCCGAGGTGCCAGGAGGGAGTTAAAAAACTCTCTTTGGAAGGCCTGCTTCTCTCAAGGAAAAAAAAAGCGATATACGGAGACCGTAATATATGAACCACATTGTGGCGGGGGACTACTGTAAACTAAATTGGAGGTAGCCAGGCGAGACCGACAGGCTAGCTGTGTTGGAAAGCCCAGGATGGAGGTGGTGGCAGGGAGACACGGGTGGCCCTCCACCACTACACAGGGAGCCTCAAGATCTCGCCGCTTAAGCAGCCACCCGAGTGCTGAAGGAGATCCAGCCACCGCCTGCGGCAAAGGCCCCGATTCCAGTTCCCTTGCTTCCCCTCCTCCTCGTTCCCCCCATCTTCTCTCCCTCCCTGATCTACCGCAGTCTCTCTTTCTCTTTATGCTGCGACACCAATTTCTTTATGACTCGATGGCTTGGCTCCTGCAGTTTCCAGGACCGACTCCAAGCTCAGGCACGCCCTGGGAGAGCAGTAAATTGTGCCTGCTACATGAGCCGCTTAGGTTCCCGGAGTGGGGGGCAAACCTTTTAATTGAAATAAGGTTCCTGGCGCCCGGAAGAATGAGATAAATTCCAAGCCTGGGGTGGTGGTGGTGGTGGTGAAGCTCCAAGTGAAGAAATCTCCAGAAATATTTCCTCAGACGATTTTGTCTCAGAGTGGGGGGGAGGTCCTGCCTTCTCCACCTGTCACCTATCAAGAGGAGCCTGTGATGAACAGGGGAAGTATTCCCGGGAGTCAAATGTGGGTGCTTGAAAACAAAACCTCTCTCTTTTTAAAAAACAAGATGTCAAGTTTCTGGACCCTCAAGATTGCCGAGACGGGCACAATCACACATCGAAAGAGTACGGCATTCGTTCTAGCAGGGCTCCGGCTTTTACGCTGGTGTTCCAAGTTACATTTGAGAGGAAGCAGGGAAGCTTGCGGTCCCAGGAATAGCACAGATGACCATCCTCTAAGCGTTATAGGTGACTGTTTTGCAGGGAGAAAGAGAAGGAGAGCATTCAATGCAGCAGACAGAAAGGATTTATAAGCGTTCTGGGTTGCTTTGGCATCACGGCCACCAGAAAAGGAACAAACCAGTACAAGTGCTCCCTAAATTCATGTAGGTAGCAGTGGGCCAGTGCGCTTAGACCACAAAAGGCTGCAGAATCCAAATGGAGGGAAACAACGAGAGGTGCCTTCAAGATCACGACTGAACAGGAAACCAAAATGCCTCCAAATGCGGAGATGGATCAGACAGACTTGCCCTGAGCTTCCCGCGTTCTCTAGCCTGCCTCCCACAAGCCAACGCCCCCACGCCCTTCACCCTCATTGCTTCTTGGCACCTCTTCTCCCATGCCCTTCTGTCCTGACCGCCAGCTGTGTAAAGCAGGCTATGGACTACGTAGCACCCTGTCCGCTGGCACAGGAGTCTTCGTTGGCCTCATTAGAACACATGGAGGGTAGTTGAAGAAGCAGGCCACTGCAGTTGGATGTGCAGCCGTGATCATCTGCGGGCAAACCCCGGCTGCACGGCCCCAGCCGTTCCCACCCACCACCCCCTCTGCCCAGAAAGTGAAACCACTGAAGACCGAACCCATTTCATCAATAAATCAATTTATTTAAAAGAATACTGTATGTTACAATTAGTTACACTAATTGACTTTTACCAAACAAATTTTAGAGTCGTTAGCTCTAAAGAAAAATGGAGAATGCAACACTGCTTGGAAATTGTCTCCACCCCCACCCCCACCCCCGGCCAACAAATTTAAAAAAAAACAACAACCTTTCTTCTCTCCCCCACCACCACTGCCCCAAGCGATGCTTCATCTTCTCGGCATACAGAAATTGCAAATTAAATTACAACAGACGGCAGTGAAAATTACAATGGAAAGTCCTCTCAAATAAATTAAAAAGGGAGAGAGTGAAACAGACAGACGCCACACCGTGCCCGAAGACTCGGGGAGGGGGGGGGAGTCAAAAAAGGACCGGCCGAGACAGTAAAACCAAACAGAATATATATATAAGCCTTTTCTTCGATGTAAGAAGAAAATCCAAGGATTGGAGAAAATAAGACTTTCTTGTCCCATATTTTTTATGAGAGGCCACTGGGCTTAGCGCCACCTCCCAGTTCTTCTACCCAAAAGAACTCAAGGAAATCATCAGCTACGAGGTGTTACTCCTGTTCGGAGAAGACAGGGGTGTCCTTTTCTACAGCAATAATATGCATCCTTTCTCTGCGTGTTGTTTTAAAGCAGGCTTTGTTCTGGGAAGGGGCACCTTATGCATCAAGCCCATAGTCACAGGAAGAAGGGCCATATCCCTGCAAATGGTGGAGCCTGCACAGAGCGGAGGCAGCTGCGTTCAGCAACAAGGCGAGGGGGAGCCCCGTAGATTCAGGCGGTTTGCAGTTCAGGAGGCTTTGGAACGGAAAAGCAAATTAAACGCTGCCGGAAGGAATCGCAGCATCGACACAGTAAACAAGACTCAGCGGTAAGAGGGAGACAGCAGTTGTCCAAGCTTGAGCTGGGGAATAAGAGAGAGAGAGGAGGGTGCACACCACCAGTATGCTGAACTGGTTGATGAGGGTGCCCAGATGAATCAATGGACCACCTCACTCGGGCCCCGCATGGCCAGCTCTGGACCAGCAGCACCCCAACACTACCCGGGATTTGGTGGGACAAACCTGTCCCCAGAAGCCATTCCCAAATGGAATCTTCACTCCCGCGTGTATAGCATGGATTGCAGCACTCAAGGCTGTTCTCCCTAGAAGACCGAGTTCCTGGTGGCAGCGGTGGGATTAAGTCAAAACCACGGTTCCCAACGGCTACTCCACCAGGACAGGTGAAATGTGTCGCCTGCTCTCACACGCACTTGCAAAAGCTGACCAAACGATTCTCATGTTTTCTTGGCTTAGGGACTGAATCTGCAACTGGACCCTGGAGTTCAGTCTTCCGAGATTCTCGCCGTTGATGCCAGAAACGCGCTAGCATCCTTTGTGATAACTCTGAACACTGAGAGCAGAAGTTAAAACGGTAGAATTTGTGTTCTCTCATGGCAGGAAATTTGACCGGTCAATGCCTAGCAGATACACCCTCCTGTGCATTACCTTGACGCACTGGCATACATTTTCAGGCAAACAGTCACGGAGAGACATCTGACTTTGACAGAAGAAACCTAGGTAGGGGACCATCCACTGCTCCATCCAGTGTCACGACCATCTGTTTCGTGACTGTCCCTTCTCACTCTTGGGCAGGTCTTCTGCAGGTGTGCTAACTGGCTTGTACCTCCGCTGGAGGTGAACCTCATGGCTCCAAACACCTGCTGTATCACCAAGCAATGACCTGCCCTTTTTTAAAAAACGGGAGACAAAGCTGGGTTGCAGAAAACAGGAACTATGACTCAGCTATGGGGCTGGGTTATTTTCCCCAATGCAGTGGCATCAAGAAGCAGAGATCCTGATATGTGAGGGTCGTTTAGCAGCTGGTCAGTTCCCTAGTGAATCAGATGCTGATGCAGCCTTAAGAGGACAGAAACTGCACAAGGAAGAGCCGTTCTTAAAAGCAGAAAGGCCTCCGAGGACCTGTCAAAAGGTGCCGTAACTTGGCTCCAGCTGTTCCTTCCGCCTGCCTCTGGCATCGCCCCACAGGTCCAGATGTTCCCGGGGAAGGATTAACAGCATCCCTTTTGGGGACGGAGGGGGCAGGGCAGCCTCAAGGTTGCCAGCTGCCAACGCCTGCACCGCAGCGTTTACTGAAACGCGGCCACAAAAGCCTTGTGGCTTCTCGGGAGACTTTTATCCTGTCACCGCTTGCTAAGAATAGCCTATTCCCTCATCTGACGCTACGGAATATTCAAAGTCGAACACGCTGAGCGGAAGAGCTATATTTTTTTTAAAAACAACCGTAAAAACTCTTATCCTACATCCTGACCCATCTTAACAGCCAGGCTCGCTTGGCATTGCATGTTTTGCTTCTGGGCGGGCAGGAGCTTTGGGAGCGGTTCTTTCAAGTAGGAGATGGCCAGCTCAGAAAGAGATGCACGCCGGGCAGCCAAAGGACTCTTCCTCAAAAAAAAATCCCTAAATGTGATCTGAAAAGTCAGCCTTCCCCCACACACACACCCCAGAATTGGAGGCAGCGGGGTGGATCCAACAGCAGCAAGCATGGTGCGTACTCCTTATTTTCTGCACAATGAGGTGGATTCCATCAGTATTACAGGAGCCAATTAGCAAAGGGGGAGAGAGAGAGAGAAGCAGAGAGAAAGAGAGAGAGGGCTTGAGGCAGGACATGGCGGCGATTATCTTTCGAGTCAGGCGGCTGACACATTTGACGGGAAGGACGCTTCCTTGACTTGCCAATTAAACTTTTTTTAAAAGGACTCGACACACACACACACACACAGAGAGAGAAGGGTGGGATTGAGCATTTGGCCGCAGGCAATTCAGTCATCCAGCCGGACTGACAAACGATACTGCTTCGTCCCTTCTGCCTTTTGATTCTAGAACCGAGGGCGCCAAATCTCAAGTCTAAGGCGGCGGGAGCCACGCGAGGAGAGAAAATTTAAGCATTTCTTAACAAAGCCATCCACCCAGTGCTCATTGCCCTGAAAGGCCCAGCCCTGGGAAAAGCTCTTATAACTGAAAGGGGATGAGAGGACCAGGAAATCAGAGAAGATAAAACCCGCCAAGGAATACATTCCAACTGTAGGTGGAAAAACCAAAGGCGATTCCCCCCGGTCAGCACAGAGATTCCTTTCCCTTCCCTCGCCGAGTTACTTAATGCTGTGGCTCGTTAATTAGATGATCAGGGAAAGGGGAGCACCGAGCATGCCACGTTTGTGTGTGCGCACTCTCCTGGGATCCTCTCTACTCCTAAGCAAGGGAAAGGCTCCCAGCCACCACCCTTGCTTCTGAGAGCAGATGCCTACCGAGGCGCGATCCCAGGGCCTCGTGCAAGGGGCCGTCTGCTGAACGGCAGCCCATGTTCCCTGCCACCGCCTTTGCCTCTGCTCCTCCACGTGCCCCAAAACAAAAGCCAACCATACATACAACTTGTGGAACTTCCTGCTACAAGAGACGGCCATGGCCGCTGGTTGTCCCGACTTCAGGAACAGGGGTTTCGCCAAGTTGCGGGCGAGGAGAAGGAGGCTCCCTCTGTGGCTCTAGTGGAGGCCCATCCTTTCCCGAGGAGGAATGCTTCTGAACACCAGGCCGCGGGGGGGATGGCCGGGCCTTCTCGGTCTTGCTTCTCTGCTCTTCGGGGTCGTCTGACTGCCCACAAGGGAGAAGAACAGGGCCCCAGGCAAGAGGGACTGGGTCTGGAACAGGAGGTAGACTCGACTGGCATTCTCAACCGGTCTTGATTTGCGAAGGCTCTGGTTCCTCGACTCATGGAGCAGGGCACACTCTGGACAGTAACGATCCTTCACCGTGCCCAAGAAAACCTCTTGTGGAGGCTGGGCATTCATGCCTACTGTTCCCCCTCCACTCTTTGCCAACCCCCAAGGATCTCCCTGTCATTCTACAAAGCCATCCATCCTGGGAACCGAGACTGGGTTCAGCGGGTCATTCCGCGGTCCCAAATGTTCTCAAAAGCTGCGACAGCCAAGCCATCTTACTCCAGATCCCATCTGCCTGCTCTCTCTTCCACCACCCAGGTCAGGCCCGCCCCCCCCCCCCCCCGTGAAACGATTTGACAGCCTAAAAGTGCATCCTCCCAAGTGGGTCCCCTCCCGGTGCGATAGGCTACCGCTCTCCGATTCTCCAAAGCCAGCAGGAGACATACGGGAGGGGTAGTCTACCTCATCTGGAGGCCACGCCGGAGGAGATAAGACGAGGGACAAATCTGATACACACACACAAACACACATACACAGAGGAAACGAGCCCCAGATCAATCTGGGATGGTCTCGATGGAACAAAGGCAGCCTTTAGTAAAACGCCCGTCAGTCCCAACTAGCTGCCAAGGGGAATCTGGAGACACGAGGGAGGCGAAGGAAAGACGCAGGGCAAGAGAAGGCAGCTGCTCAACCATGTCCGATGCTGCCGTGAAGTCACCCCGCCTGGCGGCTCTTCTTCTGATGGTTGTATCGCAAACGTAAAATCAAGGAATGGGTTAACACTGGAGGTAGGAGGGGGTAGATTTTGAAGCGGTATATTCAGAAAATATACCAGCAATATTTACAAAATATTCAGCAAGACGGCCAGAGCTGAAATGAAATGTTGCACTTATTGGGGGGGGGGAGGGGAAACCCCCCTCAATCTTCAAGTGAGTTTACACGACTGGAAAACCCTTTAGGAATTATAAGATATATGGAACCAAAATTTGACAAGGCTGTGTGAGGCTCAGCGAAGCCTCCCTGCCCCTCTGACTAAATTCTGAATTGCATTCTTCCAAATATTGGGAACAGCTCTGTAGCAGTCATCAAAATGAAAAAAACCCTCACCCCCCCCCAAAAAAAACCCTGAACTCACACCTGCTTGGTTTTCAGAATTCGGTTTAGATTTTGACAAGTGTTCAAAATGAGTTTCAGCTCTGGCCAGTCTCTACAAAGAGAGGCCGCTCCTTTTCTACTCTCATTTCTTCTCCTTCCTTTTCCTAGATTTTTACCAAAAGAAAATGACAACACCACGATGAATCCGGGAGGAAGGGATGCCCCCCCCCGAGAAATGCAAGTGCTTGAAAGGTAACAGCTATCAATATGAAAATTATATATATATGTATATACGTGTGTGATCGTTTGTATATATAATTTTTTTTACATACATACATATATATGTCCAAACAGTGCAGATGGATGTACATTTCCATATCCAGTTGTAAAAATGAAACAAAACAAAACAAAACATAAGAAATGGGGGAGGGGGAGGACAAAGGGGGAAAAATTCCCGCTGCGTGGTCCATCTTCAAAGACAAGACCCCCAGAAAGGGGGAAAACTAGAAAACAACCGTTTCCATTGGTTAGCAATCTGGATTTCCCACTCCCGCGTGTCCGACAGCTTTGCGGGTCTCCCCGCCCCCTAACTTGCTTAACATGAAATTCACAAATGGTATTAATATTTAGTTGAAGGGCTTTAATACATTAAACCATTTCCCCTTTCTTTCTTTCTCTCTCTCTCTTTCTCTCTCGGTTTGTTTCTGTTGTGTTTTTTTTAAAGTGTTAATGTTCAGGAGAAGGGGGGACGAGGAAGAGATAATACGTATTTTTGTCCAAGGTGGGCTCGGGGCTAAGTCGTAATGTCTCTGTGTTGTGTCCTCATCATCTGAAAGATGTTCTGTGAAAAGGACCAGGAGAGGAAGGAAAGAAGGAAGGAAAGAAAGAAGGGGGGGAGGAGAAAAAGAGAAACAGAACTAAGATATAGGAAGCAAAGACAGGCAATTCTTACCCCTGTCCCGCCTCCTGCCAAAAGCCATTCTGAGTTTTGCAATTTTTCCTATGAGATACGAAGAAAAACCCCTCTAGTGGTCTTTGAGGGCCTTCCTTCCAAGGTACTATCAAGCCCGCTTGCATTACAAATGCGAAAAGAGGCCGGGCCAGGAGATAGAGGCCCTCCAGAGGTCCTGGATAACCATTCTCATTACCCTTGGGTGGTAATGATGGGGGGGACCATGGTTTAACCGCCCCCAGAGGATGAGACGAGGGGAGATCCCCTCCCCACTTCTGACTCTTCCCAACTGAGTCAGTGGCTCCCGAGAGCGAGGGGGTCGCAACGGCCTGTCCCCTCAGCAAGGGGCCGTCTCCCGCAGGGTTACCTTGCTGCACATGTTGTCTTGACTGCAGTTCTTGTTATCCTTGTCTGTTGCTTCTTCCTCCACCTTCAAGGATAAAAGGTTTTTTAAAAGAATTATTATTTGTATGGTTTTAAAAGGGAGCTCCCCCGAAAGAAACACCAGCCTGGCCACCTGGAATTTCACTCTCCCCCCCAAACACGATCTGCCTGTCAACTTTGACACCTGCCTTTCGCCTGTCTTGGAATCAAACAACAGGGAACCCTGTCTCATTGACTCTTTGGTTTAAAGCACAGTAGGCCATTTTTGGTCTGCACAGGAAGGGAGGCGAGAAGACTTGACAGGCTGACAAGGGAACCTCTACGTTCCCAACCAGGGGTGCATCTCCGGGCCTGGCAGGTACGCCAGGGAGGAAGGCTTTAACGTTTCTGGGAAAGTAGCAGATCCAAATCCACTTCAAGAGTCACAACTTAGATATGCCAAGAATCCTCCATCTTAGACGAAGCCCGGCTGGGCCACCCCGAAACCATGCCTTCCCTCTTCCCGGGAGGCATCGGCACCCCCGCCCCGCAATGCCTCACCTCTTTCCGCCACTTGAGTTCGCAGAAAACCCTCTCAAAACACTCGTGCATGTAGTTGAACTGCGGAGAGGGGAGGGAAGCCATCGTTTCAGAACGGAAGCCTTGGCCGCTTTCCAAAGGGGACTGAGGCACCCGCAGACATCCCCACCCCCCACCCCCGTGCTTTTGCTCCTGCTCCATTTTGATGGGGGGAGAGAGAGAGACAGCAAGGCCTCCTGGGGCTAGCAAAGGCTGAGTCCTCCTTAGGCCCCCCCTCCCACCCCGTGGCTGCTCCAAACAGCTGCCTCGTGGGGAGCCTCGGAATCATGCCAAATGCCCTCCCTTGACACTCACGTAAGGGGTGAAAATCTTAACCCATCGCGGCTTCTTTTCCCCTCGTGCGTATTCGAAGCAAAAGGCCATGCCTTCCTCATCGGTATCCCACCGCTGCATCTCATCCCATTCAAAGGCTATTACCTGGTTCTGGAACGAGAGAGAGAGAGAGAGAGAGAGAGAGAGAGAGAGAGAGAGAGAGAG
>JAHTLZ010000235.1:1311661-1326252 GCA_023846285.1 Phrynocephalus versicolor
AGAGAGAGAGAGAGAGAGAGAGAGAGAGAGAGAGAGAGAGAGAGAGAACACGCAGGAGAGGGTCAAGAGAGAACGAGGAACACGCCAGAGGGGAAAGCAGGTTTCAGCAGAACCATCGGAGGCAACTCGAGGCAGGGAGAGGAGGCAGGGAGAGAAGGGCTCTTCCTTGCTAGGTGCCCCACGTGGCACCCACCAGGCCAGGGTTGGTCTAGATGACCCCTCTGTGACCCACTCCTTGGTCCGGCCCCTGCCACTGACCTCCAGCTGCCCTTCCTCGGTGCAGGCGTGGAGTTTAAAGTGCTTGATGCTGATGGCTGTGATCACGTGACCTTTGCGGCGGGAGTCACAGGAACAGTGCGGGAAGATGATCTCGTTGTAACCCTCGCAGGTCCTCAACATGTTGAGATACTGCGGAGGGGGAGAAA
Source organism: Phrynocephalus versicolor (assembly GCA_023846285.1). Classification (NCBI taxonomy): domain Eukaryota; kingdom Metazoa; phylum Chordata; class Lepidosauria; order Squamata; family Agamidae; genus Phrynocephalus; species Phrynocephalus versicolor. The sequence continues at coordinate 1,312,087 of JAHTLZ010000235.1, forward strand.
AGAAGGAAGGAAGGAAAGAATGAGTGGTCCTTAGAGCATTTCACACAGAAAGACCCCCCCCCAGCCTGGATTTCTCCCCTCGTGGGCTCTTCCAAGAGCACAAAGGAGGAGGGCGGGCGAAACCTTTAGAAGGCAAACTTCCTCCTGCCGCCTGCCCAATACGCCCTTCCTTACCATGACCATCTTCCTTTGCTCGGAGAGTTTCTGGAGCTGGTAGGACTTCTCCTCCGCTTTGATGTATCCCTTCTTCACATCGTCAACGGCCTGGAAAACACGAACGCCGTCAGAGGCAGACCTGGTTCGTGGCTTGGAGGAGCCCAAACGGTGTGGCCTCCGCCCCCCCCCCACACTCCACGAGGGCCCTTCCCTACATCACTACCATTCTAAAGGCTTCCCAAAGGAGAAACCCCAAAAGACAGGGAGGCTCTTCTCTTCCACCTGGGGCTCCAGAAGAGCAAGTGCCCACCTGGTGGAAGAAATAGGTCACGGCCAGGTCGTTGTCGTTCAGAAGGACTTCCTCTTCCGTGGTGAAGAGCCACTTCCGGATCGTTAGGCAGGTGCCCGGCACGGCCGAAGTATAGTTCTGCACATAGAGCTTGTGGGGAAATTCGTTGGGAGCCAGCTTCCGAACTGCGCACGGAGCCCGTAAAGGGGTGGGGGGTGGGGGAAAGGGAAGAATCAGGACCCCACAGGCAAAGGCTGGAGTCTTCCCCCTGCCTCCGGTCTGCTCCCACCGCCAGGACAGAAAAGACCCCACCCCCAGATCTTCCGGCTCCCATTTGCTTTCGCCGCCCCCCCCCATTTCTTATATTCTTTCCATCAAGGCAACAAACCCAAAACAAAACAAAACAAAGATCTAAGGCCCTCTGGGAAATGAGGAAAGGGCTGCTTAAAAGCAGCAGACACCGACAAAGCTTGCGGCGATGAAGGCCAACGGTCGGGATTGGTCCTGGACCCTCAAGAGCCCCAGTACCCAAGGAAACCTCTCCTGGAACAGAGTAGGGCTTTGGCTGCTTGTGCAGAGGGGCAACCGCACGCCACGAGACACCCCACCCACGCCCAGTTCTTACCAAAAGAGTGATTTATCACTTCGAACAAGGCGAAGTAGTTTGCGGTTGTGCCGTCCATCCCAACCTTGGCGGCCACAGCCTAGAACGCAAGCCGGCAAGGGCAGAGAGGGGGGGGGGGGGGGGGGGGGAGAGGAAAGGGGAATGAGTTCCAGGCCCAATGTGAGCCCCTGCCCCTCCCCAACACACACACACACACACACAAACACACACACCTTGAGGTAACACAATTTTAAGCAGAAGGAAATGCTAAAATGTGACAGGCATCAGGAAGGATTTCTTATGGGCAAGAGTGGTTTGATAATAGGGACACCGCCCCGGGGGGTGGCTGGGAATTTTTAAGCAGACCTTGGGACAAGGTAATTTTAGCAATGGCTTCTGGCACTGCAGGGGGAATGAACAGGCTAACCAATGAGGTTCCTCCTAGCTCTATGATTTTACAAATGCCCACGAGGCAAATGGAGTTCCTGACACATGGCCAGTGTTCGAAAGAGGCCCACAAGGTGCATGCAGAACAATGCCAGCTGTCGGTCAGCAATTCCTCCCAGCCGTTTGGTTTCCGTTCTCCACGCAAGGAGGCACTTTGAACAGGGCAGGAGTGTGGCCGCCCAGTGAGGACAGGCCAGCTGCCGTAATCAGGAGGCAGAAATCTAGTCTCGTGCGTTCTCGGATGCATCTGGTGGGGCCACTGTGAGATACAGGAAGCTGGACTAGATGGGCCTTTGGCCCGATCCAGCAGGGCTCTTCTTGTGTTCTTCTGTTCTCGCTCTCTATGCACATGGCCTGATCTTTACAATCTGCGTCGACTCTTAAATCCGGAAAGCAAGCAAAGGGCTTCTGTCGATTGCACACTGCCACGACGGAAAACCGACCGAGACTTCCCCTTTTTATCTGCCTCGGTGTTCTGGCCCTACCTGTGACTCAGACGCTCACGTGCCTGAGAGGGAAGGGCTAGCGAAGCGCTTTACTCTCGGGTCGCTTGGGAGCTACTGAATCTAACGGGTTAGGAAGCAACCTGGACTTTATGGTGGCAGCAAGAGAGGAAGTCCCTCAAGGCCGGAATGAGCGTGCGGGTGGGCAGTTGCCGACCTCTCCAATTTGCCTGCTTGCTTCTAAGAAATCGTCCCCTTCTCCCTACATGGCTGGATTCCCCCCCCCCCCCGGGGGGGGGAGCCTGCAGTGTCTTGAAGAAGAAAAACATACAGATTATTTCCTTCCCTTCTTCTTTTTCCCCCTGCCCCTGTGGCCAATGAGGAAATGCCTTCTTATCTCCTCACCTGATAAACCTGGTCCGTGGTGCTGTTCTTCTTGACCCGGACGGTGACGGTCGTGATGTCTGGAAGGGCCACCCGGAGCTCCACGTCCGACACGCCGTTGTAGTTCTGGGAGGTAGAGGCGCAAAAGTAGATGAAAGGAGGCCAAAGGTTTCTGTGCCATCTCTCCCTCTCTTGTCCTAACACAAAGGCAACAACCCTGAACTACGAAGCGCTGCATGACAAAGCAGCGGGAGAAGAAAAGAGGAATGCTGCGGGAAGTGTCAAAAAGAATGTGAGTTACCTATCTAGATGTTTGGGTCCCCACACACAGAACAGAAGGACCAGGAATTCCATAGGAAAGGAACAGGAGACAGCACCCTCCCCAAAACCCAAACTTGAGAGGTGCTTCTTTTGCCAAGCTCTTCAAGATCAGAACTGCAGAGACGCCAGTCTTGGGGGGCTTTAGCCACCCGAAGGAAAGGACGAAGGCTACGGCCGTCAGCCTCGCAAGAGCAAGGCCCCCGGGGGTCTCTCCCCGAGTGCTCGCCCTCTGCCCTGGTCTCACCTCATCCGACTCCGAGAGGAACTCCTGCATGACATCGCTCTCCCCGATGACCCGGATGGAGCACACTGCAGGGACGAGAAGAAGGGGCTCCTTGTGAACAGCCACCCAAGGAAGAGAAAGAGCGGGGGGTGGCAGGAGGGGGGGGGCTCGGCCCTCACGAGTGCTCTCTAGGAGGCACGGGCCTTTCGTTTCATAATTGGTCTGGTTCCGAAACAAAGGACGGCAGCACGGGGGCTGTTTGGAACTTGGAACCACCCTCTGAAACAAAATCAACCCTTGACTTACCTTGCGCGGGGCTAAACTCCAATCAGGAACTAGCCTCCGACACATCATTTTTTGTTCTCCCTGGCGCTGGCCAGTCCGGAGCTGGCAAAGACATGCATCACCCCGCCTCCCTGTCTGATTGGCCAGTACCACAGAGAAGGAACAATGATGCGTCGGAGGCTACTTCCTGGTTGGAGTTTATCCCAGCGTGAGTTAAGGCACGGTAAGTCAATGGGTGATTTCGTTTCGGAGGGTGGTCCCAAGTTCCAAACAGCACCTGTTCTGCCGTGCTTCGTTTCGGAACCGGACCCATTCTGAAACGAAAGGCCCGTGCTGACTCTCTAGTAGAGAACCGAGTCGTCCTATTTGGTCCAAGAAAGTAGCCGAACGAGAAAACACGACCCGGCAGACATCAAACCTGCACTGGGCTGAAGGCATCTGCTCTGCCTCCCACCCCGTTCTTCGGACACCAGAAAAACGTGACGAGTACCTTTCTCGAGGTATTCCTCGAGACCCCGTCGCCGGGCATCCAGCTGCTGCTCGGAAAGCGAGAACGGCCACTTGCCCGGCAGGCGGGGGAAGGTGAAGTTGGCAAACTCCCGCTTCAGGTTCTGGTGCAGGATGGCAAACTCGCGGTAGCGCTTTGAACACAGCTGCCGCCCCGCCATGTAAACGTTATAAACCTAGACGGGAGACAGGAACGGAAGAATCCTCAGGAAGGGGTTGCCTTCTTTGCGCCAGCACACGGGGCGGATTCCTTCCCTGAAACTCTCTTTACCTACCGGGGTGATGGAGGAGCGAGGGGAAGGGAGTTGGCAGGAAGAGGGGGAAACCAGTCACAGAGGGATAAACACGCAGCTTCCTCCTCTATTTGCCGCCAGCAGCCAAAACGTCTGCCTACGGAGCCGCGAGGCAGGGAAAACAAGGCCGCCGGGACGCTTCCCGAAACCTTCCACGGAGGGGAGAGCCAGGCGCAGCCGCTCGGGGGAAGGAGGAGCCCAGCTGGGCTGGTACTCACCACAAACTTCTCACCATTCTGTTCCACATGCTTGTAGGTGGGGATGGAGATGGGCACAGCCTGCTTCTCGGTGTAGTCGTAGAAGGACTGGCCCAGGGAGTCGTCGTTGGGGTCGAGGTTGTCGGCCTCGTGGGGCGGCACCGAGAGGACCGTCAGGATCAGCTCCTTCTCGCCCGCTCGGATCAGGTCCACCACCTGCTTGTGCGTCGCCCCTTCGACGTTCACGCCGTTCCTGGCAAAGGGGGAGAGGCGGAGAGCTTCATCGGGGGAACCGGGAGGCTGCGGGAAGATCAAGGCAGCGCCAAGTCCCAAGAACAACAATGGCTTTGCCACCGGAATAATTCTGGAGGTTGGAAATAAATGACTTCGGAAGCTCAAGGAGGAATGGATCAATTGAAGCCGCAGATCTTTTGGAAAAATTTAGCTCCCTTCCCCTTTTTTTTTGGGGGGGGGGTGGAGGGCAAGCAAAAACAGACAAAACCACAACGATTGCTACCAAAGACTGCTTGAGACGTTGTTTGCATGACGAAGGACACACGAGAGGGCAGACAACTAAGAGACTCGTTGCCGATTAAGGGCAAAGGAAAGACCCAACATTGAGGACCCATTTCATATTTGTAACATGAACTTGGGGCTTCCACCCTCATTAAAAGGGATCCATGCAAAACCATGGGGGGAAAAGGTAGCTTTTTCTTAAACAGACCTGCATGAAAAAGGTAAACTTCCTAAGTCTTAACACACAAACTCAGAGAGAGAAAGACACCTTTATGAAGAGCAATTTCCTTATCAAGGATTTCCCCTGACTCCCCACCGTGACCTGCGGACAATAATGCTTTAAATTGCAAGGCCCAGGGTGCAACAGGCTTCTGTCAGCAGTCAGGTTAACAACTAAAAGATTCCAAGTAAAGGTTCCACAGGGAGCCTCAGACACTTTAATGCACATTTTATTTTTTAAAAAGGCAGAAGAGGATCTGAGGCCATCTTCAACAGCAACCAAGGGAGTAGGCATACGATTCTCCGGTAGACGGATCCGCCTGTCTCTTGTGCTAACATCCAGAGAAGGACGGCCGTTATTGCAATTATCCAGTTGACCATTGCGGAGACAACTTGGGGGAGGGGAGATAGCTGAGGTGCCCATCACCCTTCCCAGGAATGCAAAGGCTTCGCCCACACTTTTCCAAAACATCTAATGAGCTGGGAGCTGCCCACCCCCACCCCCACCCCCCACTTCACGAGTCAACGTTCATTTCCGCTCCGTTTCAGTCAGGCTCAGAAATCTGGAGGGGAAGTGAGAAGAGGAAGCTATGGCGGCAAATCCGACAAAGAATTGGGAAAGCGTTCCTCAAAGTAAGATCTGTCGGACTGCGGACTGGACGGCGTGGGAAAGCAGGAGGGATTCCCTGCACTGGTGTTTTTTTTTTAAAAGGGTTGGGTGGCCCTCCGCGGTTCAGCGGTGGGTGCCCTGCCCCTGCGAGGGGTTGCGCCTGCACTTGCCAACGGGGAGAAGAAGAAACTGAGGCAGGGAAAACGCTGAGGCAGACTTCTCAAGGGAAGGGAACATCCACTGAACAAGCCTGGGTGAAGCCGCTCGGTGCTGGCGAGGGGCTGTCAAGCACGCCAGGTCAGATGCTGCCAGCGACTTCAGTTCAGGACAGCAACCAGAAAGCGATCCAAGAACTTTGGCCGAGGAGCAGAAGGGGGGGGGAATATATCATCGCTGTGCCCAGCTTGAGGGTGGTTCTGAGCCAAAGGCGGCATTTCACTGTCCTGGTATTAAAAAGCAAGATCGGATCGTGGTTGGCGGTTTTCCACCCCCTCCAATTCAACCAGGCAGGATTTATAAAACAGGTTGCCCCAGATTTCCATACGTTCTTAGGACAACACAAGTCATACACCAAAACGTAACTACATTACATAATGGCAGCACGAGCACTTCTGTGTCTTAACCTGGATTCCTGTTGTGTTACCTTTTTTTTTTTTTAAAGGAAAATGACGCAAGATATTGACCCAGTGTCTTGTTTTATGAAGTAGGTTTCCCGGCACTCTCTGTGAGACCCAGACATTGCGAAATGCCCAACAACAAGACACACACACACACGGACAGATGCCTCCTTGTTTTCGCAGGCCGGTTCGCTGCTTTCGCAAAGTCCCTCCATGCCTCGCGTCCTTCAAGCTACGGAGGAAAACACAAACCAGGAAGGCAAACATCCTGGGCTCGCCTGGTTGGAAGGAATGCAATTATTCCCTTTCCAGAGAAACGGGTCGCCGGCAAGGCTGGGAAGCTCCAAAGACCCTTAGTCTGGGTCTGACGTTCCAGAGAACATGAAGATGGCCACGAAAAGCTTTCAGAGGCTTCAGCCACCCCATAAGCACTGGAACCAGGACTGGTGGGACCCAGGGAATTTCAGCCGCTTTCCCTTCACCGCACAGTCCAACCAAGAAGCTTCACAGGAGTGAAGCCCTCATGAATCCATAGCCACATACTGTAGACTACAACAGGGTCACTACTAGAGAATGTGAGGGCTGCGTTTTGACGGCTATGGAGGCCACGGCAACTCCAGAACATGTTTGTGGAAATCTGAGGACTAGCAAAGCAGGGGAAAAAAATCTTTAAAAAAATTAAGCAAGCGGCGACACTTCCTCCCAGGTAGAAATGAGCATGCAAAGTGGAAGGGAAGGTTGAGTAAATCTAACGTCCTTCCTCCCTACTCCTCACAGCCGTTTTCACACTGTGAATCTCTTCCAAGGAGGACTACGAGAACCTCGGGCTGTCGATGGGGGAATGCCAGGCTCCAGAGACCGAAAGAGAGGATCTCTCCTGTGGCTTCCTAAACTTCCATCCTACGTTCCAAGAACAAGGTCTTTCAGGACCCCATTGACTTTCAACCACGTGACGGGTGGAGAGCAGATAACGGCCTCTGCATAGGAGCCTCGGCCATTGTCCCGATCTTGGTTACACAAGCGAGCTCCAGAACCTCCTGCACTCCCTCCAGGAGCCTCACTAATTTTGGACAGGAACTCCACCCAGCGCTCACTTTACTACAGGGAAGTGCCAGTAATGTAGGATCCCTTCCAAATCAAGGGCTGCTCATGAGGAGCAGTGGAGTCAGCCAAACGGAGAGAGGGGCCCCATCTCATTCCTCAGCCACAGGGTGGAAGCTGAGGTTCGGGGTCTTCTCTCATCAAAGTTGGGGGCATTGGACAGAGAGTGGATCCTAAGCTGCTCCAAGCGGCTGGGTAAATTAAGGATCGTAGACAGAGAGTCATTTCGTGAGCTTCATGTTAGCAGCACATTTTCACGGTGCAGTAGACTTTTATCTAAGGAATGCACAAGGTAGTCAAAACATAAGTTGCTAGAAGGTTGGACTTTGAATGCTTATTGCAGCATCCCTTTTTTTTAAATGCGCTGTGCCTCTACAACAAAATGAACCCACCCTTGAAAGGGTCTGATTCTTTGTGCGGTATGATAAAGAGGTGGGCTTTTTGGTTTCCTTGCCCTGGAAGGCACGCGACCCCAACGGTTCGCCGTAACTATCAAAGGACAAGACGACGGGAAGACCGCAGGCTTTAAAGGCAGCGGGTTCGATGTCCCAGGCGTGAGAGCCCCTTCTGAAGACCGGGTTGTCCCAGTAGAAGAGGACGCCGGGGGCTTCTCCTTCGGAAATTGAGACGTGTGAAGCTGCCGTGGCAGGTTTGTGTAGCCTTCTCCGATGTGAGGTTCTAATGATATTCGCTAAGCGTGGAGACAACAGATAATCCCTGTGGTCAGGTGCCCCATTGAGTATGGCCCTCGGCCCTCCATCTGTGTCAGGAGAGAGGAACCTTTGGCCCTCCAGAGGTTTTGGACTACAACCCCCAGAATCCCAAGCCTGTCTTGCCAGCAACCAGGGACCATGGGGGCTGTAGTCCAGAAGGCTGAAGGCCCCTGATCTAGGTCTAGTTCAGAAGACTTTAGATGATTCAGTTGACCAGATGTGTAAGGAAGGTGGCTTTTCTCATTGGAGAGAGGTGTAGATCTCGCCCTGGCCCTACCTCCCTTTGGGGGGGGGGTGAAAGACGCCTTCCAGCAATCCCAGCCGAGGGTCCTGCACAGCCTCACCCCAATTTTAAGGGAGCCTGAAATCAAAGGAGACAGAGGACACCCATTGGCCAGTGTCACCAACAAAAGGGTTGTAGCCACCCAAAGTTTGGTGGACATGCAAAGTTTGTGGAGAACGTCTACACCTCTATATCACTAACAACGTCACATGAATCATCTTTCAGAGAGCCAGACCGGGGAGCATGGGGTGGGGGGTGGAGGTAGACATTTGAAAGCTGAGGATCATATCCCCTTAGACTATTCAGTGCTAAAAGGCAGAGAGCTGGCTGGAAACTCAGCTTTGGACTGTCAGCCCTGGCCAGCTTCACGGACACTTGAAGCCCTGTTTGTCACCATCTTGCTACATAGCCTGCAAGGACACCATCCTCTGTTGCCCTGGGAAGATTCCCAGTTTTCCAAACAGCTGGGATCTGCTCCCTGAAGGCATAGGCAAAAGATGCCCAAAAGGGGCAGACCAAATGCTCCCATGGAGCATGGTTTTCAGTTTTAGGAGCTGTCCTCCTCTCAATTACTCCAAACCCTCATCCTCAATTTCTGTGGCTCTTCCTTCTCCATGCTCCTTTCAGCTGGATTCTTTCTCGTGCTTAAGTGGATAAACGATCGATGCGTGCAATTAACTCAAAAAGGAAACAGTCCTCCTCAGATAAGAGAAATGTCCTCCTTCTGCTCTTCACACACCCTCTCTCAACTTGGTTATTTTTTTCGTCAAAGGCTCCAGATTTGGGAGCAGAGCGCTGCCGCCCGTGCTTTCTCCCTGTTTCCTTTTAAGTTCTTAGTTTTTAAAAATGGCAATTATGACAGGATCAAAGCCATCAAAAACCACTTCACTCAGCAGTACGACCACACGCACATGCCCAGATACATAAGATGCGGTGTGCTGTCGGAAAGAAGGAAGAGGAACAATCATGTCCTAACTCAGGACTGTTCTTCCGAGCCTCAGGCTGGCAGAAGGAACGCATGACATCCTGCAGCCAAGGCGTCCCTTGGGATAGAAGTAAGGCTTCTCAGAGTGCAAACTCAACAGTGTTAGCAGCCTAGGATTCTCACAAGTAGGACACACAACTCTCGTTGAAGTATGTGTGTGTGCGCGTGTGGACCAATCCATGCAAAAAGGCCCAAGTGAAACGGGGGCAAAATACGGCAGAAACAGAACCAATACAGCAAAGATTCTTTTCTTTTTTTAATTCTGTGGCCTGAATCAACTTTTTTTATATCGTTTACCTGACTCAATGATTTCTTTTTAAATCACGCTGTATTTACACTCGCCAAGGCAAGATCCGTGGACACTTAAGAGGCAGCGGCTGGAAGAGAATTAAATCAAATCCCTCTTCCATGACTTGTGTATTCTACGGAGCAGTCCCTTTGGACAATCATAAAAAGAGAAAATGTTGCTTCAGTCCTTCCACAAAACAGACCCCCCCACACCAAAAAATATATATGTTTGACTACAATTCTCATCACTAGCGCGGCACTTATTGGTGGTCTGCGATGATGGGAACTGTAGTCTAACACCAAGAGAAGGTCCCAGATTAGGGAGATACAATCCTCACCAAGCCTGCAGGACGCGTGCCACGAGCATATCCATTCTGAACCATGCTTGCGGAGGCTTAAACACACAAAAACACTTTAACCTTTCCTTAAAGGCTATTTATAACCTTTGGTCAAATTTTGGCACCGATGACTGGACCCAAGGCAAGGGACAATTGGGAACAAGAACAGGCTGAATAAGTTTCCTCTAAGTAAGGCAACAAAGCATTCGCACACTCCAGTAGAGAAAGGGGTGGGGAAACGGGGACAGATTTAGCTGCTACTGCCAACAGAAATGTTATTTTTTGTAAATTCTGCATAGAGATGGAACCAATGTGCCACATAACCACAGTGTGGGGGAGAATCAAAATCCACATGACCCCAAGCTAATTCAAGTGGACACAAGGGATATCAAATAAGGCGCTGATCGGGAAATTTTTTTACAAATAATTCTTCAGAATGCACCAAAGACAAAAAGCAGGCTTTATATTGCAAAGCTAAGCATGCTTAGGTAGTATGTGCAAATATTTTCCTAGCCTCTTCAGCTAGACAGCAACAAAATCCAAATGAAGCAGGCGGTAGGGAGGAGTAGTTCCCAAACTCCAGCTCCGACCTATAAATATTCAGCAGCATCTCACAAACTGTTACTGATGCTGAGACGCCAGCAGCTAAACGGCACAAATAAATGGTGCGTTTGACGTTTTTTCACCAACGGAGAGAGAAGGTTGGATATTTTTAGGCCCAAAGGAAGGTTTGGTCTATATGGCTTTGCACCAGGCCATAATGATCCATCCTGTGCAATAAGAGAAATCCAAGTCCCCAAAATGTATGCATATTTTTATATTCATTCCTCTCAGAACCGGTCATCAAAGCCAGCAGCATGACTCTGAGATGATTTTGTCTGATTGTGAGAACGAGGGTGGTTCTGCGCTGCAGATCCGGCCTGCACCGGGGTAGCCCCGCAATACTGGTTGGCTGGTCACCATCCCATCCACCTCCCATCAGCGCTGTGGGGTAAAGACAATTATCCCCACTGAAAATCCTGGCCGTACCCAGCTCAAGCCCCATGCCATGGAAAAAAACAGAGAATTCCCCCACCCCGGATAAGAATACCTTCTAAACTTATTTATTTTATATATTTGTTCATTTTTATACCGCCCGTCTTCCCGAAGGAACTCCGGGCAGTGAACAAAAAGGGCAGGACAGGCCCAAAGAAAACAATACATCAAGTGAAGAGGAAATAAAGAAACGAAAAATAAGGAATAAAATATCAATGTAATAGGGACACACTTCCTTCTTCTAACATTCCCCGAAACACAAGCGGAGGGGGGGGGAAAGGCAGATTCATTACATCTGGAGACAGCTAGTTCCACAGAACAGTGGCCCCGGGGGCAACTTTTGCCAGCACACACACACACACACACACACACACACACACACACACACACACACACACACACACACACACACACACACACACACACACACACACAGAGAGAGAGAGAGAGAGAGAGAGAGAGAGAGAGAGAATATCTTAAATGACATACAGCCCAAGGGATGAGGCAATACGGTATTTTAAACTTCTAAAATATGCTGTTGATCTTCTAGGAAAGAGAGACACGCTTTTAAAAAAAACTGCATCCTCAGCAAAAGCATCCATAAGAAGCCACATGAAACCCTCTTCTGGATAATTAATACTGCCGAAAAACGAACAGGAAAGAAGAGGGGAAGAAAGCCACCCAAATGACCTACTCACCCATCACAAGTAAGTTTCCCGAGAAAGCAAGTGAAAGGTCTTGTTCGGCTTTGAACGATCCCACATTTTATAACCGTACAACTGAGGAAAAGGGGCTGAAACCTGTAGAGGAATAACCTCTCCTCTCCAAGATACTGGGACAAGTTTTCTGCTCATTCCCCCCACCTAATGCAGCTGTCTTTCCTTCTGCACTTTCCAAGATCTTTCTTTGTGCTCCCAAAGGGGGTGGGGAGTGACAAGAAGTGAGTCCTTAATACAGGTGTGTCCAAACTTCAGCCCTCCTGATGTTTTGGACCACAACTCCCACAGTCCTTTGCCATTGGGAATCTAAGCTTAGAATTCTGGGAGTTGTGGTCCTAAACATCCGGAGGGCAGAAGTTTGGCCATGCCTGCCTTAATAGATTGATACTTGGGAGCAAGTAAGACAGTGGTGGCCAAACTTCGGCCCTCCAGATGTTTTGGACCACAGTTCCCAGGATTCCAAGCCTGTATTGCCAGGGACAAAGGACTGTGGGAGTTGTCCAAAACATCTGGAGGGCCAAAGTTTGGCCACCTCTGAAGTAAGAGAATGGGTCCAAGTATCTTCTGTTTTCAAAGTTCGGTGGGGGGGGGGGAGGAAGAGAAAAAGAAATGCAGGCAGGCACCTGGAATAACCTTTTTTCCTGGGGAGAAAAGGGAGGAGGGGGAAGATTACAAGACACAAGTGTTTCTAAACTACCTGACATTTGAGAAAGATTAGGTTTTCAGTATTAGGATGAACTTGAAGCTACCAGATTAATTAATCTTTTCAGACCGCTCTATACACTTGAATACATTCTGGCATAAGCAGCCTCAAGCAGGCAGCAAGGGAAGGCATGTAAAATGTTTCAAACCAACACTCGTGGACGAGAGACTTGAAGAGGCAGCTGTAAGAAGGGTTAGGCCTTTGCCTGACACTTCTTATGAAAGGTGCCAAATTTTTTTAAAAAATAGAAATACTGCTAGAATGATGTATCACAGCAGATGGCACCAGGCAAGGGAACCCACTTCATATCCTAACCTGCAATTATAAACTTCAACACGGGTGTCATAAATCGTTGCCAATTGAAAACCAAAATAATAAAGTAAATAAGTAGCTAATAAGGAATTTTATACTAAAGGTGGCGGGGTAACAGTTGACTGCAAAGGAGCAGAAGTCTATGTAGAACTCTAGTCACTGCACATGAGACATCATAATCAGAGGTGGCAACTCATGACCCTGCCAGAATGACCCTCCTCAGTCATGGTCCCCCAAAAAGGCCAATGGTGAGGCATGGTGGAAGATACAGTTCAAGAGGATCGGGGGGGGGGCAAACTGACCCACCCCTGATCTACGAAGCCACCCGGGCCTACTTCAAAGGAGGGCGATTCTTAATATGGCAGGGGGCCTCCTGGGGGGGGGAGGCTGGGGCTCTTGGTATCAGCCCATCACCTGGAGCCAAGAACCTCCAAGGATTGGGGTATTGAGAAGAAGCTAGCATGATCCCTGATGCTAGATAGATATGTCATCTAGAGGCAAAGAGGGCAGCAGGAGGAAAAGGACAGCATAATCTAAACGATGTGCTCCAGATTTTCCTCCCTAAGTGTGGAAGCATGGCTCAAATCACGGAGGAAGTCCATAGTACAGACCCTTCACGTGCACTGAGAACCGTGGAGGGACTGTGTTCCCTAATCTGTGATGTATGCTCTCAAGGACACGGCTTTTGTTTTGTAGAGGAAACAGACTTCTCTTTATCTCCCTCCCCCCATAAAACTCTGAAGTGAAGTGAAGCTGAAGAATCCTGAAGGGCCATAAAGTTAAGGAGCACTTTGGTCTCCTATTTAGTGAAGAACATACCAGGTTGAATTGGTCTGCACATCTGTCTTTAAACATGAAACAGGCTGGTGCATAACTATGTGTGGTTTGCAGAAAAACTATTGGTCTGTCTTTGTACATCCCTTCAGAGAGAGAAATACTCGCCTACCATCGTACTGGGGGAAACAAACCAAAATCCACTACAGGGGGACATCATTATTAGGACCAACCAAAAAAGAAAGCAAGTTTCAATCCAGTACATCCACAAACCCTGCGCATCTGTGGCATTTGGCTTCCTTCAGATGGAAAGATGATCCAGCTGTGGGCCTTTTCTTCTCTGGTGGACCTGAAGAGGTGAGCTCATCTTTCCATATATATTCCGCTTTCTTGTGTATATGCATGACACACAAGTCTTCTCCATATATATATGGAAGACTTGTATATACACAAGAAAGAGGAACTGTCTCTCCCTGACTGCCCCTTGTCCCACAAACTGATTTTGAATCATATGCACTTGCATACGGTATATGCGTACATATATTGCAAATGCATACACATATGTATGCATAGGCTTAAATATACATGTATGTGTAACATGTTATATATTTACACACAAAGGTATAAAGCAATTATACAATGTACAGTAGCATTATATAGGCAATAAGCATTTGGAACAGTTATATGATAAGATAGATAGATAGATGACAGACAGACAGACAGACAGACAGACAGACAGACAGACAGACAGACAGACAGATAGATAGATAGATAGATAGATAGATAGATAGATAGATAGATAGA